>BTHU01000003.1:126702731-127266531 GCA_036184795.1 Tokudaia tokunoshimensis
GACTAGATGCAGCTCTAGACAAAGTCCTGCTCCATCTCTCCCCACTGCGATCGCGATGAGAAGAGGCAGTCGGTGGTTTTAAAGCCTTTATTGTCATGGCAGAGAGTTGTGGTGAGTGAAACAGTACTCCATTTTCTCAGGGTGGGCCTGGGGTTAAATACCTTTTGCAGGGAGGAGTGTCCAGGAAGGAGAGCTTAATTGGCTAAGTCCTTCAGGCCTTTAGGTCCCTTTTTAAAATGGAGATCTGTCTTGAGGCTATGTAATCTGTGGTCATGTCCTCTACCTGTGGAGGGGGTTGGGGCATTGCCCTTACATGACTGATGACCACAGAATTATGGAGAACTGAGGCCTCGTGTCAGGAGCTTGGTGTCTAGGAGCGTGGCAAAAATGCCTACCATTCCTTGCAGGATCACCTGTTGGGTCACTGGGGTTTTAAACCTAGCTCAACCAGAAAACAGGCTGCCTTTCACAGTCCCACAGACCTCCACTGAATGAAAATCGATTGAAGCGTCCCTTGATGCCAACAAACGGTAGATTTGACTTCTTGATTTCCACCACATTGAGGGCTGGGTTCACCTAATTGAATGACTACATCACTGCTGTGTGTGGATCTTGGCTCACATTGTAGTCAGAGGTGAGGTTCCTTGCTGGTGTTGTTTGGTTTTCCAAAGAGCTACTGGGCTTCAGTTCTTGGTGAAGTTTTTCCAAACTGAGTTTAGTGGTGAATTCTGGCAGTTAATTGTTGGTCACTTAATCAAATGCTTCCTTCTTAAAAGAAACAGTCATTGGTGTTAAATTGGAGGATTTGGATATGTGGCTTCTTGATAGATCTTCTGAACAGCCTTGAATGCCCATGGGGCTGGCCTGGTTGTTGTTAGTGCTCAAAAGGCCATTTAGTTAGCCAGACAGACTGGCATCTTTAGAGGCAGCGAAGGGAAAAATCTCTTCGTTCATGGAAGCACAGACCCAGACTGATACCCAACGCCTTCTTTGGCAGCTCAGCCAGGTGTTTGGAATTTCTCTTGGCAGATCCTGGGGCTGCATATGAGGCTGAAAGTTTCCACGTGGTTATAACTTCCTAGAGATGAATCCGAGTACATCATCAGCACTGAGTTCTACACCTGTCTGGTGCTGGAAATGGAGAACAGTGTTTACAGACATCTTGAGGCCTCTGAGCTCACTCCCTTCTCAGTACTACTGGATGTCAGTTGTCACAGCTGCTGCTCTTGGTCAGTGACACATACTGTTAATGGTTGCAGAACGAGGCTTCTGGGTGGTACAAGGAAGGCCTGTGGTAATGGTTCACTCTGAGGGTCAAGTCTGGCAGTGTGGCTGTCTCAAAGGAACTGTTAAAGTTTGAATCCACAAATGAAAGGGCTGAGATCTGATACCTGACAGGAGGAGACTGGTGAATTAGCAGAGACAAGAATCAAGGGTGTCATGGAGGTGTTTGGGTGCTGATGTAACCGTGATGCAGGAGATGGTAGGTGAGGATGCAGCAGATAATGCTGCCTCCTGACTTAATTGTGGCAATAAATGTCACTGAGTAGTCCACGGATGAGTGACTTTGTTACATTTTTTGATGTGAAAAAAAACCTGGGAGGTTGGGGAAGTCTCCTCCTACACCCCCTGCCCACCTCACCCCTTACCTACCTCATCTCTTCACACACTCCTTACATACTTCACCTCTTACTGGGTTTCTTCCACTAATTTACTCCAAAGTAAGCCTGCAGCAGCAGACACTCTACTATTCATACAGCAAATAGACATCCCAGGGCCCCAGAGGGTAAGAGCTCTAAGAAAAACAAATCAGTTCCTTAGTGATATTTGCTAACATTCTCTCTCTCTCTCTCTCTCTCTCTCTCTCTCTCTCTCTCTCTCTCTCTCTCTCTCTCACACACACACACACACACACACACACACACATTCCTGCACACTTGCATGATTGCTAACCTTAAAGAGTTCTCAATCCCCTCCCCACAAACATTTGCCAGTCTTCTTTTAACCTTGTTTCTGTTTCCAATCAGCGCCCTCTTCTTATTGTGCCACCAGCAGACCATTTACCTACCTTTTACTAAGTGAGCTTTCTGTCCTCTGAAAAACCCAATACATTTGCATCCCTTAGTGAGAACCAGAATTTGGGAAATCCTTGGGAATTGCATGAGAAAATTGAGGAAGTCATAGAAACATTGCAGACAGTATTATGAGCACTGATTCCTCTTCCCCCCTTTCTTTCCCAGCAACACTCACCTTGTCTTCAGTGTAGAAACTTTCTCCTTCAGTGGAAATGCTGGAAGAAGAATCTGACATGGTTTGTTCTATCTGCCTGCAGTAAACATCTGCTGGTTTTACTTGCCAATATCCTTTCTTCTGTTCTTTACCACATACCAGATTTTTTACCACAAACTAGGTTTTCTTTAAGTTTGAGGCATAGGCTGACCTCAAACTTGCTGTATAGCTGACAATGACCTTGAACTGGATCACTCTTCCTTCATCTTCTGAGTGCTGGGGTTGTAGACGTATATAACTACACCCAATATATGGAACTCAAGACTTTGTGCATGCTAGGAAAGTACTCTATTAACCAAGCCACAACCTAACCACCACATACCAGCTTTTCTTTAGAGAATGAGTCTACTCAAATCTAGTGCAGCTTCAACCATATGCCTTACCTCCATCATTACAGAAGTGGCCATGAAATGCTGGTCTATGCAATCCGAACAATAAATGTTCACCACCGCTGTATTGATTATCTCAGTAGGGGATAGGTGTTACAAAGATGACAGGCTTTCATAAGGTCTGAAATTAGTTCTGGGTATTTCTTGTGTAACTATCAAGATACAGATCACATGAATAAGAGTTGGTACAAATCATCCTTGCTGCTATCATGGAGAATAAAAATGTAGCCCAGAGAAAAAGATAAACATCAGAAGAATAATAGAAGGAGACAGAGAGGTAAAGGAAGGGGAAGAGGGAGAGGAAGAGGGGGAGGGGAGGTAGAGGTGGAGGATGAGGGAGAGAGACTACTTGAAGAAATTTCAGGTGTTGTTAATAGTTGGTTGGATTGTGTAAAGGCCATTGAAGCCTTCTCCATGGTCCTTTAGTACAAAAGCATATTGGCAACAAGTCATATTACAGTTTTTAAGGGTTTGGGAAAATCACATTTAAGTAGGTTAAAGAACAGTTTTCATTTTTTGTTGTTGTTACTTTTCATTTTTTATTGGATATTTTATTTATTTATATTTCAAATGTTATCCCCTTTCCTGGTAGTTTCCCCTCTGGAAACCCCCTATGCCCTGCTTCTATGAGGATATGCCTCCACCCACCCACCCACTTCTGCCTCCCTGTCTTCGAATTCCTCTACACTTGGTCCTTCACAGAACCAAGGACCTCTCCTCCTATTGATGCCCGACCAGGCCATCCTCTGCTACATATGCGGCTGGAGCCATGGGTCCCTCCATGTATACTCTTTGGTGTGTGGTTTAGTCCCTGGGAGCTCTGGGGGGTCTGGTGGATTGATATTGTTGTTATTCCTATGGTGTTGCAAATCCCTTCAGCTCCTTCAGTCCTTTCTCTAACTCCTCCATCGGAGACCCTGCACTCAGTCCACTGATTGACTGTCAGCATCCACCTCTGTATTTGTCAGGCTCTGGCAGAGCCTCTCAGGAGACAGCCATATCAGGTTCCTGTCATCATGCATTTCTTGCTATCCAAAATAGTGTCTGCATTTGGTGATTGTATAAGGGGATGGATCCCCAGGTGGGGCAGGCCTCTGGAAGGCCTTTCCTTCAGTCTCTGCTCTACACTTTGTCTCCATATTTGCTCCTGTAAGTATTTTGTTCCCTCTTCTAAGAAGGTCCGAAGCACCAACACTTTGGTCTTCCTTCTTGAGTTTCATGTAGTCTGTGAATTGTATCTTGGGTATTCTGAGCTTTTGGGCTAATATCCACTTATCAGTGAGCGCTTACCATGTGTGTTCTTTTGTGATTGGGTTATTTCACTCAGGATGATGATTTCTAGTTCCATCTATTTAACTAAGAATTTCATGAATTCATTGTTCTTAATAGCTGAGTAGTACTCCATTGTGTAAATGTACCACATTTTCTGTATTCATTCCTCAGTTGAAGGCCATCTGGGTTTTTTCCAGCTTCTGGCTATTATAAATAAGGCTGCTAAGAGCACAGTGGAGCATGTGTCCTCATTATTATGGAGAATATTTTGGGTATATGCCCAGGAGTGGTATAACTGGGTCCTCAGTTAATACTATGTCCAAATTTCTGAGGAACTACCAGACTGATTTCCAGAGTGGTACCAGCTTGCAATCCCATCAACAATGGAGGAGTGTTCCTCTTTCTCCACATCCTTGCCAGTACCTGTTGTCACCTGAGTTTTTGATCTTAGCCAGGGCTTTGAGTTGGCCCACCCCAACATCTTCCCCATCTATGAGGTGTTGGAGTGCATGTATGGTTCTACAGATCCATAGTTGCAGGATCCCTATGACTCAGGGCAGGATATCTGAACATCTCTATGAGTGTCCAGTATTGATGTTGTAGCAGAAGTCAAAGGCCTTGACTCATTGCAGTGAACATTCACAAATAATGCTGTTTGAACAATAGAGTATATTACACAACACACCTTGACATCCAGTGCCACTACAACAAATGTTAGAGATCTAGGAAAGATGGAGGAGTAGAGTGGTGCATGCACAGATGACTGCAGATAAGGAGCAGATTGTTGCCTAGAGGGGTTGATGAGATGGTTTCTGTTTTTTTTTTAATTTAATTTTGTGGGGTGTGGGTGTGTGGACCTACAATGGTAGAGAGCAGGTATAGAAGGACTCGGGCATAAGTAAGATTGGGGTGCATGATATGAAATTCCCAATGATTCAATAATCAATTATGTAAAAAAAATTTTGCTAGATGGGATGACTTGGTTTATTTTCTACATTTTGGTGTGTGTTCCAAGAAGGCAAATTTCTATTATTAAGTGGTTACCTTTCTTACAAATAGCTGCATTTCAGATGGTAACTGTCATTGTTTAGATGGGTGGCTCCCAAAGGTCCATCCAGAGGAGAGAAGCCCTGGGAGGAGCTGTGGAGTCTAATGAAAAGTCCACAGGTCACCAAGGAGTGTGGGACCAAATCTTATTCCCTGCTTCTGATATGTGTCTACTCACTCTCATGTGTAGTCCTGACACTGTCACCCAGAGTTCTAATTAGTGACCCAAAGCAGAGATTTCTTCAACCTGGAGCCTCCAAAGCTATGCATGCTGTAAACCTTTCTGCAAAAGTTCCCTGTGTCAGGTATTCCATTGTTGATGCCAACACAGTGACCACCATTCTTGTTATCAGATGGCTTTCACCAAGGATGCTAGGAGGGGAGTCATTGATTAGCATGATTTTTGGTAAAAATGATGTGGGAGATGTGGAAGTCAACCTTGGAAAGGAAAAAGTGGGATGGAGAGTGATGTGTTAAAGGCTCCTGTGACTCTTCAAAGAGTTCTGATCTGCTATACATGACATTAGATCTAAGATGGCTCCTGAAATACTGGTGAGACAGTGAAAAGGAAGCCCTGTCTTCACAGAAGTCCTAACAGATGACAATGCTTCCCCCTTCTTCCCTTCCATCCTCCCCCTCTGTCTTTCCCCTCCCTTCTTCCCCTACCTACTCCCCACTTCCCCTATAATCCCCCTTCTCCTGCCTTCCTCCTTCCCCTGCCATACCCTCATCCTTCTTCTGAGTGACGTTGTCAGGCAGGGTTTTCACTGGGGCATGGTGACAGTATGTCGAGATATGATTGGTTGAAGACTTAGGGGCTTGGAATTGGCTCAAACACTGTATATAAGTTTATGTGCTGGGCAGTAAACTGAGATCTGCAACTTGATGCTGGTCTTGGGAGTATTATTTCCAGAGATTTGTCATGTGGCTTGTTGCCTGTCATCCCAATCCTCAGTCTTCCTGTGTCTACAAATGACTTTTCTTTAAAGATTTATTTATTTAGATTTTATGTATATGGGTGTTTAGCTTCTATATACTGCATGTTTTATACCATGTTAGAATATCTATATCCACATAATATATATATATATATATATATATATATATATATGACTATATCTTATGCTATTTTGTAGGTAAAAAGTCATACTGACTTTGTAGATTTAACACTCACTATGTTATTCTTACGTTTTTGTTTTTCATTTTTGTTATTTCAACTCTTCTAGTAGATTACAGACTGGTTAAGAAGGAAGGAGGCAGTGGTGGACACTTTGGTTTATTCCCTATAGTTTCTGCAGATATAGAAGAGAAGGAACAGATTCTTGTAGGACTGTCTGCTCAGTACTGTCTGAAGCAAGGAAGACCCTTCAAGTCAAAGTTCATGTGACATATATGTTGGGAAGGTTATTGCAGAATAGTGAGCTGTTCTAGTCAAATTGCTATACAAGGGGAGAGGGGGGAAAGGAGTTGAGAAAGAAAGTGGAGGGGGGAAGGTCTGGAGGGACGACACAATAGTTCACAGCACTGGCTGATTTTCCAGAGGACACAGGTTCAGTTCTCAGCATCTCACAACCATCTGCAATCCAGTCCCATGTGATCTGACTCCTTCCTCTGACCCCAGAGAGTACCAGGTACTCATAAGGTGCACAAAAACACATGTACGCAAAACACTGAAGCCCTACTCCCCCCACCCCACCCCAAGAGTTTAAGAAAAGGAACAGCATTCAACTTTTAACCATGCTTTCTTACTGGCCAGTGAGACTTGCTAACCTTCTTGAACATTGTTTATTGCGGAGTCTTTGAGGGGAAGCAAGCAGGGTAACTAGACTTGTGCTTAAAGTTATTGTCTGAACCCACTTCAGTCAATTGCTCATCTCACTTTTCTCTCTGTTAATGTCAATAGAACAATTACACTCAACATGTTTTATCCACAGGAATGCAGCAAGCTGTTTATAGCACAACATTGTAGAACTACTGTTTGTTTTATAAATGTCATATTCTTTGGTCATTCACAGGAAAGGGAGAAGGATAGCATGCTGAAACTCTAGCTGTCACCCAGCCTGCCTAAGAGCTATTTATGTTGGCCACACATTAGCATCAGCGGGGACTTTGCTGGTAGCTTTCCACAGAACCATATCTTTTTATTATAGTTATTTGCAAGCAGTCATTGATACATTTATCATTTCTGGGTTTTAATACAATTGCCACTCAGGCAATCTGAAATCAATAAAGTTTTAGATGGGATGTGCCAATTGGATAATGAAAGTGATTTGGACACATAGACATCTGTAACATTTGGGGAAATCATTCTTGTTGAATAATGTAGAGGTTGTAGTCTGCGGTTGCCAATATAAATAAGGTTCTAGGTCCCAAAGAGATAAGTGGTTTATTAGGAATATCACAAGGAGACTGCCCTGTTTTTAAACGCATAGATTATACACATAGATTCTATTTGAGCATCAGACTGTCCTTTGAAGGTCAGAATTGGCCTTCCTTTTATACACATAACATAGATTTCTAGTCTTATTATGTTTTTATTTAGGGTGTGTACAAATGTGTGTGTGTGTATGTGTGTGTGTGTGTGTGTGTGTGTATGTATGTGTGTGTGTGTGCTACAGTGTTCATGTGTATAGGTCAGAGAACAACCTGTGAAGTAGACTTCTTTCCTTCTAGTATGTGGGTCCCAGGTATTGAACTCAGGTCATCAGGCTTGCTGGCAAGTGGCTTTACCTGCTAAGCCAACTCATTGGCCCTTAAATACTAATGTCACAAAAGACCCTTGTATCTATCTGGTGGTCTGACACCTAAATTTATCACTAGGAGGATACCTGCCTTTCTTTGCCACTTCCTCACCATCTCTAGATCAAAGTCTTCCCATTTGTTTCTCTTTCTTTGGCATTTCTGTGAGACCTTCTAACTCCCAGAATTCCTCAGGGTTAATTTAAAAGATGTCAAAGCTATGATAATGGGTTCTATAATGGGAAAACTACATGATGTGCCTTTTCTTTGCTTGCCATGATCACTATAATTTGGAGGGAAGTGATTTAACATCTGTAGGCTGAGGTAATGATGATCCTTCAATAGAGATGTTGTGAATAGCAAATTAGTTAATGTGTGCAAGGTATTTAACATGTTAATAGTTTTGTATCTTTCTCACGGACGACAGACATTTGTGTTCACGTCTAAGTTAGTTTAAAGGTGTTGTTGCTGTTTTGACATGCAAGAGGGATCTAGTTAAGATACTTTGATGTTGTTTTTCTACATTCTTATATAATTCACCAGTTGGGATGTTGTGATGGTTTGTATATGCTCGACCCAGGGAGTGGCAGTATTTGGAGGTGTGGCCTTGGAGTAGGTGTGGCTTTGTTGGAGTAGGTGTGGGCATGGGCTTTAATACCCTCATCCTAGCTGCCTGGAAGCTTATATTTTCTGTTTGCATTCTGAACAAGATATAGCTAGAACCCTCAGCTTCTCCTGTACCATGCCTACCTGGATGCTGCCATACTCCTACCTTGATGATAATGGACTGAACCTCTGACTTACAGTAGTTGCTGGAAGTCACCTGTAAGTCCTTATAAGACTTGCCTTGGTCATGGTGTCTGTTCATAGCAGTAAAACCCTAACTAATACAGATGTTTCTTTTACTTTTTTTTTCTTTTTTCTAGGATTGAGGATTGAACTTAGGTCATCAGGAATGTGAAGTAAGTCCTCACATATAGGTGGCCCCAGGCCTCAGCTTGGAACTTTTAATGAAAAATCTTAAAGAAGTTAAAAATAAAATTTGTCATAATGTCATCATGTGTGCCTCATCCTTGGATCAGTTAATGGAAGCCCAGGGAACATTTAAAATTGCAAATTTCACCCCTATAGTCCCAAAGGATTCTCTCCTATCTTCACAAATACATTTAAAAGATGGAATGAAAGTAAATAATTTTCTGTGGTGTCTTTCAAATGTTTACAACATAACATGTATTGTTTAAGTGTCAGAAAGAGGGATTTTCTTTACAGTCTCTTAAAACACCTTCAAATATAAATTAGAGTTGTTTGGATAGTCATGGGTTTATCTGAATGCAAGAAGTATTCAAATCTTATGATCAAATGGGTTTAAAAAATTTAATTACACATTTGAAGTCCTGATTATACCCTAGGCATTTATTTGCTTATGAAAAGTCAGACTATGAATTACAACATTCTGCTTCCTCAGATAAGTTTCACCGTTCACTCCACAAATGGTTTGTAAAATTTTGCAATTACCTAAAAAACATCGATACTATGTTACAAAAGGGTACTTAAACATAGATGAGAAAGATAGATGTTTGTCTTCTCCCTTAGATATCGATATTAAATAAAGGACGGAATGTCTTTATTTAAAACCAACCCCCTTATGCCCCCCACCAATAGAATGAGTAAACATCAATGTGAAGAAAGACTTCCCTCAAACCTATTATTCGCTTCAAAGATGTGTTAGGAAAAAGGTCTATTCTGCATATAAAATATAACAACCAAAAGGGAACAGTGAGTAGAAAAATAAAATATGTAGAGGAGACGAAGATTCTGCACACATAGATTTAAAACCCCAACAGGAAACAGGTTTTTTTTTTGTTTGTTTTCAGAAGGAGAGACTGTACATTCGTTTACTGAAACCTAAATTCCCAAAGAATAATATTCCAACATGATAGCTGGCCCTGACAGACTCACCCATTGCAACCAATTCACCAGTCTTTACTACATTAATATTTGATTCTAACAGTCCAGTGGAAATGGAATTAAGATTTCACATAAATATCTTTGTAACATAGACTTTCCAAAATTGCAATAGCATCCCTACCAACTCCCAGTCAGTTCACTGGGAGGGATCTCACCAGCTTTGTCTCCCACACAGTAGCAGGGTCATAGTTGGAAAAAGGACTCTGTTTGGAAGACATTATAGAGTTGATAATTATTTAAAAAAAATTCTGAATTTGTGATTGAAAAGTGATGAAAGAAAAGTTGCTGGCTGGGTTTCCTCTCTTCCTTACAGTGCTGTGGTAATAATAATAATAATAATAATAATAATGAAAAAAGAAAATTTAACACGCTTTAGTCAGGAAACAACCCCTTCACTTGCTACAGGGCTCAATATAGAATAAGGAAAAAAAATGCGTTTTTGGCTGTAGCTTCAGTAAACAACAAATGAAGAAAAATCTTGTCTTCATGAAGTCTGGAAACTCAGAACACAGACCTGGTCTTGGGGACAGTGCCTCTATCCCTTATGCCTCGACAACACTTAGCAATGAGTAGCTGAGCCCTATTCTGGTGGAAAGAGGACAGACTAGTTCCAGCATCAAAACAACATAATGAAACAACCGACCAATGAGGAACAGTTAATTCTCCTGAATAATAAGGACATCATGTTTGCATATAGGACAGCATTTGCGTTATTGCTCTACATAGAATAATATATTAAGGAACCCATAACAGACTGCACGTTACAAACTTAAGGTTCTTTGGTGAAGAACGAAAGAAAACAGTATTTGAGCTTTAAAGAAAAATATCTTATCCATGATTTTTTTCTTTTATCTGTTGATCCGTTGGATCCTTTCACAAAGCAGGGAGAGGTACTGAGTTAGTTTCACCATAGCAACAATTGCCACACCCCCAGCCATCATACAAGTTGGCCAGAAGAGAGAATGGAACAGCACGTTGGAGCTGTAGAGTTTGGTCAGGATGACACTCTTCTGGTTTCCTTCTGGGTCAGAATAGCAGGGGAAGTGTTGGTGTCTCCTGAAGTTTTCCATGACGACACTCACAAGGGACATGGACTCCTCAAAGTTGTTTCCACACTTAGGAATATAGGAGCACTGTGAAGAACAAGGCAAACTATTGGTAGGAGGAGAGGTAAGAGGAGTCAACCTAACCTTATGTGTGAGACAAACATGGAGGTTAACTTTTATAGATTCAAACCAATGGGCTCCCAAAACAGAGAGATCACCCACTGATTAAAGTAATGTTTTAGGGTTACTAGTGTTTCTTGGTAACTCACCTGTAAATGATTTAGCTGTCAATTAAAATCTAATTATGAATGCGTTAGTTTGGTATAACAATTTCACATCACATACATAGAAAAAAGTAAGTAATACGTTTTGCTATAGCTAAGGATGATGGGTCTTAATTATTTCCCATCAGACACACTTGTCCAGGAGCCAAGAGTGCAAGCCTTTCTGAGTTTTGTCTGCCCATGTAACATAAAATATTACCATAACATACAGTGATGATTAATCTTAATTGCCAACTTGACTGGATTTTAAATCACCATGGAAATACATCTTTGCGTGTGTCTGTGATAGAGTTTCCAGAAAGGAAATTCAGGAGGTAACCAATCACATGGAATGTAGGTAGCAGCTGAACCTTGGCTGGAGATGGAAGAAAAAAAGAATTTGAGCTGATCGCCACTATTCAACCCTCTGCCACCTGACTGACTGTTGACAAGGTTACTCTTTTCTGTCCACAATGGAAGGGATCCTCTCAAACTGTGAGCCAAAATAACTTTGTCCTTCCTTAAGTGGCTTCTGTCACAATGGGGAAAGCAGCTAATATACACATCAGTATGAAAAGTAACTCATGAATTCATGTTGTTCAACCAATCTTGCCGAATCTTGGGCATCTTGTTCCTGTCATCAAGAGAACATTTGCAGTTTTGGTGGATCTTAGTAAATTGGGAAAGACTGAATAGAGGCCTGTGAGGAAATGGAGAGTCCCACTCAGCATACCCAAGTGCCCATTCCTGTCAGCCAAGGGGATGTAAACCAGGATCACAGCAGAGGACACTGTTGATCCAAGGACCGCTGCTGTTTTGATCAGCCCGTCTCCCTCCATTTCTTGCTTTCTGTCCCCTCTACCTCTCTCTATCTTCTTTCTTTCTACACATTCATAAGAAATGGCCTGTGGGTATTCTGAGTGCATCAATATGAGATCTGGAGCAGGATCCTAGAATTTGGGAGAAATTTGCATCTGAAAATCTCACAGGGAGAAAATATAAAATAAATGAATTGAGTTTCAGCTAGTGGAGTCTTTCTGGAATAATTTCCCTCTGACTTAGTAGTACCAGGAACTTTGTGGCTTTGTAACCCTGTGGTTATTTGACTTTAAATAGGAGACATTTCTCTGCTTAGTTAAGAATGGGCGATGAGTGTGTTGGCAATAATTGTCATGGGGCCAAGGATAGCTATGAATGAAGTCCAACACAACATTATAAACTGACTCAAAACACTGTGTGTGTACACACAAGTGCACAAGAAATACACACACACACATACACACACACACTAACTTGATTACCTGGTTCTCAAGCATGAACTTTGTAGATGACAAAATCATGTCACAATGTCAAAAGGGTGAACACACCTCTCATAGTGCTTAACGTAATGCTTTTTTGACATTTTCAAATGTGACCCACTCTGAGTCACTGCCCATCCACTCACATGTGTGAACCCAATAGAGTGCAGACATAGCCTGGCACTGGAGTGGGGAAGAGGGTGGAAGTTATAAGTGTGTGACAGTGAGCCTGGGGCCTTCTTGGATACATTTTTTTGGCCAGCTGGATGACAACTTTCAGGCCCTCATGGGACTCCTTTGTCCATCTATAAAATTGTACATACCGATTGTATCATTAATGTTTTAAGGAAATGTTTCTTGAAGAATTCAGGCTGAGCCAGTCCGGATTATGATACGGTTTTGTCCTTACCTTATGGTAGCACTTTCTTCCCAGAGCTAAGTCACTGAAATGATCCCAATAAAAATGGCATTCTATGAAAAATGGAGTTTTTCTTTATTTTCCTCTGCTGTGGTGAATCAGTTCAACTAACATTTTTTTTTATAAAGAAACATCTGTCAGCCAAATGGCAATAATTCTGTCACTAGGTAAGATTCTTCCAAATAAAACAAGATATAAAGCACCTCTGAGGGCATCTGGCAAGGTTGTAATACAGGAGCGCCTTATTAATAGTTAAAGTTTATGGGATCTGAGAGGTGTGCATGTGGGCTGACTGCACCCCATACATGTCCTCATTTAGTTACTCTGTGCCAGGGGCACACACTGGGCACCCAGACGCTAGTGGGGAGAGCCTAGACTGCTCTGAGCTCTGAGCCTGGTTATCTGCCATTTTCTGTTTCTGCCTATGAAAAACTCTACTGGATAACAGTTGTTCATTTCTTTTATCCTTGACATATCCCTTGTGATGATGATTGTATGAGGTCATATAACAAGTTCCTGACTTGCGTTCATGTGATGTAGTTACTATAAGCACATGGCCCTCGGAACCAACTTCATCTCTGTAATGAGGTTCATAGAGACTCCCCAGCAGCCATCTTTCAGAATGAGATGATGAATATGCATAAGGCCTCCATACATTTTTATTAGCACATTTTTTTCTACTGGAATATCACATTTTCTCACATGTTCTTCTAAAGTCTTGAATCAAGTGCCAGACACAAGTGCAGAAGCTCTAAAGAGGGCAGAATAACTAGATATGGAGTTCTCACAGGGTCGGTTTGCCTTATTGCCCTACTGTTCTTTGGAGACTTGCATTGTACTGAATTCTACCTTAGGATCTGGGCATTTGCTTCTGTTGCTCCAGTTTTAGTCATGTGCACTCTCTGGAAGTGAATATGAGTCTGAAACAAAGATTTAGTTATTGCGGTATAACCAGTGTATATCACAGAAGTGGGTATAACTTGGAATGATGATCTAATTATCACATGACTTCATCATGTGTTTGGGGGATAATTTTATGTGAGTGGTCTATATAGAACACAGTTCAATAAAAAGTTGGTATTGTATGTCTTTCTAAATAATTTTCCACTTTTTTTTTTTTGGAGACAAAGTTTCTCACCGAACCTGGAACTCACCGATTGGCTAGACTGGATGGCTAGTGAGTTCCAGGGATTCTTCTGTCCCAACCTCCCCAGCACTGGGAATATAGATGTACTACTTTTACATTGGTCCTGGGGAATCTGAATTCTGGTCCTCTTGCTTGCAGGGCAAGCACATTCCTGACTTAGCTGTCTCCCTGCCTTGATAGCCTCTTATTTTTCACTATTAATATTTTATTAATCTTTGAGATGTTTATGCATTATATTTTATTATATTTACTTCCATCTCTCAACAACTCTGAGATCTGTCCCCTTTCCATACCCATCCAACTCTTAGTCTTCATCTTTTTAATTACTTCTTTTATTTTTGAGATTATAATGTAACTATAGCACCAGCAACCCAATTTGTTCCACAAAACCTTCCCATATAATCCTTTTTTTTTAATTCGATATTTTCTTTCTTTACATTTCAAATGTTATCCTCTTTTTGGTTTCCCCTCCGAAAACACCCTATCCCATCCTCCCCTTCCCCTTCTCCCAACCCACCCACTCCTGCTTCCCTGTCCTGGTATTCCCCTATATTAGGGCATTGAGCTTTCTTAGGGCCAAAGGCCTCTCCTCCCTTTGATGTCCAATAAGGCCATCTTCTTTCTTTCAAATTTAAGGCCTTTCCCCTCATTGATCATTGTAACATGTATATATGTATATACATGCATATTCCTAAATTCAACAATCTCAATCTGTGTAATGTTAGTTGTATGTATTTTCAGGGCTGGCCATTAGGATAAGTAGTTGATGTGCTTTTACCTGGGGAAGACTACTCCTCCCACTCTCAGCCTTCCTTCGTTGCCTGTAGTTCTTTGTGTAAGGTTGAGGCCCCATGGTCTATCCCTATCTACATTAGCACATTAGTTGTTGTCCCTTGTGAGCTCACGTCTGGCAGTCATGTCGGTGAGACTTTATAGGTGTAGTTTTCTGACATTCCTGGAATATGCAATCTCACAGCAAACTTCCTGATCCTCTGACTCTCACAATCTTTCTGCTCCCTCTTCTCAAATGTTCCCTGAGCGTTATTGTTTTTTAGATGTATTTGTTGGGACTGGGATCCACAACTCTGCACTTTGACTGACTGTGTTTTTCTGTAATGGTCTCTGTCTGTTGCAAAGGGAAGCTTCCATGATAAGGGGTGAGGACTACACTTATCTGTGGATTCAAGGACACATGTTTAGAATGTAGTTATGTATTTCGCTGGTTTAGTAAAGTGGTAGTTATAGGTTCTCCAGTATCTAGGACTTCACTAGCCCTGGGTAGTTAGCTAGGTTTCCAGTGCCAGGCCTTATTCCCTTCCATTGTAGAACTTTGGGTAACCACCAAGGTATGCGTGACACTACTGTACTTTTAGGGTGACATGATATGCTGGTTGTCATGTCCATTGTTGTGACTCACAGCTGCATAAGACAGTTGATTTATTCTCTCCTTTGGAAGCTTACTTGGTGCTTTCTGGCAGCTTGCAAGCTAATCCTCAGGGAAGAAGATTTCAGGTGAGCTCCAGCTCAGGGGACCTCTGCATCTGAAGAGCATGGAGTCTTCATTAAAATAATATTAAGTCCAGTTAGTGCTTGCTATATACACTTGGATGCTCAATCTACCAGATTAACACCCTTAAAGAAAACTAACTCTTGGCAGCTATCAATAACAATAGTTCTTCCTCAGAGAATAGGGCCTTTGTGACCACCTCCTGCCTCTATATTGAGATTTTTGTCTGATTTGAGCTTGAGCAGGTCTTATGCATGTTGTCACAGCCAATGTTAATTCATATGTGCAAATATCCAGTTGTGCACATGGAACAATTTCTTTGAAGTCATTGCCTAACTCTGGCTCTTCTAATCATTCCACTTCCTCTTCCACAACAACGATTCCTGATGCTAGGCAGATTGGGGTGCAAGAAAGATACGTCATTTAGGGGTGAACACTGATGCTGATCTGCTGATCTGCATGTATAATGGCAAATCATTAAGAGCTGGTTTCACAGTCTCTTCTTAACCCTGAATTTTGTAAATAAACTTGACCTCTTTCTCTAGCCCCTTTGATTCCTGAAGTGCAGAAACTTCCTATTAGTAATGAAAATCACAGAGGTCATCCACAGCATGGCCCTTCCTCTTCTAGCTGCAGAAACGTGGTTTTCAGCATCTCCTGGTTGCTTCTTTGCTTATGTGGCCAATGAAGACCCAGCAACTGAACCTTCTCTCCAGTTCTTTGCAATACAGCTGAATTTACCTTCCATTCATCAACTCACTTCCAGGATCCTCTATGTCAACTGAGTTATTTTTATTCTCATGATAGACAGGAAGTTTTTTTTTTAACTACCTGTTGGGTTTTTTTAGACATGCTTCACTAGGCACATGTGAAGTTGAGTGACGGGCCGTCATCCCAGAGATAGGCCCAGCAGCAGGGCAGGATCTGGCTGAGTAACCTCACCATCAGCCTCTGTTTTCTTACAATGATGGGGAAGGCACCATCGGTTCTTTGGGACTTCTTCAAAGAAGAGTCTTATGTTTTATTTGCTCTTTTATAAGAAAGGAACTCTCTTATTTCAAGAGGAGGTTAGATGTTTAATGAAATCCAAATAGTTATTGAGTCTAATAAATATGGTGCCAATATGCTAGGTAGCAATACACAAGCGCCAAAAATATGAACAATGTCAGAAAGAGAATACAACAGGATGAGCTGATAAGACAGGAGAGGGGAGTGCCTAAGAGCCTTTCTGAGATGATAATACTATCACAGAGGCGCACCCAATTTGTTCTAATAGCTCATCAGCCACCAGGGCACCTTATTTCACATGTCCCAAGTTAAACAAACAAAATCACTCAGGTGAAACATGAAAAAATCTTGGTTTTGAAATAAGGAAACCTTGTGTTATTCTGAACCTTTGAGTTCCACACATTTGAGAGGGACACAGGTCAAGTTGAGGGCATAGACTTGGACCTCCTTTTCTTTTCTCTTTTGAGAACTCCCTTTGTGATCAGCTTTAAGGTAGCAGGTCCTTCAACGCATAGTTTAGATGTAGTTGGTCTGTGCTTTTAGCATCCTTTGACTGTGGGAAGCAGGACTATTTGAAGTGTTTGGTAGAAGAAAGCAAGAACAATGCAGGCTTTGCTGAATATAGCCATCTCCTCCATTTTGGCATAAGGTTATTTCCAGAGTGGTACACTTTTGTGCTTCTTGCCTGGAGCATACATATTTAACCATTATTGCTCAATGTGGAGCAGTGTACTCATTACTGGTCCTGTTGCTGTGATAAAGCACCCAACAAGAGCATCCCAAGGAAGGAAGGAAGGCTTTATTGTGGTTCATTGTCTGAGGGCATGGTCTGCCGTGGCAGGAAAAATGGCAGCAGGAGCTTGAGGCAGCTTATCACATTGCACCCACAGCCACGAAGCAGAGAGTGGTGAATGCTGGGGTTCAGCTTGTTTTCTTTTTTTTCTTATTATTAACTCCAAAACTTTAGCCTATGGGATGGTGCAGCCCACAACAGGCAGTTCTTCTCATTTCAGTATACCTTATTTTTGAAACTTCCTTACGTACATGCCCGAAGTCTAACTTAACCTATATAACCCCTCATAGCCAGGTCCAGAGGCTTCACTCCAGGGTGATTCAAGATCCTGTTGTTAATCAGCATCAACTGTCACAAATTGAAAGGAAAGTTTAAAGACATTAGAGAAGGACTGAGACAGAAGGGATCTAGAGCATTGGATTGGTCAATGCCCAAAGCAGCCGTACCATGGAGTCTCACAGTATGCCTGAGAGTGAGTCAGATAATCTAACCTTGATCCTAGACACTATCCTGTTTCTTGGGAACCAAGAGTTTCCTTGTCCCCATTCTTCCTGCCACTCAGAGGCATCAAGGCAATCTTCTTGTAGGTACATTCTTTCTTTGATTCCTATACAGAGATGTGCTCAGATATTCCAGGATTCAGTTTTGGTATGAACTGGCTAAACATTGTCAATGTACATACATTGTGTGTATGTGGAGACAAGATGACCCCAGATGGCAATCCTTGGATGCCATCTACCTTATTTTTGACACCCAGTCACTCACTGGCCTAGAATTTACAAAACAGGATGACTGGCCAGTGAACTCCACCTTTGTCTCCCCAGTGCTGGGATCACAGATGCGTGATACCATGCATGCATCTCACATGGGTTCTGCCTATCAAAGTCAGGCTTTCATGCTTGTGCAGTGGATACTTGAGCAACTGAGCCATGACTCTTCTGAACTCTCTGCACTTTCTCACGGGTATATGTTGAGGACTTTCTCTTTGGGAGATTGCAAGGCAAGAGTCTTAGATTTCAATTCACACCTAGTTATTTGGTGAATGCATGGCGATGGGGAAATTCATTTCCTAAACTCGCTTCATAAAGTAAGAATGGTGTTGGTGTGCCCCACAGGGATTGCTGCTGCAGCTAAATGAGCCAGTATATGTAAAACATCAATACTGTATAATCCCTACCACATGTGTGCTCTTGACAAAATTTGGCTATTATTATTTTATGAGCAGGAGTAAGCAAGGTAATTTTTTTCTTTTATTTTAATTTTATTTTCTAAGTTTTTTTTAATTTACATTCAAAATCATTTCCCCTTTCCCGTTTCCTCCCTCCCCGAAAGTCCCATAAGCCCCCTTCCCTCCCTCTTTTCTCCATTCAACCCACTCTCATTTCTCTGTCCTGGCGTTCCCCTACATCCAGTCTTTCCAGGACCAGGGGTCTCTCCTTCCATCTTCTTAGAAATCTATTGATATGCGAATTGTGTCTAGGGTATTCTGAGATTCTGGGTTAATATCCCCTTATCAGTGACTGCATACCATGTGTGTTCTTTTGTGATTGGGTTACCTCACTAAGGATGATATTTTCAAGTTCTGACCATTTGCCTAGGAATTTCGTGAATTCATTGTTTTTAATTGCAGAGTAGTATTCCATTGTGTAGATATACCACATCTTCTGAATCCATTCCTCCGTTGAGGGACATCTGGGTTCTTTCCAGCTTCTGGCTATTATAAATAAGGCTGCTATGAACATAATGGAGCATGTGTCCTTATTGCATGCGGGTAAAGCCTCTGGTATATGCCCAGGAGTGGTATAGCCGGATCCTCCGGGAGTATCATGCCCAGTTTTCGGAGGAACCGCCAGACTGCTTTCCAGAGTGGTTGTACCAGCTTGCAATTCCACCAGCAGTGGAGGAGTGTTCCTCTTTCTCCACATCTTCGCCAACAACTGCTGTCTCCTGTGTTTTTGATCTTAGCCATTCTGACTGGTGTGAGGTGAAATTTCAGGGTTGTTTTGATTTGCATTTCCCTAATGACTAATTTTAGTACTGTAGCGGCCATGTTCTACACAGTGAGAACTTAATTAATACTATTTTTCATTCAGTGCCTCAGTTCAGTTTTCTGATTTCTGTGACCTGCCGTTGCTGTGCTGAACACATTATAAGGACCTTACAGCATGCAAACTCAAAGCCAAATAAATCATGAGCAGTCACCCTGCCACTATCTGGAAATACTTCACGAATGGATTGGGGAGGATGATGGTCACAAGGTGGGAAGAGGCTGGGGACACTACCAAACATCTGGCAGTAGAGGGCAGGTCTTTGCATTGTTCAGTGGAGTCTAGTTGTGTTAACCTCTGAAATTAGGAGACCCATTATACTTTGAATGGGTGTCAGAATGAGGAGCAATGCTGAATTTGCAGTGGTGAATAATTGGTAGTTTAAGGAATGACCCATTTGAAGCAACTATCTTTCCTGAGATGATTGTGTATAAATATCATACATATGCTATCACAGCATGCATCAAAATGGATATAGTCTTTTATTTACATCCAAATGTTATCTTAAATCCAGCTTTAAATGAGTATGTGTTCAGAATCACTGGCAAGAAGTTCAACTCCCGAAGGAGTTCAGAACTCAGATGTGAAGCAGCAAGCACGGTGAATTAATATTCAGCTGCTGTTTATGTTCATAGTGACAGTCTGGTGGCCGAGGGAATCAGAGATCCCAAAGCATGGGGAATTAATACTCAGCCACTGTTTGTCATTCTAGTGACAACCTACTGTCCAGGGGCTGAGGGATGCTCAGTCCCCAAAGCCACTCACAGCTCCTAGAGGCCATCAGTCAACTAAGGGCTCCATGAGAGCCTGCCATCTTATCCACTTTAGCAGCGTGAGCTAGGCTACTGTCAAGGGGCTGGAAACTGGGTTTAAAGACTAAAGAAAAAAAATAAGAGAAACTGAAAATTTAAAATCAAATATCTTGAATGTTTTCCCACAGAGACGCAGACAGTTCAGTTGGCCCTTCTTGGCTTCTGTTTGCTGCCTTCTAACAGCCCCCCCCCCCCCCGTAGTAGCTAGAATATCAACAGAAGCATGTTCTTTTCTTGGCAACGGGGATGCCTGTTGTTCTTGTGAGGTTGTGGGAAGTAACAGGAAGCGGAGGCTGACAATGAGGGTACTTTTACTTTTTCCTTTCCTGGGAGTATCCTGAATACTCCTCACGCTGAACAGAGATGGTCAGGTAGTCTTCTAAGGTGGAGATGACCATTTTCTCAGAATCTGTATTTCTGATTAAAAACAGAGGCTACCCAGGCAGAGGATAACGAGCTGGGCTGGGGAAGCCCATCTCAGTGTTCAGTGCTTTGTCCTGTGGACGGTCTGCTAGCTGTGGCAGGGGACTGAGAGCCTAGAGTGTGTGTGGTATTTTTGAGAACCCTGAAGCAGTGTGGCTAGGTTTCTGGATGGCAGCTTCTGGGAACAAAGCTTGGATGTAGGTCAAGGTTTGACTACCTCAGTTTATGCACTTACACGGTAGTAAGTAAAGGACTAGTGTTCATAAGCACCTGGCAGAAGCAAATGGAAACACTGGAGAGAATGACACCAACCTAGGCTGAAATAGGCTTTTATAAATAACTTTAAGAGGTTAAGGTGATGTTTCAGTGGTTAAGTGCATGTATTCCCTTTGCAGAAAATCTGAGTTTGGTTCCCGACTCCCAAGTAAGATGCCTCACAACATCCTGTAACTCAAGCTGCAAGGGATCCAGCACCCTCTTCTGACTTCTGTTGTCATTACATACCTGTGTACACACCCACGCATCCTTCCCTTACATATACATAATTTAATATATATGATATACATATATGTATATAATATATAATATATATGTATATATATGTAAAGAATAACATTGAAATCATGTTTTCTGGAAGGTAATAAACTGTTCAGATAAGGTTAGACAGCATGAACACCAGAAGTAGAACAGAAACATGGGACTTCAGGTGTTAAAGTAATCAAAATAGGCTTTCAAACAACCACATTACCTTTAGCTTAAGCATTCCAAGGACAAGAATTAGAATATTATAAGAAATGAGAAATGATCAAAGAAGTATTCTAGATGGATATTCTCAATGAGTATTCTATAATTGAAAATACTTTCAGAGGACCTTGAAGGCCATCTTCTTTGTCTGTGGTGTGGTGTGGTTACTTGCGTACCTCGACGCTAGGGGGCACATTGAAGCTATGGCTGTGTGGACTATGGCTTCTGATGGGTTCTGGTTTGAATACCAATTTTTTACAAAAGGAGTAGGCTTTATCAATGAACTTTAGATGTAGTTTTTCACAAATTGCTAGAGATTAGTTGTATTTTCCATGTGATATCAAAATATCAAATGTTTATATTTTCTGTGTATTTTTGGAATAATTTATTTAATACCTGTTTCTTCTGTTAGAAGATATATGTATAATTTCTACTTGATGGTCAGTAACTAATCAAAGGTTTTCTGTAATTTTTGCCACATAGATCCAATAAATGCAAACATAATTCTTTACAAATGGGTAATGCAGCACTTCTAAATTTATAGGATAAAACACATTTCAAGTTATTACTTATAGTTACTCATCATGTTTTATATAATTTCACACATTTATGGGGAAAATGAGTTTATGTGAGAATTGTAAAATTAAAAAATGAAAATACAGTAAGAAAAATTCAGAATTAGTAGACTAGACAGACAATAAGATTTTCAGAGTTGAGGATAGAAGTGCTGAGGGGTGAATCCTGAATGAAGCGAGGCAAGAGAAAATGAAATAAAGAAGAGGGGGAACAGACCTGATGTGGTGAGAGCCCACCCTCCCATCAATGGAGTCCCAGGAGGGGAAGAGAGAGAGAAGGAGACAAGACACACTATGTAATGAGAGAGCCTGTGAACTTCCTAACATTAGAAACAGATTTCTAACATAAAACTGAAAGTTTTATAGGTAGGGGAAATACTTTGTGACTTCTTAGAAGTCTGAATAAGGATAACTTCACACCTGGGCTTTTGATAGACCATAGAAAATCAAAGGAAACTATCTTTAAACAGACTGGATTGCCCTTTAGATGCAGCAGTGAAACTGTAGGCTGGCTGCTGGACAGTATCAGTGCTCATGGAGAGACAAGGGGGCAGAAGAAAGGCTAACTTAGAGCTGTGTGCTCAGTGGTTACTTCCTTCGAGAATCAAAGCTAGATAGATATGCTTTCAGGAAAAAACACAGATGGAGGAAATTTCCCATGTCAGGCACTGCTCTGGCATTGTCTCTCATGAAAGGTTTTCAGACTGTGGGAAAAATGGCTGCCGATGGAAGAGCAGAATAAAGACTGAGCACAGTGAACACGCAGAGTTGTGGGCCTGTGGAAGTTAATGCTTATTGGATATATGTCAACCACAGTCTGTGCTGTGCCGAAGTCTACGTAAGCAGAGTGGTGGCCTGTGGGAGTTAATGCTTACTGCACACGTCAGCGTCAGCCTGATGTCTACATAGAATGGTGATCATAACGTGCAAATGGGTTCAAAACTGTAATCCTTGGGCTAGACATTAACATTGTAGGAACACATTAGTTTCTAGGAGCAGAAAGCGGGTCCTGCAAGTGACCTGCTGAAGAAGGGTAGGCTTTCACAACGTAGACTGAGCCAGTTGCTGTTCTTACACAAACACACACCTAAAACCAAACCAAACCCAGAAACAAAAATAAAGAGACCTATTAACTTGACCCCTACGTAAAGGTCAATTTCAGAAAGCCTGGTTGTGTATGGGGAAGAGGAAACAGGAATGCACAGGGAAATGACTTTGAGGCCTTCATGACTACATTAAAAACTTAATAAACAGGATAACGAAAGCATTAAACATAAAGGAAAGAAAATGACAAGGCACTGTCACAGTAAAACTGGAACTGTCTTCTGTACAAAGACACTCAAGGAAGGAGGAAAGAGGGATGGCCGTGTAACTTTTGTTGTTTGGGTCAGATTCTCACTATGTTGCCCTGGCTGGTCTTAAACTCCTCAGTCCAAATGATCCTCTCCCCTCAGTCTTTGGAGTAGCTGAGATTATAGGGACATGCCACCTTGTTTACATATTTAAACAAGCTCTGCAAGGGATATGAAAAACAAACAAGTCACTGAGAGGAGTAAGGTACCAAAGAGAAGAGGATATTCAATGACAGGCACTTGAGAAGCCATCAAAACCAGGAGACGTCACACATCAGCTGTAAATCACCACGAGCATTTGGAACACTAAGATCCTCCCGACAGGACTGTGGGAGCGTTCTTGATACAGGCACAGTGGAGAAGCCTTGCCATTGTTTATTAAGCTTCAAGATATTCCTGTGTTATGCTATGACTCAGATAGTTCACCTTCAGATGCATACCTGACAGAAGTGTGTAGGTTTGTGGCTTGGATACTGAGAGTTATATATAAGAGTATCTATGGCAGAGCTGTTTATGACAGTCCTGAGCTATAGAAAACTCAATGTCTATCAAGAGTTGAGTGAAAACCTAGGCTGACATTTCACATGCAATGAGATGAAAATGAATGAACTGCACCCCAATGGAAATACGCCAACTGCCGTGCTCTGTGAAGGAAGCCAGGCACACACGAAAACATTCTGTGTGATTCTGTATGTACAGCAGCTTACCATGAAGCAAAGCAAAAGTGTTTACTGCTATGTGTTAAACACAGCAGTGATAAAACCACAAAGGGAAATCCAGAGGCAGTTGCCATAATAGCCAGGGTGGTGGTCATCCAGTCTGGAGCAGAGCCTGAGGTTTTGGGTGGGGTAGAAAGAGTATTTGTGGGGAAAAGAAAAGAAAAGTGTTATTTTGTTACTCTTTGGTTAACAGGGAGCTCTTGGTAATAAATATTTGAGTTATACCTTTTCGTTGCACGTGTTACTGTATGGGGTCATGACTCACACTTAGAAACAAAGTAATGAGCCAAAGAAACCCAATGGGTCTCCTGACCACACGGAGTGCTGACAAGATTCTGATCCTAAATATGTTCCTGGGATTTATGATGGGAGCTGCAGTCCCTGTTTGTCACCTAAATAACGCCAGAGCCAAAGCGATATGATGCCAAAATGAGGAAGGGGAAAGAGTCTTTCCTGTCTGATTCCCCTTCAGCTTGTGTGGTCTCCAGTTCCTTGAAGATTTGAAGAGTTTTATAGGGTTCCACCAGTACAAGTCAGCTTTGATTTAAGATTGTGACTTAGAGGGAGACCTTGGAAAAGAGACAGCTGAGAAGGGGCTAAGCTTTATAAGTTTGCCGAGCTACATCAGGACTGCTCTTGGTTCTGCCTAGTACAAAGGAAAGAACATCAGAAGCAACATTGTCAAGTAACATTCTTTGAAATATTCATTCAGGAGAGTCCTCAGAGATATTTTCAAGAATTCGTTCAAGTTACTGTGACCAAAATGCAAGATGGGCTTTCTTTGTGGTGACACCCTTTGACGTCCATGTGCTAGTGCTGAACACCCAGGCTTCTGCAACCCTTGATGACTATAAACTATTGATGGGATGACCATTTTGATGGGATTAGAACAGGAAAGATAGGAACCCATGAGGATCTCTTCCCAGAAATAAGCACCAGTGTGTTATTGGAGGCTGGAGTCAGCTTGTCTTGGCTTATTCAAGAATATTCTGGACATCTAAGCTGCTACAATAAAACTCAAATCCAATACACGTATATCTTGGAGTTGATAATGGCAGATTGGTTCAAGTAAAACACAATTGATCATCCCAGTCCTTCATAGACTTTATGAATGTAAATATTTTGACCTTGCTGTATGGTTTTGGCTTGCCTGGTGTCTTAGCTAGGGTTCCTATTGTTGTAACAAAACACTATGACCAAAAACAAGTTGGGGATGAAAAGTTTTTTTTAGCTTACGCAGCTACGTTGTAGTCCATCATTAAAGGAAGTTAGGACAGGACCTCAAACAGGGCAGGATTCTAGAGGCTGTAGCTGATGCAGAGACCTTGGAGGAGTGTTGCTTACCGGTTTGCTCAGCCTGTTTTCTTATAGAACCCGGAACCAACAGACAAGAGGTGGAACCACACATGATGGGCTGGGTCCTCCTCCATAAATCACGGATTTAAGAAATGCCCTTCAGGCTTGCCTGCAGCCTGATCTTGTGAAGGCATTTTCTTCATTGAGGCTCCCCCTTCAGGATAACATTAGCTTGCATCAAGTTGTTATAAACTAGCCAGCACATCCAGCACTTGCTTCGTAGTTCAGGTATGCCTCATACTTGTGGCAATCCATCTGCTTTAGCTTCTTGAATGTGGGAACAACAGGCTTGAAACCACCATGTCCATCATCAGAATAAATCTTAGGAATAGCTTCAATATAATGCACATTTATTAAGCGCCTACCATGTGGACTTTAATATATCAGTGTGATGGTTTGCATGAGAAGCGTCCCCCATAGGCTCAGGCATTTGAATCCCCAGTTGATGGTATTGCTTGGGAAGATTATGAGCAGGCAGAGCCTAGCTGGAGAAAAATCCATTACTGGGGGCAGGTGTTGGAGCGTATAACCTCATCTCCTTTCTCATTCCCTTTCTTATGGAGGTAGTGGTTAAAGACATGGCCTCTCATCTCCTGCTTCTGCTGCCATGCCTCCCTGCCCCGATGGAATCATAAGGCAAAACAAACACTGACCTCTGTAAGTTTTCCTTGGTCATGGCATTTTGTCATCACAACAGTAAAGTGATTAATATGAAAGGTATTATAATAAATTATAGTTCTATAAGTATAACATATAAATAAAAATGTACACACACACATACACACACACACACACACACACACACACACACACACACCATTTCCTTCTGATTAAAAGGTCAGGGAGGTCAAGTTGCATGCCCACAGTCACACAACCAAGTGTGGAAAAGCAAAGTCTTGTTTTACCCAAGGTCTCCCAAGTCATGACAGATATTTGGGCATGCATATCTCTTATTAAATTCTGTGTTTATTTTGACAGACTTAGGTTCTTTATGCATACATATCCCCCCTCAAACAGAAAACACAGTTAAACCTGCTGTACCATGAAATGAGGGAACAGCTTGTGCATGGCTGTACAAGAAACAAGTATTTCCCTGGACAGATCCAGAGAGTGAGTTCTGTGAAGGGAGCCGGCAGGGCGTACTTCCTGGTGTGTTGAAATACTAGCATAGGGTAAAGTCAGGGACAGAGGGAAGGTGGGCGGATTCTGCAGGTGCCCAGGTGAGGGCAAGTGGAGCTCCTACCTTTTGATTGATCTTCATGGTCTCTTCCGTGTGGTAGAGGAGGAGCTTCTCCCCAGAAGACGTCAGGTTCACATACACCTGCAGGCAAGGGTACTGAGAGAGCTTCCAACAGTCAGGTCCACAGCTGAAGGAACAGTTAAACGTTTCTGTGATTGATACATTCAGCAGGGTGCACTGGGCTTCTTCTGTCCATACACTGCAGAGAAGGGCCAAGAATGAGAAAAGGGCAGGGAGCTGTTGGGCGCCAGGGTTTGACGGCAGAGCACAGTTACTTGGTTGCTGAACTATGGGGGCCTCCCCAAAATCTATAGGTCTATGTAACGTTTATGTACCAGCTTTAGGCATGCTGTGACAGCACAGACTTTGGTGCCTGAGAACCGTCTTGGTGACATCTACTGTATAGAATATTCACTGATATTTTAAGAGGCTGTTTTCTTCTTATTGAATCCACCGGTATGCATCATGCATGCTTTAGGTTTAGTTTTGGTTTTGTAATGCAGGTTCTCACTATGTGGGCTAGAACAGTCTCAGAATTGTTCTGTAGCCGGGTCTAGCTTCAAAGTGGTAATTCTCTTGCCTCAGCCTCCTGGGAGATGGGATGACCAGTGTGCACCACCCACTTTGCATAACCTCCACTCTCTGTACTTCTGCAAGGCACAGCTTCTTGCCCAGTCCCTTTAGCCCAAACTCCACCCCAGTCTAGGTAGAAAAGTCTTTGTTAAGAGAGGGGCTGGGGAAGGGTGGCGAAAAGGCAGAGTAGCTAGGGGTTGAATTTGACAGGATAGAGGGAGAGCAATAAGGTCATTCTAACACAGGAAGTAAGATAAGCCAGCCTTTTGAAGATGTCAGGAGCAGTGGCTAATTATATCCTTTCTCCCCAATTGGCGATTTACATAAATTATTTCCTTCCATCCTCTCAACAACCCTATATGTTGGTTATTAATCCCTTTGAAAGGTGAGTAAGCTGAGGGTCACCGAAATCAGGTGACGTAGTAGTCAAGAACACACAGTTGGTAAGTGATGGAAACAGAGGCTTTACCCAGTATAATAGTTCTCTGAGGTTGGGCTTCATTCTGCCACAGCATGCCTTCCCAGGAAACCAGCAGAAGGTAAAGCCTTCTGTAGAGACAACAGGGTCCATCAGGCTGTCCCGAGCCTCGTCAACCAGAGAGATTCCAGCTAAAATTCCTTGCTTGAATTTTAGTTTACAATAACTTTCATTTTGTGACCAAGTTGAGCATTTGTAATTAGGGAGCAACACACTAGCAATCGATGCTTTGCCTCCGGATATAAGCTGTGCTGCAGCGAGCAGAAAACACGTGTTCAGGAGGAGGAACAACCCTGCCCTTTGGCTGGACACGCATGGATAGCTCTTGTGATTTTGTGGGTGCCAGACACAGGCTACTGGACTCAGTCTCCTCTGCAGAAGCAGACTGAATCTTTTGGAACCTGGAGGGTCAGAATTTGTTTTTACAATCAGGTGGTGGGGGTGGATGTCTTAGATCATTCTAAGCAGGTTCAAGAATCCTAAAGAGGTTTCAGACTCAGCAAACCCTTGGGGCCTGAGGCACCAGCGCTTTCACTGTGGGAGAGAGAATAGCTGAAGGCCATCAGAGACAGAGCGGACCAGCCAAGATGTGAGAGAGGAGCAAATTGCTACGTTTCAGTTCGACTTAGCTTCTAAAATGAAAGCATTAATTTAGCTGTAGAAACAAGTGCCACAAAATGGTTTGCTTCTTCTCTTGGCTGAAAAACTCCCACTTTCATATGAAATGGTCTTATTTCGCCAAGCCCAACCATCGTCAGACCTATGGAGCTACAGAGTTTCAGGATTCAGTGTCTGGATGGCAGCAAGTGGGGGCCCTCAGATACTTTTGCACAGGAGATGCTTTTAGTATCATCACCTAGTGCCTCTCTCTGGCCTGACTCAGTAAAACCTGGGTAAACATTGAAATGAAAAGGATTCAAAAGTCTGCTACTTTAAGAGGTTGCTATCAGTCTCCCTCAGGTTTCACAACACATTTAGAATCACTAAAGAGTTTCAGAATACTGAGTACTGGATCGGGCTTCAAACAACTGATTCTGACTTCTTTTGCTTGGGCATACGAGAACTTCCAAGGAAGCTGGGTGATGGAGAAGTATGTGTGTGTGTGTGTGTGTGTTTGTGTGTGTGTGTGTAAAAGCATCAGCAGGCAAGAACCAGGATGCTGAGTTCCTGGGATGTGGCTTTGAAATCTCAACTGCTGTGTGTTTGTGCTGTGTCTCTTGGAGCGGTGTAATATTGTGTGTGTATGCGTGCGTGCACTTGTGTGTAGGTGCATTTGCATGCCTGTGCACATGTTCGGGTTTGTATACATGTGTGTGCAGGTATACTTTTATGCATACATATGCCTGTTCATGTGTGTGCAGGTGCATGTGTATGGACATTGTGTACATGTTCATGCTAGTATGTTTATCTCTGTGTTTGTTGAGGCCAGAAGATGATCTCAGATGACGTCATCTGCATTACATTTTATGAAACAGGGTCTCTCCGTGGCCTGGAGCTCCATGGTTAGGCTAGACTTGCTGATCAGTGAGCTCTAGAGACTGTCTGTGCCGGCATTACAAGTGCACCATGTCTGAGTTTATGTGGGGTCTAGGTTTGGAACTTAGGTTCTCATGATTGTACAGCCAGCTCTTCATGAAGAGCCATTTCCCAAGCCCCTGTGTCTCATCACTTAGGCACCAGTGTCTCTGCATTGATGATCTATTCTCACCTTATGGAATAATTGTGAGAAAGAAACAGGCAGTCTATGAAATCTGTCCAAGTCCTAACAGACAGTTTACACACAGTCTAGGTTTACTATTATTATTATTATTATTGTTATTATTATTGTTATTATTATCATCAGATAACATTAGAAAATACCATGTACCAGGTGCCCCTGAAAGTTCAGGGGAAAGGTGAGGAAGATGACTATAGGTTGAATGGTCAGTGAGGGAGCTGAAAAGGAGAGGGCAGTGAACTCCCCGCTGTCCACGGCATTACCTCTGCATGTACGAGCGCAGCAGGGTGATTCCCAGCAGGAAGTACATCATGATGGAGCACACCATCATGGCCAGTCCGAGCAGGATGGCCCGGTCCTCTCCAGCTTTCAGAGCTGTCACAGTTTTCCTTTTGTCCAGGAGGTCATGGTCCCTGATTTTCTGGTAGATATTTCTGAAATTGACAATACAGGCTTACATGAGACTCAGAGTTATCCCGCATGTCCCTTGAGGGTAGCTATGTTTCTGCACGTGCATTGCCAGGGTGAGGGATCTATAGGAATGCTCCAATCACACTCGAGTGAAGTTGAATCTCACTACAACCCCTGGCTCCAAACACATCATACACACACACACACACACACACACACACAGACACACACACAGACACACACATAAACACACACTATATGAGCAGACATATATATGTGTACCATCCCTGAGCAGAAATGATCTCTAATTCTATATTTTGAGGATTCATGTCTAACTGTAATGTAATTTTCCTCTGTACAGTTCTAAGAAAGACACCAATCCCCTCAACCCCAAAATTGCCTTGGTTTGTTGATTTTATATTAATGAAGTTGATCATTGCTGATATATACTTTCTGAATCTACTCATGTTCGTGATGTGTGTATGTTTAGACAGCACTGCTTTCTGTTTATTTCACTGCCAGAGGCCTGGAATAACACTATGCCTTATTATTTTCCAGCTCATGCCTGGGGCCTTTGGACCTAGATGGCCACCCCACTTTTGCCTTCCACAGACTGGAAGCCACCTGCTCTCTCCGTTTCATGATTCATTTTTGGGATTTCTTTGTAAATTGAAGGATTTGCATCAAAGCTCTTTAAACTTGACCCTGTGTGAACTTGAAGAACAAACTGGTGCCCATTAGCAGTGAAAGGCAATGGGCGGGCAAACTTGTGAAGCAGGGAGAACAGACTGACACTGAGTGGCTTCAAAACCCATCGGAAAATAATAACCTGTTGTTACTTGACTAATATCATTTATCAACATGCATTTAACTCTGACGGCTGCCACTGAGTTCTGCATTCTGCAGATGGAAGCCAGCGAGGATGATCGGCGCTGTTCTGGACTATTAGGCTGCCACACACACCAACTTTGCCGGCTGCCATAAAATAGACTGAGTGCTATCGGATGCCATCAGAACAAGAAACATAAAATGATTCAGCCGAGTCATCTCAAACGTATCTGAAAACAAATGCTCTTTGTATGCTCTGGAATGGGTAAGAAAGCGAGGAAAATGGTTTCTGCACTGTTCGTGGGCGTTTAGGAAATCAGGATATTACAAGGCAAAATGAAAGTTTTGAGTGGGTGGGACATAGCTATGAAATCTACCAATAAAAGGCTATCAAATTAATGGATAAATGGAGGAACATTAATACAATTTGGAAGAATGAGATCTCGATTAGGAGGTTAGGTTCGCACATGTGTTATGAGTATTGTAACTTCTCGTGTTGGGGACATGGTCCCTGTTAAATAAGAAGAAAGACATGATAATGAATGTCAGCTGAGGGTGGTGAGTTCTCTGGTGGATCAACTCATAGCATCTTGGCAATTTAATTTCCCCAGCTTGAGGGATCAGGACAGGGAGTCAGTGTAAGATAGGAAAGGCTTCCTGGAAGAGTAATGTTTGAACAGAACCTTCAAGGCTGATTGCAGTTAAGCAAATGGGACATAGAGTCAGTGATATTTGGATGGAAGGATCACAGAAGCAAAGGCATAGGGGCTTGCAGGTGCACAGTGAGTATGAGGAAGGACTATGCTAGTGGTCCTGAGAGGGCATACAACACAGAAACAGGGCAGCCAGACGAGAAAATTGGTGTCATGAAGTCTTTGAAAGTCATTCTAGAGAGTAGCCTTCCTCCTGTAATTAAAGGAAAACTGTCAGCAGTGATGAGATCAGAATTGAGATTCAGAGTGATCACTGTGTCTGCAGCGTGGAGATTAGAAACAGGAAACATCTTAAATCAGAGGAGGAGGGAGGGAGGGAGGGAGGGAGGAGAAGGAGGAGGAGGAGGAAATGGGAGATGGTTTTAGTAATGTTGGCAAAGGATGCTAAAGGCTGCATCCTGGCTGAAGACAACTATGGAGAAGTGTCCAGGGAACAAAGCCCCGGGATGCAGTGGTTGATGGAACGCAGAGGATGAGGAGTCAGAGAAGCAGGCAGCGGAGCTCTGTGCTGCAGTGCAGCTGTGTGTGGTGAGGAAGTGTAAAGAGAGGGAAGGTCCAACTCTCTTCTGTCTAGATAGTTTTGGAGAATGGAAGTTACTATTGAATCTACAGGACAACAGAAGGGAGCTGGTAAGATGGCTCAGGAGTTGAGTTTGCTGCCACCTAAGCCTATAACCTGAGGTTCTTTTCCAAGACCCACATGGTAGGACAAAAGTGACTCATGAAAGTTATCCTCTGACCTCCACATTGAGGGCATGTGTACAACAGACAGACAGACAGACAGACAGACCAGACAGACAGACCAGACAGGCTAGACAGACCAGACAGACAGAAAAGCTAAAAAGTCTTGGGAGGGCTGAAGAGATGGCTCAGTGCCTAGGAACAATGACTGTTCTTACAAAGGACCTGGGTCCAGTTCCCAACACCCACATGACAGCTCATGACCATCTGTAACTCCAGTTCCAGAGAATTCAATGACTTTTTTGGTCTCTGCAGACAACAAGCATGCACCATGATGCACAGATGTACATGCAGTCAAAATACCCATATACATAAAATAAAAATAAGTAAATCTAAAATATGAAGCTTTGTAAACAGAAGATTTTCAGTTTTTCAGTAAATCTTTGTTTTGCTCCAACAATAGTCAGTACACTTAAAAAAGAGTTTCAAGCTTAGTGTCTACATAATTTTTTGAAATTTCCTATCAAGAATCAGCTTATAATTCACAAGCAAATTAGCTATGAAATATGCATATATACAAGTGGATATACAGAGTAAAAAGTGCAAGGAAGACGTTCTTGGTCTTGGTGATTTAAATTCAGATTCTTTTGGTATTTGTTGTACGGAGAGAAAAGCATTCAGGAACAGGCATAGCAGAGTCCACATATGGACCTGTTTGCTTACATGTCCATATTTTGTTATTGAGTCTGTTAGTTCATTTGTGTGTATGTGCACATGTGTGCATGCATGTGAATGCCAGAGAATAACTTTGGCTGTTGTTTCTCAGGTGCAATTCACCTTGTTGTTTGAGACAACATCTCGTTGGCCTGGAATTTAACAAGTAGATTAGGTTAGCCAGTGAGCCCCATTTGAGTTTTTGGTGGTTATCCAAATAACTTTGTCTCCAGGCCTTATTTACTGACATTTATAAGTCTTCGTAAGATAGATCCCTGTATTGGTCAGGGTTCTCTAGAGTTACAGAAATTATGGAATGTCTCTCTATATTAAAGGAATTTATTGTGATGACTTATAGTTTGTAGTCCAATTAACCCAACAATGGGCAGCTGTGAATGGGAAGTCCAAGAATCTAGCAATTTCTCAGTCCCACAAGACTAGTTGTTTGAGTTGGTCTTCTGTAGAAGTAGGTTCTAACAGATGTGCTTGCAAATAAGTGCAAACAGTCAAAGAAGAGTGAATCTTCCTTCTTCTAATGTCCTTACATAGGCCTCCAGCAGATGGTCTAGCCCAGATTAAGGTGTGTACCACCACACCTGGCTCAGGGATTTGCTTTGTCCCAGGCTGTGCTTGAATGCAGAGATCTCCTTGTCTCAGTCTCCCGGGATTAAATGCTTATACTACCTTGCCTGGGCCTAAGATCTTCACAGCCACTATCCTTCAAGATCTCCACATCAAGATCCAGGTCAGAAACTTATGTCTTCCAGCCTCAAGATCTGGATCACAGGTGAGCCCTCCAATTCTGGAGTGCAGTTCATTCCAGCTATAATCAAGTTGACAACCAGGAATAGTCACCACAATCACAATGTGCTAATTCTGGAGATACATCATGTGGATGACAGTCTTCCTGAGCAGCAGGATGACATCACTACCCATTACCTGGACTGGACAGTTGAGAAGGGAAGCAAGCCAGTCCCCGAGGGCTGATTACCTGAGAATCAGTTACTGGAGGCTAAGGCATCCAAAGCCAGTTGACTGAAGGTTCAGTTCACACTGTGAATAGAACCTACCCACTTCATGTACTAACTTATAGACTTCACAAAGAGTTGTTTTAAGCAGAATTATTTTAAATATAGTAAGTGGATATGAATATATTTTTCTCACCTATCTGTTAATGGTACCTTTTAATATGTTTTATCATGTAGTATATTGCAATGAAGATGCTTTGGTTTGATGTTTTAAAGAAGACTGGGCTTCTGAGTCACATTATAAATATATTCTAATAAACATATTCATGTGTATTATATAAATATATTGTTCTAAGAGGTGTAATAACAATTTCACATTTCCTATGGTGCCTGTTTAGTTTATACTGATTTATTTTCAAATCCTTTTTGGGGAGCTGTTTTAGTTAGGGTTACTATTGCTGATGTAGGCAAAAGCAAGTTGGGAGGAAAGGATTTATTTAGCTTACACTTCCACATTATAGTCCATCATTGAAGGAAGTCAGGACAGAAACTCAAGCAGGGCAGGAACTTGGAGGCAGGAGCTGATGCAGAGGCCATGGAGGAATGCTACTTACTGGCTTGTTCCTCATGACTTGCTCAGCCTGCTTTCTTATAGAACCCAGGACCACCAGTCTAGGGATACCCCCACTCACAATGTGCTTGCCCTTCTCTCATCAATCACAAAGGGGAAAATACCCAACAATTGGATGCTATGGAGGACTTTTCTCAATTGAGGCTCCTTCCGTTTAGATAACTTTTAGATAACTAGCCTGTGTCGAGTTGACCTAAGGCTGGCCAGCCCAGGGACAGTGCTGTTTTCCTGACATTTTGGCCTCACAGTCCATGTCACAACTGTTATCACCACTACAGATTCATCAGCCTCATCATTTAACCAACATTTGCTTCTTTTTCTGCATTCAGAAAGCTTAGATTTGGGATGGGAATTTTCAAAGATTTTTATTTTAAATTACATGTATGTATGTGTGTACACATGTGTATGTGTGTACACATGTGTATGTACATGAATACTGGTGCCAGAGGAGGACAAAGGCACAGGATCATCTGAGAGCTTGAGTTATAGGCAGTTGTGAGCCACCTGATTTGGATGCTGGGAACCGAACGTGGGTCTTCTGCAGGAGCAGTGAGTACCCTGAGCAATCTCTACAGTCCTGGAGGGGAATTTTTAATAGCCCATTGAAGACTCAAGCGATTTATTTAGATGGATTTTATTTTGTCCCATGGAATCATTAAATAAATGCTTAGGTTGTCTCTGTTCTGGTCCTGTTTCTGCAACAGGAAGGCTCTGGGAGTGAACAGCGGGATCCTCTGCAGGGAAGCCATTTGTCGAGGAGGAGAAATTGATAAAATGTGCAGCTGAGCCTGCTGATCTTCAAAGCTAGAGCCTGGGAGCAGAACTGGGGACGGAAAGAGAAGGAAACAGAAAGGAGACCTCAGATAATGACTGGAACACAGATAGAGAATGATGGCAGAAATGAGGAGGAACAAGGGCTACAAATTTTGAGAAACAGAAGACCAGAATGGACTCCCTAGTGAAAGGTGGCCGTGACCATACTGATTCTTGTTAGCCAAGTTAATGTTGACTGTGAAAGAATGCTGTAGGGTTACAATGACTGTGTTAAAATTTGATACCCAGTGAAATTTAATATATTCATCTCAATGGTTGGTCAGCAAATAGACTCTTTGTCAAAGTGGCTTCGGGCAAATTGGTCATTGGTGTACTGGAGCCCCTGACAGGAACATTCAGAGAACCAATGGCAGATACACAGCTTAGGGCTGTGACTTAGAGTGCAGATGTGGTTTGGAAGCCTGCCATGATGCAGACGGGAATAGCATTGGTCTGTGACAGACTCAACCAAGTCTCAGAGGGGTGGATGACTGACTAAGAAGTGGAAGAGGCTTGAAGAGATGGGGGAAAGGGTGGCTGAGGGCAGCTGGGGTCCGGGATGGGAAAGGGCTGCTCTTGGTTGGCGAGGTATACATAGGCCAGCAGAAAAGAGATCTGTCCTTGAAGTTCAAGAGGGTTTTAAAGGGAATGAAGCAAGTGGGACAATTAGATTTGCACTTTGGAAACATCATGAATGTTAGTGAGGTTGGTTGTTAAATATGCTTTCAGAAGATTACCAGTGCATTGACCAAGCATGGTATTCTGTTTTAGTGCAATAATGAAAGAAATAACAACAACAACAACAACAAAAATCTAAAGGAAGCCTTGTGTGTGTGTGTGTGTGTGTGTGTGTGTGTGTGTGTTACGTAGAGTCTAAATAATTCATGGGCCTACAGCATGCCTTAGAAAGGAGACACTTAAAACAACTTTGCAGTAATACATTTAGAAACTTAGAGATATTAAACTTACTGAGATATACAGCAAGGCTTTACAAATATGTAACTTACTGAAACCAACACTCAAAAAATAGCCAGAAGACCTAAGTAATTCTAAACGATTAAAATTCGAAATAGCTAAACGTTCTAAATAATTAAAAGTATTTTGGTCAGAGAAATACAAGGTTCTTACAACGTACAGCTGAGCCCAAGCTACATTATACAGATAATTCCAGAGTGCAGAAAAAAGTGCCAGCCATTGTGGTTATGAGGTTGGCAAGTTCTGAGATCAAAGCCAGTCAGAGCCACATGTGATTGAAAACTACAGGCTTACCTCATTCCTAACCACAAATATAAAATCTAAAAGGATTTAGTTTACCAAACCTAAGCGCATGAAGAGACAGTCTACCTCGATAAAGCTACTACTATTGTATCTTAGAAATATGACATTGGTCTTTATTAGATTTTTACTAATATGTGAAAAGCATTATAAGCTGATAATGTGATAATAATATAACCTAGAAATATATTAACATCCATTCATGGTAAGAGCTATTATCAAATTAGAAGTAGAAACATCCTCAGTGTAATAAAAGGCCGAGAAAAACGACCTGTAATATAATTGATACAATTATCTAATGATGAAATATTGAAAAACCTCACTTAACAAATCAGACTGAAAATGTCCACTGTCACCAGCTTTATTTTAATTTACTGAAACATAAGCTAGTATAATTGGGGAGGAATAACAAAGGAAAATTGGGGAGGAATAACAAATTTCTATATTTACAAATAGAGAAGGAATGAGGACTTATTATTTACCAGTGATATAGTTATAAAGAAAGTACAAAAGAATTCTCAGATAACTAACTCATTGTTAAAATTGAGCAGAGGGTGGGTAAGAGGTCCAACAGATAAAGCAGAGTCACTTCCCTCTCTGTCCTAACCCTAGGCAGGGTAGTTCTCTGTTTAGCCCACTTCCATATCTGTCCTTACCCCAGGCAGTCATGGGCAGAATGGAAAGTTCCTGTCCGGCTGTGTCCCCCCTTGGTCGTGGGGAGCTGGCCTGCTGTTTCTGACAGGGTTCTCACAGTTTGACATCGTTCCTTCTCTATTTGTAAATATAGCATTCCTTTGCTATTCCTCCCCAATTATACTAGCTTATGTTTCAGTAAATTAAAATAAAGCTGGTGACAGTGGACATTTTCAGTCTGATTTGTTAAGTGAGGTTTTTCAATATTTCATCATTAGATAATTGTATCAATTATATTACAGGTCGTTTTTCTCAGCCTTTTATTACACTGAGGATGTTTCTGTTTCTAATTTGATAATAGCTCTTACCATGAATGGATGTTAATATATTTCTAGGTTATATTATTAAAAAAAAAAAAAGACAATGCTAGGAGATGCCACAAATACCACAAGGTAGGCAGGACAGGACCAAATGACAGAGACAACCTTCCCATTCAGTTGACCAATAATTTTAAATGTTGCTCAGGGTAACCAATCACAGTCATCCAACTCAGGACAACTCTGAACTCCCCGCCAAAATGTTTATAAAAAGGGTGTGCTTTGTGAGCTTGGGGTCTCCTCTTGCCTGTGTGCTGGGGGACCCCAATGTACATTGGAACATTAAACCTCTTGCGGATTGCAGTGATTCCGATCTCTGTGGCCTTATTGAGTGGAGGTCTTCCGATGGACTCTAACAAAACCAAAATTGATAAAGAATTATCAGTAGTCTTTCTGTCTATCAGCAAACATGAGGGAGTTTTGGAGTAAGGATATTGTAGGTGAAAGAAACAGATCTATTGCTCCTTGTTAAGCCAAAAATAATTTAAGTGCAGGGGGTCTGGCTCCCCGTGTTTGTTTACCTAAAGTCTGGGAAAGGATTAATAAAACAAGGGATATTCCTACTTCTTGTCCTCCTTCCGATTCCTTCATCCTTAGTGGGTTGGGAAGGAGGCTCCTCCATCTGTCCAGGGGCTACATGACCGACCTCACCATCCAGGCAGAGTCTTCCGCAGTTTCCCATCTCTCCTTAATCCTGTTGCATCTATACAATCTCCCACTCTGTTGAAGCCTTTTAATAAGGCAGCTTGCCAGCCCCTGCCTTGGCAGTTATCTCTCTCCCTTGGGACGTGCGCTGTATGTTTTCTTTAATGAGTGTCCTTGGCTTTTTCCTTGTTAATCTGTCTTTTGTCCCAGAAACTTGTCTGGATTATGATTATTTTTAAAGACTGCTTTTCTCTCCTCCTTCAGAGGCCAGTGCAGAGTATCCTATTCAAACAGAAAAAGGCTTGGTGACATAAAGTTAGGACTTCATCTGATACCGAAACGGGCTTCACCTTTAAGCTAATTTGTTAATGGTGTTTACTGTTCTTATGTTACTTAAAAAACCCATCTTTTATATGTGATTTTCTTATTTCCTTTGTTTGTTTGTTTGTTTTCTTAATGTGAGTTTGGACATTCACACAAGACCAGTCCAGGCCTGACAAATCAGTAATTCTTGAGAGGTAGAGGAACATATAACTATGCTGCTGAACTGTATCACTACGAATTTCTGACACTTAAATTATAACTTTAATTTTTAGTTTCAAGGATGATTTCAGTAATTATGGGATTTGAAGTAATAAGTACATTTGTCGAACAGGGGTGTCATGTGCACACCCTTGGCTTACACAGCTAACAGAAGCAAACAGAAACAAGCGAAGGATGCAGAGCCGGCATGTCCTCACAGCTGAATGTGTTTAGTTTGTTTGCTTTCCCTTGACCACATCTTCATCTCTATGCCTGGCTGCGCAAGACCACATGGAAGCCCAGATATAATCAAAGAAGTGAGGTTTCAGTCCATCTGTGAGATGACTGATCTTCACAATCAACTTGGTGGTATTTAGAATCACCATAGAAACACAAACGTATCCAGAAGTGTTCAGCTGAGGAAAGGCATCTCTGCTTGAATGTGGGACGCACTTATTACAGGCTCAATAAAATGGAGAAAGAAACTGAGCACCAGCATTCATCTCTTCCGACTTCCTGACAGCATGCGCATGCGCCAGCGCAGGTGCAGTGTGACCCGCTGCCTCACGCTCTGGCCTCCATGACTTTCCCTCCATGATGGATTGCTTTCTCAAACTGTAAGCCAAAATACACCCTTCCTTAATTTTTCTTGGTCAATTATTTTGAACATCAATAGGAAAGTAGTGAACACACTATCTTTGGAGTCGGGATGAGCACGAGTCTTTGTTCAAATGCTAGTTGCCTTCTGGGATGCAGCGTCCCAGTTAAACACCACGGGACTATCTTCCCATAACCAAGGTAACATGAGATGTGCAAAGCACTGGAAATACAGAAGTATGTGTGTGGATGCAATAATTACTTGCCTGCAACTTTTAAACTTGCTTTTCCCCAAGAAATGGAATGTCAAAATATTTTAAAGTACTAATCAATAAATATATTTCATTATTTAACTGATTTTCTACCGTGTAAAGTGACCCTAAATTTCTACTCTAAATAGCTACTTATGGCAGTTTTGCTTCTGGAACTTTTACAAGGAATTTTATCTGTAGGGCAGTTCATGTTTTAAGAAGAAAAACATGCTCCGTGAACAATATTTAATAAACCCCCTTATTAATGCCCAGTATTATTCTCAATTCTGATTTCTATTATATACTTCCTTATATGTCACTCAAGCTGAAGAATGTTGGTAAAGTCAGGTGTGCTTAAAGCTTAGCATTACTTAAGCAACAGTACAGATTAATGAGGAAGAAAGAGATGTAGAGGAAGAAAGCAAACAGGAGGCAGGTAAGCATAGGGAATAGCATAGCAACCTGGGACTCCACCTGGCTTGGGTTATGCATACCCATCTTTTAAAAATGCACTTGGAAAGCTAAGACCCTCATCAGCATGTAATATGCATGTGTAGCCATCTCTAAAAAAGGCACCTAGTAACCAGAAGGCAGCCCTTCCTCCCTGACAGTGCATCAGGCTGCATGCACTTATTTTAAACAATGGTGTAAGTTTCTTCCCTTTATAGCACCAAACAGACAGCTTCTAGTCAGTGTATTTTCAACATATTCATGTACAAGGGTAGCAGGGCTGATCTGACTTGAACTGGTTTTGGGTACATGATAATAAGACAAAACTGGTTCTTCAGGTGAACTTTTAGGGAGACACTTCTGTTTACCGTCATATGCTTATGCACATGAGTGTGCAGAGGATTAAAATCAGGTGCATTATGGGAAGGACATACATGGTAGAAAAATGATTTTATGATCTAATCTATCGATCAAAAGAGAGAACCATCTCACTATACTCTTTGGTAACAGGCTTCTCTTCGCTCCATAAAAGGAGGACCATAGTAAGAGCCTTTGAACACTTAGCCATCTATGCAGTCTCTTGCCTATGTGAAATACATTTATTTCTGATCCGTGCTGTTGCTTTGCTTCTGAATAAAGTTTCTTTACTACTTTGCAATCTGTACGAGCCTTTATTTCAATTCTTTGGCTAAGAAGCCAAGATCATGGTAACAGTGGGCCCAGGCTCTAAGCACGGGTAACAGATGGAGGGAAACAAACACTTAAAAACAGTTGTAGAGAAACAAACACTTAAAATAGTTGTAGAGGGCCCAGAGAGATGGCTCAGTGGGCATAGTGACTACCATACAAGCATGAGGACTTCAGTTCAGATCCCCAACACCCACATGAAAATAGCAGAACACAGTGATTCAAATCTGTGAACCCAGTACCAGGTATAGAGTGAAGACAAGACAGAAGACTGGCTAACCAGTCTAGCCAACCATTTAACTACAGGTTTACTAAGAGACAATATCTCAAAAACAAAGGTGGAGAGAGATTGAAGAAGACACTCAATATCAACCACTGGCCTCCACACTTGCATGTGCATCACACACACACACACACACACACACACACACACACACACACACACCCCGGAGGTGTTATATAATTTTATGAACACATTTACTCACTAAACCCAAAGGAGAATGGAAGTGGCTGGGTTGAGTTGCATAACCCATTCAGCTTTTGTTGTGTGATGTTGACTTCTTTTCTCTCCCTTCATTTGTTCCCTCCCCTCAGCTGTTCTTTCATGCACTTCAAGGGATCTGTGAACCTGCTGAGCCTCCCTGAGCCCTCTCCAAGTTCAACCTTCCTCTTGCCATATGCCTGGTGCCTAGACATGTAATGTTCATTACTTGAGTCAGAGAGTATTCAATATCTACTGTGTACCAGGCACAGTGCAAGGCTCTGGAAATTCACTAGACAGCAAAGCCAAGTCTGACCGAGTAAAGAGGATGATGAGGTTGGGAGTCTGGTTACTATCTGATTGGGTGTCTTCAGTCAGAGCTGGGGTTAGAGAAGGAAAGGATTGGTGGGCATATGAGTGTGGGAGGGCATTTCTGACACACAGTTTTGTAAAGTCACTGGGTGTAAGTGAGCATGCAAGAGAGATGAAGGTCACAGGCCAGAGTGTCTGAAACCATAGCCCTGAGGTGTAGATCCCCTCCCAAAATTTAAAACATGAAATTCAGTTTCTGAGATGGTTAATCTCCACAGGATTTATAACAACCATGGAAATAAGCCTCTAGCATGTGGTGAAGGCATTTCCAGTCATAGATCAATTGGGGGTGGGCATTTTCTCTGTCATGGTTGCCTCTTCCAAAATGACTCAGGCTTATGCCAAGGTGAAATAAAACTATTATTCACAGGAGGGAAGACTCACTTTGAATGTGGCAGCAGTGTCTCTGAGCCTGGGCTCTTGGGCTGAATAAGGAGACAGCAAGAGGATCAGGAGCGTTGTCTCTGCTTGCTGACTACAGGTGCAATGTGACCAGCTGTTTCCCACTCCTGCTGCCTTGTCCCCCCCACTGTGACAGACTGTACTCTCCAACTGGGCACCAAAGTAAATCCTTCCATTCCTAAGTTGTTTCAGGTGTTTTGTCACAGGACAAGGAGAGCAGTCAACAGGATCCTCAATGTTCCGTAAAGTCTGGCAAGAGCACCTGAGTTACCTTTTCTCGTCGTGTCTGTAAGATGAAGAGGTCCGGCCACTGGTCCATATAAACATCTTAGAGGATGTTGGTCCTGCAGCTCCTTTCCTCACGGTGGAAGTCCTGGGGGAGTGGCAGAAAGACCTGCAGAGGACATACTGGGGTTAGCTGGGACTCTGTGTCAACAGTGATATCTCAGAGGGTCAGCTCTCTTAAACAATCCCAGGTTTTTAGGCCTTAGAAGTGCTGACTCTGTGCCCTGGCAGAAACCCCACTGAAGTCTGACTTCTCTCTCAGAAATTGCATTCCTTATTTAAAATTAACTAACTAACTAACTAACTAACTAACTAACTAACTAACCAATTTACTTACTTTAAGTCCTGACCACAGTTTCCCCTCCCTCCTCTCCTCCCAGTCTTTCTCCCCATCCTCACCACCTCCATCCGCTCTCTCTCCATTTCTCTTCAGAAAAGAAGAAGCTTCCCATTATATCAACCAGCCTTGGCATATCAAGTTGCAGTAAGACTAGGTGCATCTTCTCCTATTGAGGCTAGACAAGGCAGCCCAGGTAGGAAGAAAAGGGTCCCAAAGGCAGGCAACAGAGTCCGAGACAGCCCCTGCTCCTATTTTTAAGGTCCTACAAGAAGACCAAGTTACACAACCGTAACATTTGTGCAAAGGCTCCCTGGTTGGCTGTTGAGTCTCTGTGAGCTCCCTTGGACGCAGGTTAGTTGATTCTGTAGGTTTTCTTGTGATGTCCTTGACCCTTCTGGCTCCTAAAATCCTTCCTCCCACATATTCACAAGATTTCCTGAGCTCCTGCCTAATGTTCAGTTGTGCGTCTCTGCATCTGTTTCCATCAGTTGCTGGGTGAAGTGTCTCTGATGACAGTTTGCATTCCATTTTTATAAGGCTTTGTCCTTTACTGTCTCTGCCCTGGCAGGCTGGGGAGCTGCCTTTCAGAATACTGCTTTCTCACTGGTGTCAGAATCTCAATGCCTCCCTTACACACAATCACTTTAGATTCAATTTTGAGTATGATGTCCTTCCCCAAACTTTAGTTCAGATTTGGATACCAAAATTTTACTTCCTCTTTCATCTTCAAAATTTTCCTTACTATTCACAGATGTGACATATTAGGAGTAAAATATCTTTTTTTATTTTTATTTTTTCTTCATTTTGAGGTAGGGTCTCAGTTTGTAGCCCATTCTGGCTTCAAACTAAGAAATCTCCTTCCTCCAGCATCTCAAGTACTAGGATTGCAGGGAAATATTGTCCCTAAAGTATGCTGTTGCCAGTGTGGGCTCGGCTCGCCACAGATACTGATAGAGATGTGAGCAACCATGTGTGTCTAGTGGCTCTGGTGTCTGGGATCTGGAAAAAGGATATGGCAGGCAAGCTGTGTTCTTTGGTTGGACATTTGGGAAGAGTTGCCTTGTCTCTGAACACAGCACCAAAATAGCTATTGTTCAGTATTTTCTACCTTAATTTTCTTTAAGAAAAAAAAGTTTACTGTTTCTAATTGCTATTTTTTACTTTTTATTTATGTGTGGGGCATATGTACATTCAGGAAGGTACCCAGACACTAGAATTTGGCATCAGATCTCCTGGAGCTGGAGTTCTGAGCTGCCCTATGTGGGTGCTGGAAACTAAACTCTGCCATCTCTGCAGCCCTCTACTTGATAATTGTATAGAGAGACAAAAACCTAAAATATCCCAAAGATGACAATACAACATGAAAGTTAAATGATACCTAATACATTAATAACAAGGAAGGGTGAAGAGTGACTCCTTCAGTGTACATGGTTGATAAGGACTAAGATTAAAGATGACCATGAGTCTCGAAACAGGGTTAGCTACTGTGTGCTGTATTTTCTATCACATGCCGGATGCTCCATATACACTATCTATTCATAAAACATGACATTGTAGCCATATGTTAGGGTAATGCCATGAAAACCACAAGAGTAGGGAGTGACATAATTTCAAGACAACCAATGGCACTTCCTGCTTATATCCAGAGCCCTACTCCTAAGCTGTGCCCTCTCTGCTGGTTGTACTTAGGAAAGGTATGCTGTGTTTCAAGTTTTTGTTTGCCCTGAATTCTCATTGTCTCTGCAGTGACCCAGGATCAGTGCTGAGTCAGTGGATCTGAGCAGGGCCCAGAACTCTGAATCACTAAGGAGCTCTATGGTGAGTCCAATCCTGAAGACAACGCAGAGTAGCAAGGGCTGGGAAGAAGAGGTTGGCTTTTTGTCTGTACGACCTTGATAAAGTTACTTGACCTTTATAAAGCTGAGTGCTATCAACAAATCTGTTCCCAACTCTCCCTGGTATCCGTGGGGTTTGAGGTAAATTATTTAAGATAGTTCTCAGTTCCATTACTTTGACACTCAGCACATTGAAGAATGAATCTAAGAATATGGTTGGTCACCATAGGCTGGGTTTATAGGAACAGGCTTGGAAACAGGGTTCTTCTGAATCCCCTGGGTCGGCACCAGAGAGCTAAGCCTCAGACGTTAGTCACCAGTGCAAATGCAGAGGTCTCTCATGCTCTCCTAAGATAATGGAGGGATGTGACTCCCTGCCTGGATAGATTCCCTTCACAGGTGTAGAAAGAGTAGAAATGGAATCAAGGCTGGGTGTGGTACACTCAAAACCCAAGCGGGGGGGAGGGCAGGAGGATCAGAGGTGTAGAACCATCCCACTGGAAGGTATGAAATAGAATGGGGATAAAGCCCGCTCTTAATCTGGGTAGTCTCCAGATCAGGTTGGTTTGGTGTTAAGTTGAACGTGTTCCATCATAATAGGTTGGCTTGAACATTTGCAAAGCTATTTCAGTGTAGACTTGTAGACTTTTTCAGGTCCTCTAGTAAGTCCCTCATAGTGTTGGTAGTGTAGGAGAGACAAAGGGAAGCTGCCCAGTTTGAGCATAGGTGGATTGGGAAGCTAGTTAGCATTGCCACACTATCGATTATTGGCCAGATATAATAGACACGCTGTAGAAATAATTCAAAATGAAGTGGCTGCAGTGACCTGATGTCCTCAGAGGACTTTTCTGACTAGGTGTCACTGTTCAGGAAGACACCTTGTCTATGCTGTTCAAAGTTGATGCAGAGAGATGTTTATTCTAATTAATTGTCTGCAGCCCATTGGAAAGGGCTTCTTAGCCACTTAGGTTATTCCAATAAGCAGACTTAAAGTTTTCTATACAGTTTCTTTCATGAAGAAAAAGCATTATTTAAAACCTTCTAAGTTCACCATTAACTAAAATGAAAGGCCATTTCTGCTTTTTAAAGGGCACAGTATACAGCTCCTAAGAAGGTTGGGAATGATTTTCAGGCTTCAACGAAGTGCCCAGAATTGAAACTGTGTCAACAGAAGCTGCAAGATTCCTTCCCAGACAGGAGATAGCCCTCCTGAACCCCTAAGTTAAGGAATGCAGCTCTCCCCTCTGAGGCAGGAACATTTCCATTGAATTGTCATTCAGGAAGTGACAGAGGAACGTAAGAAATTGGTAAACATTTGCAGTTTGGAATCCCATGCGAAACTGCTGTGCTGGACTGTGGACCAGGGGAGAACTGTATCTACAGCCCTGTTGAGTGACCCAGGCATGGGGACCACCCCATAGCAGCTTCAGGACTGCAGGTGAGTTTGGATTAAAACCCATGGACCCAAGAGACCTGCTTCTGATCAGGGGATGAGGGATCACTCAGGCATGTCTTTGCAAGCCCAAGGACCTGAACATGGTCCCTGGGGTTCATATACAAAGTCAGGCATGGCAGTGTGTGTGTGTGTGTGTGTGTGTGTGTGTGTGTGTGTGTGTGTGTGTGTGATTTCAGTGCTGGGATCTGGGAGAGAGGTGATCCTGGGATTGCTGGCCTACTTGGGAAGTTCCAGAAAAATAATAATAATAAAAAAATAAATAATAAAGACCCTGTTTTAAAGAACAAGGTGGATGGTTCCAGAGGGTGACACCTGCAGCTGACCTGACCTCTGGGCTTACATGCAATCACACATACACACATAGATAAACACATAAACACACATAAACACACACACACAGACACAGACACACACACACACACACACACACACACATCTACACAGAAAGACATATTTCCCAGTCTTCAAAGAAAGCAGGGAGTCAGCAAGAGGCGGGCACTTTCCTTGTCTTGGGAATTGACTGAAGACCTTTTCTATGTCCAAGTCCGCCATCATTGTTTCTGCCTCCTTGACTCAGCTGCTGCCATTCCTTCTGCCTCACTTCCCTACTGGGTAGCCACCTCTTATATCCTCTATTCTAGGGAGCGATCTCTGATGGCCCTGAGCAGCTTCCTGTCTCCACTCCCAGGACTTGGCGAGGCACGATGGTCCTATCTGTCCATACTCCATTTTCCTTGCTAGGTAGGGTGCACTTGCAGGTCTGTGCCTGATGCTCCAAGTGCACAGTTGGCAGTGCATGCCTCTGCTGCTCTGACAGCCTAAGAGGCCACCTGAAACTGTGATGGGTGCTTGGCTTTGGCTGCATGTTCTGACACTGTACATCAGGTGGCATTTCCTCAAATTTTTCTTAGCTTAGGCTGTCCTATATCTTCTAATTTATTTATTTATTTGCCTCTCTCTCTCTCTCTCTCTCTCTCTCTCTCTCTCTCTCTCTCTCTCTCTCTCTCCATCCCTCCATCCCTCCCACTATCTATCTATCTATCTGAGAAAAATGCTAGCCTTGGACTATCAATTGTACTTCAGGAAGACCTTGATCCTCCTGTCTGCCTCCTGAGTGCTGGAATGGCAGCTGTGTGCCACCACAGTTGGCCTTTGTGCCCTGCAGATTAACTCAGGCAAGTACTCTACCAATTCAGCTACATCCCAGCCCTGTGCATCTTCTATACTTCTTTTCTACCTGTCATGTTTCTCCTCCCCTCTCATTGACTTAGACAGAAAGTTTAGATTGCTGGCTGACTTATCATTCAGTATGGATCTTTTAGAAAGGGCAGCATGGCCTAAGAAGATGATAAGCACGAACAGCAGATGGTCCAGGTGTTTTCGTGCCTCTTGGCATCGACATCTACCAACTGTTTAACTTTGTACCAGCCAAATAACAGCTCTGAGTTTGGGTGCAAAAGTGGAAGGAATAATTTCTGCCTCCTGGCTTGGAAGATGAGTCAACAATATATGCAAGAGGACCTTGAGTGCATCACTTGTGATATCAAGAACATTGCAAGTATATCAAGTATACATGTGATAGGCACATACTAAGCATTACTTTCCTTCATTTTGCCATCTCTCAATATATACATACAAACTTCAAAACAAATGGATTGGATTTTCTTCACAAAGAAAATCCAATTGAGTTGCTTTGTACCCGCACATGGAGCAAACCAATTATTTCCTGTCCTATGGGGCCAGGAACCGTCACAAGAACTATTAAGATGGTAAAATCGAACTGCTTCTTCATTAGCACTAAGTTCTGACACTTGTCCTGAGCAAGAGGATTGGGATGGTAAATCTAGGGGAATTATTGAAAAATTATGGTATTGCAGGCTGGAGAGATGGCTCAGCACTTCAGAGAAGTTCCTATCCAGGTAACTCTGAGCCAATGGGTGGAATCCTGCTATAACCTCTTGGGTTCTGAATTTACTTAAGTGAAAGGCATTCTAGAAGCTTCTGCTGGACTTGCTTCATGCGGTGGCTTCTCAGTGCTAGCAGCTCGCAGTACTGGGCCTTGAGGGGACAGCTGCAAGTGCAAGTGAGATATGGAGTTGAGAAAGAGCAGAGAGGCAGCCGTTTAGAACATCAGTGGCCTGGAGCTATATGTGTAGGACACTCCTAATGCACTCTGCTTTATTGAGTGAGCAGGCAGGAGCTGAGGAAAGTATTTAACACATAATTACATGCTTAATCTTGCATAAAATTATCACACTAATGACATCACGGTGGCAATGCAAAAGGTCACTCCAAGCACAGGCATTTAGGGTTGCATCTAATGGGTGAGGCTTTATCTTTGGAGACAGCAAATTATACCTTCTCTCCATAAGGGTTGAGTTGTTTTGGCTCCAGGGCTTTTGAAGGGGAAGCCAAATGCATGGTAGTAATTTTAGATCAAGTGATTTACTTTAGAAAACATTGTTTGTTGGGAGCGATTTTTTTTTTTAAAAAAAAATACTGTTGTGCTGTTTGCCTCCAAAATCAACTATGTACTTTATTTGAGTTCATTTATTTGGGTGTCTATTTGGCAGATTTTATTAAGGAATATTGTGTGCCTCAGTCCTGACTTCAGACATCATAACATCAGCCCTGCCCTAAGCACTGTGCTCTTCAGGTAGAGGCAGAAGAAGGTAGAAGCAACCTCTCTGTCCTGGTCATCTCTTGCAGGTGATAGAGTTGGGAGGAAAGGACACCTTTTGGCCTTAATCATACAAGGACAGAATGAAGCTACCCCAAAGCTGCTGAGCCTCACTTTCCTGAGGGTTGCTGGACCTTCTCAGTAGTGCCTCAAACGGTTCCTTGTTCCTCCACATCTTACCAGACCTCTCAGCTTGCTTAATTTTATGCTATTGATCACAATCTTCTTAAACAATGACAGCAAAAACATTTTAGAAGCCTGGTAGTGGCGGAATATGCCTTTAATCCCAGCAGTCAGGAGGCAGTGGTGGGTGGAGCTCTGAGTTTGAGGCCAGTTTGGTCTACAAAGTGAGTTCCAGGATAGTCTGGACTATACTCAGAAACCCTGTCTTGAAAAGAAGGGGGGATATTTGACGTAGTGGTCAGATCTTCCTTGGTTCTCTCTTGCTGTGTCTCCTGTCTCTCTCATGGGTTTCTGTTTTTCCAAACTTTCACTCAGTGTGTGTTCCATTTGGAGATCTGGGAGACTGTGTAGTCTCCATGGTGTCTTATACCAGGGCTAAGAACCTTTCTCCCACTTGGTGTCTAGAAGACTGGGCAAGTGGCACATCTACCACTTAGTTGGAGAGTTAATGAGGAAGCTGAGAGCTGATGGATCCTTAACAACAACCAGACAAGTGTCAAAGTATTTCGCAAGTTTTCACTGAAGATGGTTTTTCAACAACTGGCAGACCATGCAAGGAGCCTTGTGCCTGAAGGCCCTTGCGATCTCTGTGACATAGAGACAACTATTACTCATATCACTGTGTCTGATTTGTGTTTTTGAAGGATGCCAACCCAAGTTAAATAACATACCCATCCTTTCCTTGGCTCATAATGACCCTCAGTAGCTTTGGGGTAGCTTCATTCTGTCCCTGTATGACTAAGGCCAAAATGGTTCCTTTCCTCCCAACTCTACCATCTGCAAGAAATGACCAGGTTGACCTCAATTCATTTATTTATTCAGTTAGTTCTTCATATGACATGTGAATTGAAGATGTAACTGCATGGCTGGCTCTGGTGATGGTCTGGTAATGAAGATGTACTGATGAATATAGCAGACACCACCACCCCTCCTACAGAATTCTCAGTTCAGAAGAGGGGACGGGTCAAGTCAGGCTGCACTGGATGACTGACCTTAAGAGGAGAGTGCTGTTCATAGTCACGAAGAATGAAGTATATTTTATATTACATCTGCAGTCCCAATATCCACCAGAAATGGCCATGTCGAGGTTCATTGTGAAGAACTCTGAAATGAGTTTCAAGTTGAAGCCCCAGGCTCCTGTACAGTGATTATATTACCTCAATATGCTGGTAAATTCCCTGAGCCTCATTTTCTTCATCAAGAGTATGGGAGTAATAACAGATATCAGGCAGGACGGCCACAGGGATGATGGGAAATAATTTCTGCATTCAGCAGGAACTCAGTAAACATTTTTTTTCCCACTTGGTGGAAATGGCCAATTTTTTGTTGTTATTCAAACTGACCACATCAAGCCATTTTGTGTGATTTATACTTTCTTTAAAAAGTTCTTTTCAGAAGTGAAAAGCCTTATTTCTACATGATCTTAATTAATCCACTATTCCATAATTCATTTCCTAATGAGCTCTTCAAGTGGATAATCACAACTGGTGTTCATTTTGATTCCTTGCATGCTACATATTTAAAAGCAGCTTAATTGTTAAACATGTCACTCTATTGGGCATTACCCAGACACAGCTGCTGGAAGAAGAACCTGCTCATGACTCATGCAAGCTGCCTGGATGGGTACAAATGACGCTCTTGTGCTGAAAGCAACATCCGTTCTCCGAGCCCGTGTTAACTAGAGCAACTATCTCAACTGGGAATCAAGGGGGTGAGGTCTAGCAAGAGGTCTTTATGGAGAACTGGAAATAGCCGTGACAGACATGAAGGTTGAGGTACTTCTGTGTAATATGTAATTAACACTCATTGAGTTCCAATAGAGACTCTTCATAAAGCTCTCTTTACCAGAGAGAAGACTGATATTCCAGAAAGCAACACTTTCCAGGCCACATAGCACAAAGCAACATGAAACAGAATTTAACTCCAAAGCAGTTCTCTTCTAAAGCCAAAGCCCTCTCTCATCCTGCATGTCTTTGCAAAGCAAACCACACATCCAACTCTGTATCAAAAGCTGTTTGCTAAATATTGTGGCTACATTCTTATTGGTTCCCTGAGTACTATAATTCTCTCTCTCTTCTTTTTTTCTTTTTTTTCTTTTTTGTTTTTTTCAGACAGGGTTTCTGTTTAGCCCTGGCTGTCCTGGAACTCACTCTGTAGACAAGGCTGGCCTCGAACTCACAATTTTCATAGTACTTTACTCATAAAGCCACCCAGGCTTTACTCATAAATATCTTTATGGCCTTAGATGAATTTGTTGTTTTTCTACCTCTGACTAATATCAATGAGTATAACAATAATAGAATTTTCTTCATAGAGTTTTTGTGATGAATGAGTTAATTTGTTACGTGTTTGGTGAAAGGATGAATGTAATATGTAATACATGTACGTAGGCAACAGCATATATGCAACATGGACATCTGCAAGCTATGAGTGTGAAAGTGGTGTGACATTATGCATGTGAATTAATGTTTGAATGGTATCTGCAATGGCAAAGCATTATGTATTGTGTTTATATGAACTAAATATATTTTAAATCGATAAAAGAATGGACTTCATTTAAAAATTGATACAATTTAACACGTGCTGGTTAGTATTTGACAACCCAACACAATCTAGAGTCACCTGAGGAGAGGGAAACTTGACTGAAAGAATGCCTCCCTTGGAATGACCTGCGTGCATGTCTATGAGCACATTTTCTTGATTAGTGATTGTTGTGGGATGACCCCGCCTACCGAGGGAAGTACCATCCATGGGAAGTTGTCTTGGGTTGTATAAAAGAGAAGGATGAGCAAGTCAAAGAGAACAAACCAGTAAACAGCATCACTTCATGACTTCTGCTTCAGTTCTTGCCTCCAGTTTCCTGCCTTGAGTTCCTGCCCTGACTACCCACGGTGATGGACTATAAACCCTTTTCTCTCCAAGTTGCTTTTGGTCATGGGATTTATTGCAACAACAGAGAAGGAAACTAGAACAAGTGTCTTCAGTAGACATTCACGGATCTTCAAATATTTTTGTGAATGAATGAGTTTAATTAGGATTACTTATAGGAACATGGGTAAGAAGTAATTTATAGGAGCATGGGTGCTTTATCAGTGGCCACACCGCTGGAGAGACTGTTTCTCCCCTCCCAGCTACCATCTACAGCCTACAGATCCTTAGGGAAGGTCTCCTTGATGGAATAGCAGTGTGCTCAAACTTGGAACTGCCCACAAGACAGGTCCCACAAAACCCACTACTCCCTCTTTCAAAATATTCCCTAAACCTTGAAAGAGAGATGATATAGCCATACTATGTAGGGTTGAACTTTCAGTGATCTCTTATTTCAGCAAATACACTAGGTAGGAGTTTCTGTGAGTAACCACTACCCGCAGCAGGAAGAAATTTCTCTGACTAAAACTGGCAACAATCTATGGGCATGTGGTGCTTTGAATGAGAATGGGCTTCATAGGTTCAGATATTTGAACGCTTAATCACTAATTCATTGATCTGTTTGGGAAGGATTAGGAGTTATGGCCCTTGTTGGAGAACATGTGTCACTAAGAGTGGGCCTTTAGGTTTCAAAAGCCCATGCCAGGCCCATTTCTCCATTTCTCCATTTCTCTCTCTCTCTCTCTCTCTCTCTCTCTCTCTCTCTCTCTCTCTCTCTCTCTCTCTCTCCCTCCCTCCCTCCCTCCCTCCCCCTCTTCATCCCCCTCCCCCTTTCTCTTTCTTACTCTGTCTCTCTCTCCCCCTCTCTATCTCCCTCTCTCTCTCTTTCTCTCTCTCTGTGTGTCTCTCTGTCTCTGTTTCTGTCTCTGTCTCTGTCTCTCTGTCTCCTGCCTATGGATCAGGATATAAAGCTCTCAGTTACTATTCTAGTATTATGTTTGTCTGCTCCCTAGCATGATGATCATGAACAAACCCTCTGAAACTATAGAAAGTGCCTCAGAAATGTTTTCTTTTTTATAAGTGTTTTGCCTTGTTCATCGTGTCTTTTCACAGTAATGTAACAATCCTTTAGACAGGGCATACATTTAAATAACATCTTAATTTTTCAAGAAGAAAGGGGTGGAATCGGCCTTGGATTGGCCATGAATTTGTCTGTAATGGAGACCCTTCCACTCCTGTTCCTCATACATAACATGAGGAAATTCAAAGAGATGATTCAAGGTTTCTTTCATCCGAAAAATATTATTTAACTCTTGTTTGGAAAATTGACAACAAGGTCTGTTCCTATGACTTCCTTACCTTCGAATCTGTCTTTGGTTAAATATAATTTCTATTTTCCGTTCTGTTGATTTCTTCAATGAAGTACTCAGTAATGCTCATGGGAAATATAGAGAAGTCAAGCGAGGGGAGATTTAGCACCAAATGGGAAGGCAAATAAAAGTCACCGTTGGTCTTGGTAAATGACTTCCAAAGGCCTCTGCAGGACAGAGTTGAACTCTGTCTTGCTGTCAGCCTCTTTCCGTTCCTTCCACACAGCTTCATCTGTCTCTAAACCTCTTTCCAAAGAGGAGACCATTGGTCTGACCATGGAAGTTTTAGATGTCACAACAGAGTGCTGAGAGGTATTTTGAGGTCAAGGAAATACCTATCATGGATTCCATGCTACCAGCCCTGCCTTCCCAGTGTCACTAAGGCACTGTGATTAAGCTTGTCCACAGTTTCTTCAGCAACCTCTCTGAACTGACCATGCTCGGATGTGTGCTGACCCTATGCAGGCCTGGGGAAACCAGCCTTCTTAGCCTCAGACTGGGTATGTCATGATGGCTTCTCTTCCCACCAGAAATACCAGAAGATTCCTTTGCTTTGAATGCCCCCGTTGGCTGATGGAAGAGGTGGTAAGGGCCCAGATCTGGGGAAGGTAGGGAGAGGATGTCTGAGTCTGGGCTCCATTGCTGCTTCCTTGCTGTCAGCACGGTTACTGGTGCAGCTGGTGTACCCCTCCCAGTCTCAATCTGTGTTCAGAGAATGGGATATTAGTGTGTTCTTTTAGCCTTATTGTGAGCGTTATTGTCAGAGGCTAACACTCCTTGCAGCTGCTTGTTTATACCTATCTATTTACCTGCACATGGAAATTATGTTTATGTTATAAACACAACTATTTACTTATCCTAAAATAGATAACAGGCCAAATTAATTGATACGGCGTTGTCCTGACTGAGAAGATTTTAGAATTCAGAAAAATAACTGATTATTAGCATTGCATTATTTTATTGAAATGCGCCTGTGAACGCGGTTGTCTTTGGAGGCCAGAAGTTCCAGTTACCCTGGGTCTGGCTTTACAGACAGTGTGAACCACCTGACTTGGATGCTGGTGGCTGAGCTCTGGTGAGAACACTGTGCCCTCTTGACTGCTGGTCAGCAAACTCTGCAGCATACAGTATTAGCAGTTAAAAGCAGAAAGATACAGCAAAGATATTTTGAGTTAGATAACCAAGTTTAAAAAATATTATGTGGTTAAATGTTTATCTGTGTATTTATATGTGCGCCACATGCATGCAGTACCTGAAGAGACCCAAAAAAATCTGGAGCCTATAGATAGCTATGAGTGGCAATGTGGGTGCTGGAAATCAAACCAGGGCCTTTTGCAAGAGTATCAAGTGTTCTTAACTGCTGAACCATCTCTCTAGCCCCATAGACGTCAATTTTGAGAGTGGATGTTTTGTTTTATTGTATTATTTACCTTCCAGTTGCAGGTAAAACGCCCTTCAGAAGCAAATCAGTCCAGAGGGAAAAGCTTTCTTATAACACTGTGGCCTTTTTACAGCCCAAAGGGCAGGGGGCAGCTGGAGAAAAGGACACTTTAATTTCTAAGACTTATTTAGATGCAGTGTGAGACTGTACTTAAAAACGAAGGAAAAGGGAGTGTGTCTTCTTTGATGGTTTCGAGCCAAGGGAAAACCTGCTCAAATGTTTCCTTCTATGGTGACAGACTCTTGAGAAATATTCAATTAGACATTTAATCTTTTTTTAAATCTTATCTTCTCATGATTGTCTGGAAGATGCTGATGAGATGGGGATTCAGTTACCGAGGAAGTCAGCAATGCCTTAAGATGCCCACGAAGAGTTTGGCCAAAGAGCTAGAGTTGTCTAGCATATGATTCTGCGCTCTAAATCAGGAACTTCCTATCCAAAGGACTAGGTAGGAGAAGCCACCTATGAGGAAGAGTGACTGACAGAATTTGGGACCTTGATTTCCTCTGTCCATACTTGTTCCTCAAAAGACCATCCACTTTGGGAAGAGGCTGGAGGCATCAAGGAGCAGAAGGAATTACTTTCCTGTCTTGCTTTCATTGCTGTGTGACTGGTATTAAAGAGTCAACCTCTCTGAATTCCAGCTTCCTTATGTGTGACAATTAAGGCTGCAATGTTTGTCTTCAGTGCCGCTTCGGAGAAAGATGTGTTAAGAGCCTGGACTGTGATGGACAGGAATGAATGTAAGTTCTTCCCCGGAAGAAAACGAGTTGGTCATTATGCCCAACATCTGCCATCAGAAACCTGAACCAGAGAGAAGTCAGGGCATAGAGTTCATTTCTGAGGAAATCTGACTTGACTCATCAGGGAGCAGTTACTGAAGCTCTTCCAGGATAGAAGGAGCCATGTGTATGAAGAGGAAGAGGTAAGCAAATCAGACAGAACACCAAGAAGCTGCCCACCTTCCTCCATTGCTCATGCTCTGTCGGGTCAGCCTGCCTTTGTCCATACATCCTCATCAGACCCTAGAGAAACAACTGACCACTGGCACTGTGAGAGTGCAGTCATCATTTTAAATCTTTAGTGGCTACATTAAGAACCCAAAGAAATGAGGGAGAGTAATTCTGATAGCATGTTTTATTTAACCTAATGTGCCCTAAGTATTAGCATTTCAACATGCAATAAAATTACTTTTGGCACCAGGCAGTGGTGGCACACACCTTTAATCTCAGCATTTGGGAGGCAGATCCTTGTCTACTGAGTGCATTCTGGAACAGCCAGAGCTACATAGTGAGAGAAACCCTGTCCTAAAAAAACCAAACCAACCAACCAACCAACCAACCCAACAAACAAAAAACTAAAAAACCCAAACCAAACAAAACATATTGGAGCTGGAGAAGTGGCTCACTGGTTAAGAGGACACAGGACCAATTCCCAGCAACCACATGGCAACTCACACTTGTCTGTAACTCCAGTTCCAGGGCTTCTGACATCCTCACACAGACATACACGCAGGCAAAACACCAACAAACACAAAATAAAAATAAATTATATATAGACATAAATCATATATGTATACATAAATACACACACATGTATTACTTCTGGCACATCATACCCTTTAAAGGTTTAGTTAGATGTTTATTGTGATTTATATACTTGTAAATAATGCACTGAAGGCTCAGCACATTCAAACATCAGTGGCTGCTGCCTGTGGTTGTTTTAGAATCTACGATGATGACTATACCAGTTTTTTAACAACAACAACAATAAACTCTCCATTTTTTCCATGTGTGCAACAGGTCCTGTGTTTTACAGGAATTCCATCAATCAACTTCATTACCACCTTCACGAGGTTTAAAAGCATCCTGGAGACAAATCTCCGAGCATGCTCATGATGGGCTTCCTGGATTAGGAGCTGAGCCTGAGCAGTTGTCTCTCTCTGCTTCCCACCTGTGGCCGCACTGTGAGCAGTTGTCTCAGATTCCTGCCATCATGACTTCCTGCCAGGATGGACTGTACCCCAGAGCTGTGAGCCAAAATGGCCCTAACTCCCTTAAGTTGCTCGCCACTGCAATGGGAAAGCTAATAGCCCTGTCAGCTGTGTGTTAGTACTCACTCATTTGTGGAAGAAGAGTCTGAGGTTTAGACAGAGTGAGTAGCTTGTTCAAGGTCATTTGAGTTTTAAGTGGAGGAAGCAGGATTCAAACACAGGTCATTTTGACTCCAACCCCATCACACTCCTCTCCCAAGTTACTTGATAGTCTCCTAACTTTTTGACTTGCTTGCCTGTCAGGATATTTTGATATGAAGATGCCAAAATACCCACTTCAAGTTTTATTTTTATCTATCTATCTATCTATCTATCTATCTATCTATCTATCTATCTATCTATCTATCTATCATCTATCGATCGATCGATCGATCTATCTATCTATCTATCTATCTATCTATCTATCTATCTATCTACCTATTTAATTTTGAGACAAGGTTTTTCTGTATAGATTTGGCTGTCCTGGAACTCACTCTGTAGACCAGGCTGGGCCTCGAACTCAGAAATCCACCACTGCCCAGCTTATTTATCTTATTATCATTATGAAATAACTTACATCATAGCCATTCTCTGTGTGTGTGTGTATTTATGTGCGAGCACATGGACATGTATTTGAGTGTGAGGGACAAAGGTGCATTTCTCAGGCACCATTCACCTTGTTTATTATTATTTTTAATTTTTTTTAAGGGTCTCTTTAATCTGGAACTCGTCAGGTAGGCTAGACTGGTAGGCCAGTGAGCACTTGTGATCTACCTGTCTCTTCCTTTCTTGTGCTGGAATTGCAAGCTCAGGCTACCATGTCTGGCTTTTTAAGGTGGGTTCTGGGGATGGAGTTCAGGTCCTCATGTTTGAAAGGCAAGCAAGTTACCAACCAAGTTGTCTACTCACCCGCACAGACATTCTTAATCTTCAGCAAAATCTTAATCTAAGCTGTTCTTTCATCACATCATGAGGAACTTTGAACTGTTTGTCTCACACTGGGTGTGAGCTTTGCGTATATGGTTAGGGTGAAGGGTAGGATGAAGAGGGTATCAAGTACTATTTTTACAGCAGCTTATTGTATGTTATAAAGAACCAGAGAGTCCTGAGAACCCCAGTATAAGTCAGTGATCAGTGTCTAAAGAGGTCGAAATGTTTCACCCTGGTTTGAGCATCACATATTGAATACTTGACATGGAATTATCATACTTTATAAATACATATAATTGCTACATTTCAATTAAAAATGAGATATTAAAAAAATTGTTGGGGAAAATATCCCAAAAAGGAATAAGGAAGACTAGTCATGATGCAGGGTAGGGGGTATTCAAGATGAATAATACCAGATAGAAAGGCTTCTGTAAAAGACTTATTTAGAGCCGTTGTGGGACAATGGAACTTGACAGGAAACTTGGTAAGGTAGAGTGGGTCTGAGTCCCTGGAAACTTGGGTACACACCTGAGACGGTAGGTTGCTCCTTGCTCCCTGCCAGATTCCTGTCCTGGAACATGTGAGGCACTTCCCACATAAGGAAATGTGGCTTGTGGTCATGTAGCCCAAAACGAGAGTTCTCCCTGCTAATGAGGTACCCAGAGGCCCTGAGTGTTTAGCCAATAAGCTCCCCTTCCCGGACCTTCTTTCTCACAAAAGGTATTTAATCTCTGGTTCACCCTGAGAAGTTTTCCATAAAGAACAACCAATAAGCAGTTTGGAACCAAGGATTGTCTCTTTCATCTACCATGACCGTGGGGAACATGGAGAAGACCTTTGCCTACAGGGCGACTGCCTAAGTCTCCTGTAGAAGGCTTCTCTGAACTTCCAGACAACTGCCACTACCTTTGCCAATGAGCCAAGCCCTAGTTCCCAGCCCATCCTGGGCTAGGTGCTGTCCTCAGCCTGAGGGCCCCTAATAGTCCCGGCCTTGTCATCTGCCTGTGGACCCCTTCCCTCCCCTACACTTCGTTCTGACTTCTCTGTGCTGTTTTCTAGTGGTGACTAGATACCTGGGAGTCGGGGAATACCAGCTTTGGCTTCCCACATCTTAGACTGCATTTTCCCACCACCTGAGCAGGGCCTCCATGCTTCCCTAAGGACCAGCACCCAATGATGGCATGAGATAAGCACAATCAAGCTCCCCAACAGCCTTGCCCTGCAGAACACAATCCAATAAGCCTAGTGTAAAGATGAGGCAAATTCTCAAAGTTCTTTGTTACATCACTTAAAGTGATATTGGGTTGGAGAGATGGTTTTATGGCTAAAAGTACATATTGATCTTGTAGGGGACACAAGTTTGGTTCCCAACACCCATGCTAGACAGTTCACAACCTGCTGTAACTCCCTCAGAGAATCCAATACCCTCTTCTGGCCCTCCTCAGTCACCTGCATTCACATATGCATATACCCCTCCCCTATAATTAAGACAATAATGAAATAAATCCTTAAAATGATGCTTTAAGCCAAAATAAAGGTCCTTTCAGACTCTGTTTAGCCATGTTACATTCAAAATATATTAATGAATGGAAGGAAATTGAAGAACAGCTGTAGAGAAGGAAATGATCACCATGGTTTTAAAGAGATGTCTACCAATAAAAAGAAAATGTGGATGGGGCAGCTGCCACCTGAGGACATGCCACTGATGTCCACTCTGACTCCCCAGGTAGGACCTCATTTCTAAAAAATTTGCTTAGCACTGGGACAGTAGGTTACTGGAGAAACAAGATGACTAATCAACTAGAAGATGGGTGTGATGCTCCTGTTTTGTGATACTTGCTCCAAACTATAACTTAACAATCACTTGCTGTTAGTGACATAGAAACCTTTAGTCACCTGAGACTCACACTTCCCCTCTCTATCAGTTGCTTAGTCCCCTTGGAATATACTAAATGAGGAGTTGCCAAGCTACTGGCTAATGCCTCTAGTGGTATGGAACTCATCCTGTTGTTTGACACTCCATCTAGCTGGAAATGTTTCCTTAATATGAGCTAGAATTTGTCTCCCCACAGCCCCATTAGTGTTCCTGCATCTATACTCTGGATTCGTTTCCAGACGTTTTAAAACAGCTGGCAATCTTGGCAATACTGCTTCCCTGTGAACTCTACATACTCCAACTGTTCTCTCCAGGGTTTGACCTTAATTCTTCTTATTATTCTAGTCACCTCCTTAGATCCTGCTCTGCTGCCTAACCTCTCTACCCCCTAAGGTACTGTGGGAATCACAGTATCTTTTGTTTAGTGGTACTCTATGTATTTCAGTTGCTATAAACTGCTATAATCCTCCTCCACCGATGAAGCTAAAGTCCAGAGAAGTTACCTGCCTTTTCAAGGTTGGTGGGGAGAGTAAGTGGGGTGCTCACCCAGCAGCTTATGTGAAGCCTTTATAGTTTTATTTTTCTGAGTATGGCTCCTCCATTGAAACCTGATTGGTGAGAGGATGACAACACTGTTGTGTCTTCTATTTAGGCCTCGTGAGATGATGTTCATGTTTCTGGCTATTAAAGAAGCTAGGTTCATAAGGTGACTTGAAAGATGAGTCAGCTCTTGAAAGTCCTTACAGTGCTGCAAAGGTAGGCAGAGGTCCAACATTTTATCTTGAAGAAGGTAGAGTCCTATTATGAGTTAACTCTTTTAAATATTTTTGGTTTGACCTTTTGTTTTCTATGATGGTCTCGTCTAGACTGGTTTCTTTTTCTTTTTCTTTTAGTATAGACTAGAGTCTATTCAGGGCATGGGGAAGGGAGTTAAGAGGGTAGTGGAGGGAGAGAAAGACAGAGAGAGGGAGAGAATAGAGAAGCAGAGGCTGGCCATGACCACGTGGAGAGAGGGGGGAGGGGAGGAAAGCCCAAAAGGGGGTAAGAGAGAGGCTGAGAGTGAGAGAGGTAAGAGAGATAAGAGCTAGACTGGTTTCAAAATCCTGGGTTCAGGTGACCTCCTTGCTTAAGTCTCCTACGTAGCTGGGATCAGGGGTCTGAGACATTGTGTCTGGTGCATCATCATCATCTTCATCATCATTATTATTGTGTACCTATATTTATGTGTACAGGTGCGCATGTTTGCATGTATGTGTTCATGTGGAAGTCAGATGTCAACCTTGGGTGTGGTTCTATTTTATGTTTTGAGACAAAGTCTCTCACTGGGTACCAAGGCTCACGAATTTGGCTAGGCTGACTGGCCAGTGAGCTGCAATGGTCCTCCTGTTTCTATCTTCCCAGCATTGAGATTAAGTGCAGACCACCATGCCTGGCTTTTTAGGTGGGTGATGGTGGTAGAACTCAAGCCCTTGTGCTTGGGCAGCTAGTACTTTATCAACTGAGCAATCTTGCCAAGCCTTAATTTTTACATTGATGTCAATTACATATTTTGATATTTTTAGTCAAAGAAGTAAGTCATGTGATCACATTATATATACACTTTATATATATACATATATATATATACACACACATATATGTCACACACACACACACACACACACACACACACATATCTGAAGACAGGGCTGAAGATAAGTTATATTAGGATGAAAGTAGAAGCAGGATTAGATGTCACAGAAGCAATCCAAGGAGGACCTGAGGGAGAAAACGAAAGATGATGAAGAGCTCAGACAGTATTTGGAAAGTATAAGGTCAGTCAGGACTGGATGACTAATTGGGTTAAATGAAATAGAGGAATTGAATTGCTTGGAACGCTAGTTCCAAGCTGTCCAGTTCCTGGGAGCCAGGTAGAGTGTTCTCTACCAACATGGAGAATATAGTCAAATGAAAGTGGCTTTGTAACGGGGCTTAGGTAGAATGTGGAAGATGCTAAGAGAACAAAGGTAGATACTTCCTACAGTGAGTGCTGCATGGATACCTGCTAGGACTCAGAAAAAAGTTTGAGGCTGGCCATCCATCCTGCACACGGAAGAATTTTCAAAGTATTTGTAGGTAGCGAGGCTTATTCTGAACCCAGGCATCTGATGATGCTTGGAGGGGTCCAGGTGAAGAGTGTGACCTCATCCTTCTTCCTTGGGCTCTACACACGATGCTGTGGTTTGATTCATGTTCCTGGAAGCCTGGAGGATAAGTCCTTGAGCTGTCCCTGATGTTTTCCTGTATCAAAACTCAAGTCGAATGGGCTAATTTTATTTTATTTTTGCCTTGTCATTTGTAAATGAATTTGTGTTTATGTCAGGAACAGCCTGTTTGACATGAGCCATGTTCCTCACGTCAAACCATTCCCCATGTTCTCTGCAGTGTGCTCGTTTGGTACATAAAAGCTGATGTTTTACTTATTATGTCTGATGATGACAGGCCACTGTCTCTCAAGAAGTTACTTCCAATTAAAGAATCTAGTATTTTTAGTGTGAGATGATTATTAAAAATCTATTTCATCTAGAGTTGTTAATGTTAGGTTATTTCTCTCTGCCCTCCCCTTTGTTCCCGACAGGCCTCAAAGTCAATATGTTGCCTAGGATGACCTAGAATGTTTGGCCTCCCTGATTAGTTTTCCTTGGTTCTAGGACTCCTTATGTGCCCTACCACAGTGGCTCATGCTGGTGGGGAAGCTTCATGCCAGGCAAGCGTTCTTCTCACTGAGCTACACGCCCAGCTCTCACTTCAATGTCATGGGTATTTTTGAGGTGGGACTTCAGAGGGTGAGTCAGTCAGAGAGTGGAGTGTTTGTGAGCAGGATTAATGCTGTTTTTGTAATGGTGTGTCTCCACAGTCTTACCTTCTTGTCTAGGCTTCTTCCTCCAGTTAGCTCTCTAAGGGATGAACCAAGGGCCCACCAAAACTAGGTGGCAGTAGTTTCTTCAGCTGGGCCTGCTCTAGGCCTCAAAGATAAGACATGAAGGAAATTGGTGAGGCCGTGAAATAGGGCATAAAGAATAGTGGGTGATGGTGCTTGAACTGGGGTCAGTGGAGACTGTCTTCAGAGGACCCAGCTGTGGGAGCGTGTACAGAGTGCTAGTGCCCTTTCCCTAGTGAACTTTCAACTTTAAGGGACCTAAATCTCTGTTCACAGTCCTATGCACAAGGAAGCTGAGGCGACAGGGTGAAGAGAAACACAAGCCTGCTCCTGGGAGGATTGAGGCCAGTTGCTGCTTGGCTCCACCCCTCTCTTATAAAAAGCTTTCTACTTCACTCTAGCTAATCCACTGTAGCTAGTTAGCTTGCTCTAACTCTTGGCTCACTGTGTGTCCCATCTAAATGTAAAGAGCACCAGAAGTGAGGCTGCTCCAGAGACCAGAGGAAACTAGAGACTTTTCCTGTAATGTGTAGGATGTTTCCCTGAGGAGATGCTGTCAGAGGGAAATCCTCATCTGGTACCAGTTTAGCACCTGGACAATGGGCTTCTCAGTAAACCTCTCTCATTTAAAAGTCACCAGTGTGTGGCATTTTGTTTTAGTACTAGGAACAGACTAAGACAGTAACTGAAGCAGAAGGCCCTGTACTGCAATGGCTGAGAAAATGGATGTCTCACCCTTTCCCATGTGAGTAACAGGGACTGAACCCAGGTCAACTGTGTTGGCAGCAGTCAGGCACCTCTATCTGCTGAGCTATCTTATTGGACCCCAATTGGTACTTCTGAATGTGCACTTGTTGGCAAAATGGAGCTATGGTCTGCAGATGAGAGCCAGAGAGGGTGGGACAGTTACCTTCATGTAGCTTAGGAACTGAGCCAGTAAGAAAAAGGTCCTAGTGAACTCCCAGAGTTCCAAAGGGCATGTGAATCTGGTGTATTAGGGAGTGGGATGAGTTGGGGAAGAAGTGGCTGATCTACATTTGGGGGTGACTGTCCTGGGGGACTCTGTTAAAAATGCATTGTTTTGAACAAAGGAGGTACAGCCTCTCTGTTATGCTGGACTTGGATTCAAAAGAATCAAGCCTGAAATTATTGAGCACTTACTTCGGTAAAGAAATAATTTTCTGCAAATACATAAAGGCCGTATTGATCACCAAGAAAGCACTGAAGAAAATTACAAGAGAATAATAAATGGGAAATGAAACATATCCAATATATCCTGAGATTGGTTAGAGCTCTCTGAGGCAGCCAGGGGTGGGCATGTGGGCTTCTCTCTTTCCTCCTACTCCCCACACTGGAAAGAGACAAGGCTGTGATCTGGAAGCAGCCTGTGTTCTATCACAACAGGCTCGGTCCACAGGTTTCCAAGTCCCTTGTGGAGAGTCTAAGGGATTCACAAGCATGAAGCCGTCCATACCTGTCTCTTCTGGAACTGTCAACAAAGTGTAAAGATTTGAAGTCTTTGAAGTAACAGACATAAGAATTGTGAACACAGTTGGCGTCTGAGTCCCAGGAAACCTCAAGGATAGTTCAGGCCAGCTGATTTCCAGTCCTTGAGTAAGCCAGGCTCAATTAGGCCCAGAGGGAACTGATTACTGTCTGACTGGCAAGGTACCTCGTTGCTCCTCTATGCCCTAGTTCATTAAAACTTGCCTCAGACATTGGTGTTAACGTGCACACACCAAATACCTGTTGTATACAAAGCAAGCACTAATTACCTGCACAGGACATATAGCAGAGATAAACACAGATTCCCAGAAAAACACAAAGCAACATGAAATTGTAAACAAGATAGAAATTTTGTGTATCTCAACCTAGCACATTTAGAAAGAGATAAAGAGAAGGCAAAGACTATAAGTCTGTCCTCTCAATTGGCCACTGTGACTTGGAAAATATTACTCAGGTGTTGGGGACTGTGAACAGTAGATGTACTAGAGGCCTCACAATAAACTAACATTTTTGAAGAACCTAAAGGAAGTGAAGGGAAAGGACAAAAGGGAAAGGAGAGCTTAGTCAGAGGGAAAGAGGGAGGGTTAGTCAGAGGGAGGGAGATTAGTCAGCGGGAGGGGGTTAGTCAGAGGGAGGGACATTAGTCAGAGGGAGGGGGTTAGTCAGAGGGAGGGACATTAGTCAGAGGGAGGTGGTTAGTCAGAGGGAAAAAGGGAGGGTTAGTCAGAGGGAGGGGCCTAGTCAGAAGGAGGGAGGGAGATTAGTCAGAGGGAGGGGGTTAGTCAGAGGGAGGGACATTAGTCAGAAGGAGGGAGGAAGATTAGTCAGAGGGAGGGGCCTAGTCAGAAGGAGGGAGGGAGATTAGTCAGAGGGAGGGGGTTAGTTAGAAGGAGGGAGGGCGGTTAGTCAGAGGGAAGGGGTTAGTCAGAGAGAGAGGAAGATTAGTCAGAGGCAGGGAGACTAGTCACAGGGAGGGGGTTAGTTGGAGGGAGGGGGTTAGTTGGAGGGAGGGGGTTAGTTGGAGGGAGGGGGTTAGTTGGAGGGAGGGAGATTAGTCAGAGGGAGGGGGTTAGTCAGAGGGAGGGAGATTAGTCAGAGGGAGGGGTTTAGTCAGAGGGAGGGAGATTAGTCAGAGGGAGGGGTTTAGTCAGAGGGAGGGAGATTAGTCAGAGGGAGGGGGTTAGTCAGAGGGAGGGAGATTAGTCAGAGGGAGGGGGTTAGTCAGAGGGAGGGGGTTAGTCAGAGGGAGGGAGATTAGTCAGAGGGAGGGGGTTAGTTGGAGGGAGGGAGATTAGTTAGAGGGAGGGGGTTAATCAGAGGGAGAGAGGGAGGTTAGTCAGAGGGAAGGAGATTAGTCAGAGGGAGGGGGTTAGTCAGAGGGAGGGAGGGAGGTTAGTCAGAGAGAGGGAGGTTTAGCCAGAGAGAAGGAGGGATGATTAGGAACATTGAAGAAAGGCTTAGCTAGAGGGAGGGAGGGAGGATAGTCAGAGGAAAGGGGAGAGTTGGTTGGAGAGAAGTAAGGAGGGTTAGTCTGAGGGAAGGAGGGAGGCTTTAGGGAGGGAGGTGGGAGGGCTTAGCCAGAAGTAGGTAGGTGGGAGGGTTTAGTCAGAGGTAGCATTCAGCTATTACATGAAGAAGAGTAGGTGTCCTTGTCAAGGCAGGCCAGACAGTTTGAACACTGAAGTGATACTGTACCTGTTATTTCTGAGGAACGGAGGCTAATGTGGCTGGAGCAAAGGGACTCACAATAAGTCACCAGAAGCATTAATGCACTTTAGGAAGTAAGATGCCAAAAGGGCTGCAGACCAATGCCACGATTTGTAGGGAGAGCCTTGAGCATCACAGGACAGGATGGATACTGCCTGCAACGGAGCCCACACAGCTGGTGTGTGGAGAACGACTAGATAGGAAAAGGGTAGGAACAAAAATCCTTTTCTGAGAGTAAGACACAATCAAGACAAGAGTTGACCAGGATCAGGCAGGGTCAAGCGCTGACTCTACCTTGAAGGTCCAACTAGAGGTAGGCAGACCCACCCTAAAGCAGTGTTCCCGTCACCTTGGCTGGGCTCCTGGACAAAATACAAAGTAGAAGAGGAACTGAGCATTAGTATTCATCTTTCTCTGACTGGATGGATACACACGGCCAGCTTCCTTCAACTCCCGACATGGTGACATCCCAGATATGGTGAATGCTCGAATAAACCTTTCTTTCTTTAAATTGCTTGTGTGGGGTCAGAGCAGTGAGAAAAGTAATTAATGCAGCAGGCAGATGTGGACAGTCACAAATGAGTGACCAGAGACATTCTTTAAAACAAAAGCAGAGTGGGCTGGATTTGATAAAATAGTTTTTATGAGTGTCTGTAAGTATCTTTGCTTGCCCACAATGTTATCCCAATACCGGCAAGACATACAACAAAAACCTGAGGTCCCAGGGTGGATTCTGTGGTGCTACAGTACACCCATATTTTCTGGAAACCCCAGTTTCCTTTGGTAGATGAAGCCAACTAAGTACGTGCAGTGTGGTTGTGGCTAAAGGAGATAATGCATGATAGGTGCCTAGCAACAAAGGTTTTATGGAAATGTCAGCATTAGTAAACTGTTTAGGGCATTCTTGAAATGACTGGCAGCACTCTACAGCACTTTCATGTATTTTTACCTGATTTTTGACTTAGGGAGAAGTTTTTGACTGAGAGCCATTTTATGATGGGTTAGCATTTTTAGGTGGATAAAAATATTTACTGTCTCAAAACTTTTACTAAAGTCATGTGACATTTATGATGTAAATAAAAGCAATTAAGTGGCAACTGTGGTAGGTCTGGTTCCCAGCATCTTCGTCTTGAACAATGCCAAAGTTGATCCTCTCCTGATCACCCAGGCCTTCGAGAGCTCTTTGCTGGTCAACAGGTTGATGCCTAGAATCATGGTAACTTGAAGTTCCTTGTATATGTGTGTGTACAGGTAGGTATATACATGTGCCATTCTTCTGACTTAATTTGATCATTACTCTCTCTCTCTCTCTCTCCTTCCTCCCTTCTTTCCTTCCTTCCTTCCTCCCTTCCCCCTGTCCCCCCATCTATCTACCATCTACCTATCTATCCCTTCAGTGATTTTAGCTGGGTCAGACCTCCGCAAGGAGACAGGTATGACTCTTTTCCATTTTACCATCTCAAGGTATAAGAACTGGTCACATAAGACAAACCACAGGGCGAGACAAAATAGACTTTCATGAGGTCACATGAGCTTTGAGGACTCTCAGTGAGCCTGAAAGTATATTTATGTTATCTATACCTTAATGGAAAAATAATGTCCAGCATAGGAAATGGTTCTAATGAACTCTGGGTAAATCAGGGTTCGTACACACAGCAGGAGTGGGAAGCCAAATTGATAAGGTCACTGAGGGAAGGCATTTTTGAGAAACTGACAAGGTCTTGCACTGTGAACAGGAGGCTAACCTTTAGCATCATTCAGGGGGTGGTTGCAGGGCGTAGTGGCAGAGATGTAACCAGATCTGTGGTGCTTGTTGGGTTTGTTTGGCTGGGCCACTAACCAGTCCCTCAGGGGAATTGCATATGGCTGTGGTGTTGCTGCTCAGTGCTAGGGCATCATGGGATATCCACTCATTATTTTTACTTGCTTGGGCATCTGGAGTTTTGTTTGCTTGTTCTTTTTTTTTTTTCCACTCATGCCGTACATAAAAAATTAGAAGCACCACATTGGCGAGCCGGCTCCCTTTTCATTTACTCTGTGAAGCAGATACATTATTCTTTGATTACTCTGAATGATATGTGAGGGGAATTAAGACACAGGTCAGTAGGATCTGTGAAAAGGAAATGCAGACCTGCCACCTGAGGAGACTCATTGTCTCTCCACAGGACGGGCAGGGCTCCTCTGGGGAAGTGAAATGGCAAAGCTGGTGTCCTGACAGCAAGGCTTCTTGACCTTTGAAAATCCATACCTCCCGCTGTGCTGCTGCTCGGATTTTTCTGCCAGCCAAGACGTTGAATTTTACTTTCTAAAATTCACGGCACAGAAAACAAAAACATACAGGGTTTACCTACATCTCATCCCCAAGTCATTGGTTGGATTGAAAACCAACATTTAGACTGTAGACTGTAATCTTCATGTTGCTCTCAGGATTTCGGAGCTTTTAAATCTTTGAGGGATATAATTTGCAAGATGCAAACCAGGATGATGGGTGTGCTGGGCAGATCTGGGGTGGGCATGCAGTAAAGCATTCAGCATTCTGGGGTCTGTGGAGGAGGGGAGAAAGGAGAGCCATGGGGAAACAGCTTAGAGATCTTGCTGCAGTAGGTGATCCAGGCATCAAGGTTTGAATACGCAGAACAATACTTAACCGCTGCTACAAGGATCTTTATATATATTGCTTTAGTGCATCCTGTCTGCATGCCATGGTCAGTGAGTGAATAATTCCTGGGGAAATAGACCAAGTGAATGCTGATGCTGTAGGGATGTGACTAGGACAAAGGAGAAAGGATGTTGAAAAAAGTCCTTTGCTACAAATTAGTCTGATGTAGTGGTGTATGGGGTAAGGGATGTGCCATTTCACAGAGGAAGAGGCACTGTCTGTTTCTCTCTCTCTCAGGGCTCATATTGTTGATCCTGAATGAGATTTTATAGATGGAGATAGAAGGAAAAAGGCAGTGAAGACCTGCCAATGTAAGAACATTGACTCAAGTCTTAACTGAATAAAAAGAGAGGTGGGTGGGGGTTGGGTGGGGAGGAGAGCAGTGGTCACCTGCATCTATCCCTCTCTGCCTCCTGATGTGGACACAATGCTCCACTGTCCTGCTACCAGTCTTTCTCTGCCCTGATGACTGTGTCCTTTCAAACCATGAGTCAAAAATAATTCCTCTTCTCTTAAGTCCCTTCTTGTTGCACATTTGGTTACAACAAGAAGAGAAATAGCTAATACATGAAGAGGTTGTGTGGGATGCTGGATCCTCAGAAAAGTTCCTGCCTTTCTTTGAGAACTTTACAGAGAGAGAGAGAGAGAGAGAGAGAGACAGACAGAGAGAGAGAGAGAGAGAGAGGTGCAGGGGGAGATTATGCATGCACACAGACTAGTAGAATCGTACACATTCAGAGAAACTGTACGAGAACAAACACATTCAGACTCCCACCCCCACCCTACACTCGTTCTAGTAGTTGATAAAAAGCAGACCTGGGTGCCTGACTGAGAATGTGGGCAGGGTTATGAGAGGAGAAACCATGGCAGGTTGTGTAGGAGGCCAGTTGAATCCCATTTACCCTGTTTATCATCTCTCACGTTCTCTTCAGGAAAATAAATTAAAAGACAGAACAGGAAGGCCAGGGAGAGAGGAGAGGTGGTTTCCCATATAGGAGAAGATGAAGAAGGCTGGGCTAGGCATCCCCTCAGTTACACACCCCCACGTGCAGCAGAGAAGAGCTAACATGGCTGGCTCATAATGGTAGGGTGATAGGCAATAGAAAGTACCTAATGGCTACCTCATGGCAGCAGCAATGCCCTTAAAAAGGACTGTGGGTTCTGGGTATCATTGTCCACTGTGTTCTCATCTTACAAGAGGACAGGACTACCATTACCTGATTAGTAGAGTAGAGTTTGTAAACAGCGGGGGTGGGGGGTGGGTGGAGGGATGATAAACACGCAGTTCCTCTTTTTCTTGCTGGTCTCTATTTAGGATTGCTCTTGTTGATTTGCTTTTTAGGAGGCCACATGAGTGCTCTGGCCTGCGTTGGTACAATTATCCACCCAAGCAAATGACAATTTAAACTTTTGCTTCTATCTCTGTCTTCTCCTGTCATGCTGGCATGCGTACATGATCTGGGGCAGGGGGATGAGTTCCCCTTCTTTGGTAATGTTTAGTATCAATGCATGTATATGTCACTCTGAGATAGGCGGACATAGGAACTTCCAGCATTTGCACTGAGGAGTGCTCTTACAGCTACGCTGGTGTCAGAGGATTTGTGTTGGGCATGAATACTCAAGGTAGACTCATCCTGATCCTTATCATTTTTGTTGATGGAGTTTTAAAGACAGAGTCTCATAAATCCCTGACTGTTTTGAACTGAAATGAAGCTGAAGATGGTCTTGAACTCTGATCCTCCTACTTCTACCTCATGAGTACTAGGATTATAGGAATGCACCACTGTGCCTGGTTTATATAGCGTTGGGGATCAAACATGCGGTTCTGTGGGTACAAGGCAAGAACTCCACCAACTGAACTGCATCACTAGTCTCCAACTCCCATTCTTTGACTCAAGAAACATATTTTGTAATGGGTTAAAGATAACTGCTTCATTGGCAACAAACCAGTTTATAATGAAGTACATGACTGTGACCCTTGAGTTTATTTGTGCAAAGATGGAAATATGCAAAGTCATGTGTTTCTGACAAATAGGATGTAGAGTTTGTGTTTGTTTGGCAAAATGATAAATTGGTGGTGATGGAAAGAACAGGAGGTCCATAAATCACGGAAGTCCAGCTTCATCGCTCTGGTTTACCGTGGTCACTCCGTTTTCTTGAGCCTTGATGCCGTTTCCTATAAGGTAATGTTATCAAAACTTGCATTTCACTGTGCCTTCCCGCTTGAGAGTGAGTTCGATATATTCCTTGTCACCCTCCTTGAAAATGACCATCACCTTGTGACCATTGCCTTCCTTATGGGGGTTCTCTCTTGTTTAGACAGTGAAATAAGCATCACAGGGTTTTTCAAGCCTCGTTCCTCAGAGGTGCAGAAGTATATAACGTGACCCATGACCTCTGACTTCCAACTTGAGTAATTGACCCACTGCTCTGAAGTGATGTGTCTGGTTTCCATTTCTTACAGCAAGTTATTGAGGATTTAAAGATGTGACTCCTCCTACACAACGACACTGCCTTTTGCAAAGATTTGCCAGCTTCTGCTTCCTGTCTTTGCTGCTCTCCTTAATTTATTTAATAGTCTTTATTATATTTCACCCCTCGAATACACTCCTAACCCCTTGGCTTCATTTTCTCTTTGTCCTTGTCTGACTAACCAACCCTGTACCGAAACTGCTCTTCTCTGATTCTATGGTAGTAGTCATAGCACGGAAAGGAGCCACTCAGCTTGACTTAGGTCTTATTAAAGCATGACTGTAAATTTCAACACTCATCGGAAGGTCACTAGTGGCTTTTCCTTTGGAACACTCACCTCTAGTCAAGGCTTTCGGAGCTCCCTGGTGGATGATCTTGATTTTTACCACATCTGAATGACTCTGCCTTCACTCTCTCTTGTTTCCTCATGAAATGGGCATCACTACTTCCATCAAGAGCTTCCTTCCCTTGGCCTCACTCAAGACTTGGTTCTTTCTTATCTTTTTATGTATTCATTTCTATATTTTTGAGAGAGGATCTGGCTATGTTGCCTATAGGTTAGGTTGATTTTGAGCCCACGATCTTCCTGTTGTGGCATCCCTGGTGTGGAGTTCGAGGGTGTACAACACACCTGGCTTTCTCCCATCTCTTAAAGGTGAGTCTCTTTCAGGTGTCCACCACTTTTTTTTATTGCCAATCTTGCTGTTTGTGGTGGTTTGAATGAGAATTCTCCCACCCCCTTCCCATACACAGGTTTATAGATTTGAATATTTGTCACTAAGAAGTAGCATTATTTGGAAGGATTAAGAGATGTGGCCTTGTTGGAGGAAGTGTGTCACTGGAGGTGGCTTTTGAGGTTTCAAAACTCCCACTCCAAGTCCTGAGTTTATCTCTTCATGCTGTCTGTGGATTAGATGTAGAACTCTCAGCTGTATCTCTAGTACCATGCCTTCCTGTGAGCTGCCATGATGAGAATTGACTAAATCTCTGAAACTATAAGCCAGCCCCAACTAAATGCTTTCTTTTATAAGAGTTACTGTGGTGTCTCTTTATAGCAACAGAACACTGACTAAGACAGAGGCTGGTACCGGAAGAAGGGTATTGCGGGGCCAGGCCTGACCATGCTGATCGTTGGTAGAATCTGAACTTTGGACTAGGGAAACAATTGAATGCTTTAAGCAGGTTTAAAGGGACATACTCATAAGGAAATGAAAGATGAGAGTGATTTGTCAGCTCAAGAGATTTCAGAGGAGAATATTAGCAAGTGGTCTAGAGACAGTACTTGTGATATTTTGGCAAAGAATGTGGCTACTTCCTGTCCTTGTTCTGAACATTTGCAAGAGGCTAACTTTGTGTACAACTGCATTTCTCCCACGTGAAGATTTGTCTTTTGTTTCATTGAATTAAAACTAATGGGGTAGACTGTAGGTAGAATGCAGGAAATGTTGACTCAGATAAATAATATCTGTTAAGAAAGATTTATGGGGAGATGGCATTACCTAAGATTAATGTGATTTCAGCCCTCCGGTGTTTACAGAAACAACACTGTATTTCTACTGCTCATTCCTGAGCAGAATATGCAAGAGCACTATGGTTGATCATAGAAGAGAGGGATAGGAGCCAGTGTGCATTTCGCCACCCGTGTTTCTAGACTCTTGGAGTACTTGCTGTACTTGGAGATTTTCTTTAAAATGAGTTACAATTCATCCTTGTTGAGAATTGATGCAGACCTAGAGAAACTGCCCCAAATCTCTACAGATTCACGTTGAGGACCCGACATTTTCCCTTTGTACTGTGCCCAAGGGATTAAAAAAATTATCTGATTTCTTAAGATGAAGTTCCTCCAAGTAGAACCTGAAGGGGTGCACATCCTTATTAGAAAGTTAAGTTTCTATGTGCTCTTAATGTGTGCACGTACATAACTATGTTTGTGTATGTAGAGGTCAGAGGTCAACCTCGAGTGTCTTCCTCAGTAGCTCTCCACCTTATTTTCTGAGACAAGATGTATCACCAATTAAAACTAAGGGTTTGCCAGTGTGGCTACACTAGCTGACCAAGGAGCTACCAGAATCCTTTCGTCTTTGCCTTCCAGCACCAAGACTGCAAGTGTGCAAATATACTTGGCTTTTTATATAGATGCTGGGAATCAAAATCAAGCCCTTAGGCTTGAGTGGCAGACTCTTCGTCGACCAAGCCACAGCCCCAGCTCCTCTGAGATCCTATTTTGATTGGGAAACATTACACATAGTGATAAAGTAAACTTTATGCTTTCTGAAATCTTTCTTTGAATGGCTAAAATGTACATATCATTTCTACTTGCTATTTATCTAGGAGCACATGGTTGATTTGTGAAATTTTTGGTTAGAGAATCTATTTAGTTATTTAAATCTGCTGTTTGGGTCAGTTTTGCAAGTCTGACCTCACTATAGCTATCATTGTGTAAATATCCTCCTCACCCCCACCCAGGGTAATTATTTTTCCTTTTTCCTAAACCAATTTATGAAAAAGACAGAGAAAAGTTAGCAAATACTAAAAGGTACAAAGAAATTAAGCAAAAAAAAAATTACTCCTAAAAACCAATTACAGTTAAAATTATATATTTCCTCCAAAAGTTATTTTTTTGTGGTTTATTTAGTGACACATTTTTTTTTGTCTTTTAATGGATGATTTCACTGTTTAACATAGACTACAAATACAGTGCTGAAATGCTACTCATCTTCTAATTCAAGCTGAGGCAGGTGCATCATGAGTTGGAGACTACTTTGGACTTCACATCACAGCACAGCACTACTTCCAATCTCTCTCTCTCTCTCTCTCTCTCTCTCTCTCTCTCTCTCTCCACACACACACATAAACACACACACACACACACACATAAACACACACACACACATAAACACACACACACACACACATAAACACACACACACACATAAACACACACACACACACACACACACACACACACACACACACACGAGGGTACAGTTGTAATACATCACACGGAGTAAACACAAGTGTTGCCTGTTTGTCATTTTTTCATTGCTACAAATACACAAAGCCTCATAATGTACAGAGAAAAGAGGTTTACTTGGATCACAGTTTGGGAAATGTAAGCATGTGGTTCTGAGTTCTGTTCAGTTCTGGTGCGCTCTCCTCTTGCTGGATGATTGTTGGTGGCAATGAATGTAGAAGGGGTAATCACACAATCTCACAAAGAGAGTGGAGACATGACTACAGCCCCTCTTCTTGGAACTACATTAGTCTTTTCTAAGGTCAGCACCCCCAATGACTAATTACCTTATACTGCATTCTGGCTCCTACCATCTGGTTGACCAAGTCTCCAACACATATACACTTGGGAACACACTCAAGCCATGTCCAGCCCACAGAAGCTTGAAAAGCTTCACTCAGACAAAGGTCACAGTGACCTTGGCCGCAAGCTTCATGTTAGTGTTGTGGCTTGAATCTGAGCTGTCCCCCATAGACTTAGGTTTTGGAAGCTTTGTTCCAGGTTGAGTTGCTGTGTTTTAGGAGTTGGGGCCTAGCTGACAGAAGCAGACAGACAGTTTGGACATGGCCTTATAGCTCCTGGTTATAGCCATTCTCTGTCAACCGAACAAGCTGCCACTCCTACTTCTCACACAGTACACAGAGTTGCTCCTGAGGCCATGCCTGCTCTGCCACAGACAGCTCAAACCGCTCTGAAACTGAACCTTCTCTTCCTTAAGCTGCTTCTTGCATCATTTTGTCATAGCCAGAGAAGTGACTAAGCTTTGGAAGGGTTAAACGTGTCATCTGTGAACAATCTAGGGATGTGGTTGAATTTATGACATGACAACTAGCTGAAAGGAAAAAAATTGGTGGACAGTGCTGCCCTGCTGTTGAGAGCTGAAGCAATTTCTAGCACATTACCCACAAGCAAGAAAATGTTGGGCCAGTGTTTACATATGAAACAAGGTTTGGGGTTGGAGAAGTAGCTCAGCAGGAAAGAGTGCTTACTGATTTTCCGAAGGACCCAAGTTAAGTATCCAGCACCCTGTAACACCAGCTTTAGATTAGATGCCTTCCTGTGGTTCCCACAGACATTGAGTTCACATTACATAGTCACACAGACATACTCATATATAGAGACATAGAGACATTTCAAAAATAAAAAAATTCTAAGCCAGAAACTTTATATTCTACTCAGTGCCAGAATCTGGTAGAATATTGTCTTGATACTGGATTTTTAAATTCTTCCACCCTATGTTTTCTTTTTCTTTCTTTTTTCTTTTTTTTTTTTTTTTGGTTTTTCGAGACAAAGTTTCTCTGTGTAGCCCTGGCTGTCCTGGAACTCACTTTGTAGACCAGGTTGGCTTCGAACTCAGAAATCCTCCTGCCTCTGCCACCCAAGTGCTGGGATTAAAGGCGTGCGCCACCACCACCCGGTCCATCCTATGTTTTCAAGCTTATCTTTGGCAAATAGTCTTTCCCCATTCTTCCACTGAGGGACCTGGAATGTAAGTCATTTAGGAGTGAAGATAATTTTGAGGTCTCCTATTAGCTTTGATGGTAGTGTTGGGTGAGATTCAGAATTAGGGGGTAGCTTAGATGGTATAACCATGTCTAGGAGTTAGATTACCCAACTCCTAGCTGCTAAGAGGAAACAAAATGGAAGAACAGTTACAGAGAGAGGTTTTTACAGGAGCCTAGAGAATATGGAGCACCTAGCACTCAGTCTCATTTCCAACCCCCAGGTAGTGACTTTTACGGGTAAACTTCAGAATACTGTAATAGTATAATTGACAAATTTCCTTTTTCTGTTTGGTTAAAAAAAAGTGCTAGCATCCCATTGGGGTTAAGTCTTTTTGTTCTTAAAATGATTTTATCTGTGAGCTAAGGATGTAGTCATTTGGTAAAGTGCCTGCTCAGCATGAATGATCTGAGCCCCATATTAAACTGGGCCTACAGAAGTTCAGGATCATCCTTGGCTACATAGTGAATCTGAGATCAGTTTGGGCTACAGGAGACCCAAAAGCAGAACCAAAAATCATCAGCCCCCCAAAAAACTAACAAAAGAAAACAAAAACCCCTTGTCCCCGAACAAGAAAAGCACTCAAATTTAACTAAAAGTGCATTCTATATTAAATTTTAAACAAAAGATTGAACATACAACTTTTAGAGTGTTTTCCACCAATATGTAGTAGAAAATAAAACAATGCTAAGGTGTAATGAAAGCATGATGGTGGTCTAGCCTGATACTTTTTCACAATAACTACCATAAACTCACCAGGTGTTTTATGGAGGGTTTGCACAGGCCCATGCTCTGTGGGTGCTGAGGCTTGTTTCCTGTGGCTGCAGCCCCAGATGGCAGTGTTGCTGACAGGGCCATTAAAGAGAAGGCACCCAGTAAGGATGCTGGTCATGCCTCCATTCCCTGCTGCTGGCCTGAGAAGTGAGACAGGACCCATCTGCTCTTTTCAGGACTTTTATGGCCTCAAAGTGGATGCCTGGAGGTGGGATGTGTGGTGGCCATTTACACACACTGTGGGAGAGGAGCTTTAGTCTCTCTGTTTGCATCCTGCAGCCAAGAACAAGGGCCAACCATGCTAAACAAGCTGCCTTTGAAACTGCAGGGACCAAGCAGCCCCAGCCAGAAAGACCTTGGTACACCCCTCTCTAGCCCACTGACATTGCTACTACTCATATGACCTTGAAAAGTCACTCCAGCCTTTGTCACATGTAAATTCTCTCTCTCTCTCTCTCTCTCTCTCTCTCTCTGTCTGTCTGTCTCTGTCTCTCTGTCTCTGTCTCTGTCTCTCTCTCTCTCTCTCTCTCTTTCTCTCTCTGTCTCTCTCTGTCTGTCTGTCTCTCTCTGTCTCTCTCTCTCTCTCTCTCTCTCTCTCTCTCTCTCTCTCTCTCTCTCTCTCTCTCTCTCTCTCTTTCCTGACTTGTATAGACTCATGGCATAGCATCCACTCCCACTGATCTCAGACAGACACATTTGTGACTCCCCAGCTCAACTGAACTTTTAGAATTCTGCTGGCTTTACCAATGTCACTCCATGGGCCCATGATATCCATATTAGCAAACAGTTATTAGATAGGCACACTTGATCCCAGGAACTATTCTAAATACCCAGGAGTGTTGAGAGGAAGGCATGGCATCCACTACCAAGGTCTATCACCAAATTTTGAGATTTTAGTAGGTGAATTAAAATCAGTGTATCGCCCAGGCTGGCCTCAAATTCATGATCCTCCTGACTCTGCCTCCTTCAGATGAAGGCCTCATATTCTGGCAGATGGACACTGAGTTACGGGCGATCTTCAGCTGATCTTAAGTGTGCTTCTCTCTCTCTTTCTTGTGTGGCTTGATGATGTTGCTGCTAAACCACTTGGTTCCTCTTCTCTGGTGCAATGCAATGAGTCCTCCAGAGTAGGCTGCTCGTTGAGAAGATCCCCAAATCAGAAGAAACATTAAAGGCAAAGGATGTATAGAGTGTAGGGAGAGGTAGGGATGATGGGGAAGGGAGCACAAGAAAAATGAGAAAAAGCATGGCATGCTGATTCTTCCAAAAGATCACAAGTCTCAACTACTGAATTTGAAGATACTGAAATGGATAAGATGCTAAGTGAAAATATCGGAAACTTACTACCAATTGATGGTGAGACATCCAAGTACAAACAACCGGGCAGATTCAATTTAAGACCAGAAAGGAAAGCCCGAGGCAGAGAAAGAAGTTCGAAAAATGGGCTGAGAAAATCAGCAGTATGGACGAAAAAAATTATACGGACAAAAAACTAAGCAAGAAAACTGAGATTCTGAAGAAGAAAAGTCTGGTATTAAAAAACCCAATGAGTCAAATAAAATAATGACAGCAGAAACATCACCGATGGACTTATCAAAGCAGAATATAAAACAAGGGATGGAGGTCAAGGTTAAGGAAACTTGATATTCAATATCAACTGGAAAAACTTGAAATAAGCATGACCACAAACTCCTAGACATGATCAAGAGATTAAAGCTTAGAAGCCCTGGGGTACAAGAAGGAAATGAGATTAAAAACTGAGCACATAAAAAATGTATTCAATGAAATTACACCATAAAATTTCTCAAACCTAGATAAATAGATACCCAGACATCAGAGACATTTAGAATTCCCAACAGACACAGCCAGAGAACCCCACCGTGACATATTGATAAAGTGAATGATCGATCAGACATGCTCACAGGACACACATGTGAACCAAAAGGGATGGCATTTGCTTTCACTTTTGTTACAACCAAGAGGAAGCAAAAATATCAGAGAGTAATTGGAAGGGATAGAGAGTTGACCCCTGCACACGGTCTTTTATAAGAAACAGACAAACATGAGCAACAGAGGGAAAGATGAAGCCCAGGTGACAATGTGAGATTGGGCTCTCCTGATGACTCAGCTAATGAGGAAGAGGAGGAAGGACCCGCAGTTAGATTACAAAACTGTTGTCTGTGCTTGATCAGCATCTTCCATTCTGGAGTGACACCAGGCTTTGCAAAGTCATAAAAATATTTTTTTTGGTGCCATTTCCATTTAATGACCCAGTAGTATATAGTGAGCGATCTACACGACTTCGGCTGTGATCACGCCATGATCTTTCTACGGAACTGCTGCAAGGACCTACGACTGTCAGCTGGTATCTTCAGGTCCCAGTGCTGGGCACGCAGTTGCAGCTGCAATTCCTGAAGAGACTTAAGGCTGGGGTGTGTAACGGAGGTGTTTTTGGCCAGACGGGAGTTCTTTGGTGAAGACTCCTTTAGGGAAGCATCGTTTGGCTTCCTCTTCGGAGAGGTTGGGAAGGACCATCACGCTCTCTCCCTTCTTCCAATCCACTGGGGTGGCAACCGGCTTTGATCCTGTCAGCTGGAGAGAGTCAATCACCCTGAGAATCTCATCAAAGTTCCTGCCTGTGGTGGCTGGGTTTCTTTCCTATAGAAACTGCCCTTAAAAAGACCCCAAGGGTACCCATAAGGTCTCATCAGAGTCCTGCCAGCAAGCGGATCCTAAAGGCTTTCAGTAATTAACTCATTCAGTGCTATTACCACTCTACCATATAGGTGAAAAGAAGATAAGGCATAGAGGAGTTAAGAGACCTCCCTAAGGACACACAGGACATTTACAGAGATAGACTCTACCCCAGGCACAGATTCTACAATATGCAGCTTCATGACTATAGTTACTTCCCATGGTGGGTGAGGTCCAGAGATAGTTGTTGGAGGAATGTTGGAGTGTATTTAAAAATGTGAAGTACTTTGTAAGTTTAAGTGGATGCTTCAGTTGTTATAGACATAGTTATTGCTGAGGCTGTACTGGATCCCATGTAATTCTCTTGGGGGAAAGGACATGTGCCTGTGGATATTGAAGTTTAGAACAGACATCTGTCCCTCTATGTGTACTCTTTGGTTGGTGGTTTAGTCCCTGGGAGTATAGGGGAGTGCCTGGACAGGGAAGTGGGAGTGGGTGGGTTGGTGAGCAGGGAGAGGAGGATGGCATGGGGGGTTTTGGAGGGGAAATGAGGAAAGGGGATAACATTTGAAATGCAAATAAAGAAAATATTTAATAATAATAATAATAATAATAATAATAATAATAATAATAATAATACAGACATCTGAGCAAAGTCAAGCAGTATTAAGTAGTTCTGTGGTAGACATCTGGAAATAAAGAACTCGCGCTTTCTCAACCTCACCTCAGGGTCCTAGAAAATACAGATGCCCCATTCCTTGTGGCTTCCCTGTGGCTTCTGGCCCCTTAGACTAAGTTTTCACTGACTGTATTCTCATGTAATACTCTGGCCTAATACATAAGACAGACAACATAAATGACATCCCCAGCTCCTCTCCTCCTGCTTTTGTGGCTTTGGTACTCCTCAAAGATGGCCTTTCCCCTACTACCACTCAAGCACTCAGAGGACGTCACTGTAATGGGCTCCCCACCCCTGCTCCTTTTCCCTTACCTTCAGCATCTCAGACAGCCCTGTGTCTGCAGACTCCTAACTGGCATCTTAGGCTACAAACTGTATTTCTTTTGGTTTTCCAATCTTAACTGTACATCTGATAATAACACTTGCACTTAATGGTCATTAATGTTTCCCAGTTGCCTTCAAGATGGACGGTAAGCTCTTTCCACAACTTGGCTGCATCCGGCTGGTTGGACACCATCGTCCATCATACTTCCTAATTAACCTCATGCTGCAGCTATGCCATGCTGTTCTTGAGGTGGTCATGTGCGCCCATGTTCCTGGGACATATGCCAACAATTTATTTCCCTACCAATGTTTCATATCAACTGTCCTTTCTGGGGAGCTTGTGATGCAGCTTGCTTGTTGAGAGTACTTGCCTGGCCTGTCTGAGGCCCTCCTTATGGTATAAAGTGGGTGAGATGGTGCATACCTGCTGTAATCCCATCTCTTGGCAGGTGGAAGCTGAGGATCAGGAGTTTAAGGTCATCCTTGGCTACACAGCAAGATTGAGATTAGCCTGGGGTACATGAGGCAATATCTCAGAAAAGAAAAACATCCCCTTTCCATCTGGTAAGGGTCATTAGGACGCAGGACACAAGTCCTGATTGTGCTGAGCTGGGGTTCCCTGCCAGTCCTAAGACTGCATTCACTGTCTTCTCTGCAGACACCAGCTCTTACACTCCTTCCATAATAGGTCGGAGGCTCTCGAACGTTTGCATGCTGTACCTGCCTTCACAGCTGCACAGCACCGGATACAGCTGTTCTACATCTCAGCTTTTTAAATGTGTGAGTCTGGTCTCCATTTAGACTGGAACCTTTGGTGGACAGTGACCATTTATAACCTGAATTAGCCTCCTTATTTGTTGGCTTTAATTGCACTTCCTACAACTAATGCGATTGGGCTGATCTCTAAAAGTAGGCACTGCGTCTAATTCCTCCTTCCCAAGGTTCCTGGGAAGATCTCATGGAGGGAAATCCGTGCTGTGTTGGATGCATGGCAGAAACTCGATGAAATTGCCATTGATAGATTGTATTGTGGTTGAACTTGGCACAACATTTTTCTGTAACAGGCTTGGCATGAGCTGCTAGGTCCCTGGGATGGTCACTGAATCTGGATGTCCCATGGAAGCTTTTGATCTGAGGATTTGATCCCTGGCTTGTAGAGTCTTAGGGAGACTGGCCTGATTTGGTGACTTGAGGCCTATGAAATTATTCCTGCCCCTGGTTCCTGGATGGGTCTCTCTGCTTCCTGATTACCACTTGAACAGAGGTCCCTAAGCCTTTCCTGTCATCTTGGGTGGAAATCCCTCTGACACCATGAGCCAAGAGAAACCTCATTCCCTGTGAGTTATTCTGCCAGCCATGTGTCATTACAGTGTAAAGGAGCACAGTTATCCCTCTCCAGTAAAACACATGGATGGCTTAATTCTAGAACACTTTACAGAAGAACATCACACTTCCTTTCCTCCCCCATTGCACCTTTGTGTACATTTACCATGGCCAGGTACTCTAAAGGAGAAAATCTACTTCATAGTACTTTGTGAATGCTTTTGATCTTGGAACATTTAAAAATATACTATGTCCAAAGTAAGGTAGGCAAGCAATAAATCTGCTGACTTACTGAGTGTGAAATAAGTGATTGGCCTCTGTGCTCCTGGTAGACAAGACCGACAGACAGACAGAGAGGCAGGCAGGCAGGCAGGCAGACAGAGAGAGACAGAGAGACAGACAGACAGACAGACAGACAGACAGACAGACAGCTAGGCAAATAAACAGAAAGTCCAAACTCAACAAACTTATTTAAGTTGCCTGATTCAAAACTCTTGGGTAGCCTATCTGGGAGTGTTTTTCTTTCCCAGGGTAGAAGAATTCATTCTTCAGATAAATAGATCCATGGAGAGTAATAGCCTATGGTAGATGGAGGTTGAAAGGAACAGGCTCGGTCCATGAAACAGGAAATTAATTTGGCCACTAGAGTTGATGAGGATATAACACTGGGGACATGTTTTCAATCTCTTTCAGGATTGTTAGGGTAAGAAGCCTCCCTCCTATTACCTAATGAGGTTCTACCTGTTGGGAGACCCATAAATCTCTTGCATTTACAGAGTGGTGTGGAATTAAGTTCTGATGGCAAGCCTAACTCTAGGGTTAGGTTTGTGTGGGTGGGTATGAAAGTCTATCTGATTGTTTATGGGCTGTGTGTGATAACTGATGAGTCTGCACACAGATACCTTCAACCCATGTCTGACTGGATGAGACCAAGGGGAGATGAAGTGAACTAAGTCAGCCCGAGCTCAGAAACCCGTTCACCAAGCAGGCTCTGAAATATGATGCTGTTGGAGTTCCTCTTTTAAGCTGAATGGTTGAGTAGCTGTGCTAATGCCTTCCTCAGGGAAGAATTGCTGCTGCCAAGTTGCTGACAGGGTAGGTTTTTGCACATGACTTCTGGAGCCTGAGATTATAACATCATTTCACCTTAAGATTCATTTTGGAAGAAACGATGTCTAAACTGTATTTTATTTCTCCAGACCCTTGATGTTAATTCCTTGTGTTCCCTTCTCTCAAGACTGTTAGCTGACAGGACTGTGGCAAAGGTGTCTGTGTGTTACTTACATCCCAACTCAACTTCTTACCCAACTGATTTCTTTAGTTATGAGAAGAGTTGCCACATCTGACTCCAAAACTTGAGAGTATTTCTCATTACAAGTCCTCCTCTGATTGTCACAGGAAGGAGCCCTGCTTGTCTATAAATCCCCCCTCTCCCTCCCTCCTTCTCCCTTCTCTACGGGGGGGGGGATTTCAGGTCACATGCTGATTGTGAGTTTCTGATCCTCCTGCCTCTACCTCCAAAACTCTGAGGTTACAAGTGTACACCACTGCTCCCTGCTTTCTTTGGCTCTGGGGATGAAACCAGGGCTTTGCGCATGCTAGCACTCCATCCTTCCCACTGAGCCGCCCGCTGAGCTCCATATTCAACCCTGCCTGCCATCTTGCATAGTTACTCTAGGCGTAATCCCCAAAGTAAAAGAAGAAGAGACTGCTAAAGTGTCAACTCAGTCTCTTCCCCCCAGAGGTTAGAAACACTCCTGACAAATCTGATTCACCAACCTTCCAATCTGTTCCTCTCAACTGTCATCATTTCACCCCAATTTACCCATGCAAACTCTGGAGAAGCTCCTTAATTAATCCTCTGCAGCAAGGACTCTGAGCAATGCCAAGTTAGTTAGTTATCAAAGCTTATTACTTTAATCTCCTAGATCCAAATTGCAGAATTTCTTGGTAGTGCCAGGATCCAGCTCGTCAAAGTCTTTGGCTTCCACTCTTTCCACAGGCCGTTTCTGAAGAGCTGGGAGTGAGTACGCAGGGCACAGGATGAGCTGGCGGCGCAGAACGATCTAGGTGATATTTTTCTCTTAACTGGTAGATAGCTGTCCAGAGACATTCTCGCTCACCTTATGGAGCAGCTGAGGAGGGTCAGAGGAAGCCATCTACGGGGAGAATTGGGATGACATTTCTGCTGTGAACCTGCTCGGAAGGCAAAAGGGTTTCAGCTCTGTGCCAGGTACTGCCATTTGATGTCTCACATGTTATGAATACCAACTCACCCTGTCATAATAGAATTTGGTCTTCTAAAGATTGGTGTTTGTTTTTTTTGAAAGGGAAGAAGACAAGTTTAATTCATTTATTTTTTTCCCTGAGGCATTTTAATAGATTGTACTGTTTATAGTTCTGTGATAGGTCTAAATATACCTAGTAGTAGAGATAAGGAAACAAAGTAGTGACAAAGGAAAGACTTGAACTCAGGTCTGTCAGGCTCTGAGGGCTGTTTCATCACCATTGAACCACGGTGCCTCTGGGTGGTTGAATGCACTGTTCAATAAAATGGAATGCCATCAATGAAGTTCTTTGTGTTCTCCTTGACACAACTTGGATCTGTTTGTAACTCACATTCACCTTGGGCTGTTACATCCATTATTACTCACCAGGGAGAGATAGGTTTCCTTGAGTTTCTTAAGTATAAGCACTTGTCTGGTCTCTCCTAGCAGAGGACAAGTCTCAGTCAATATTTCAGCATAATGGACACAGTGTCACTAAGATACAAGATCCGTGGATCACTAAAGGAATAGTTTTTTTGTTCCAAGGTAATATCAAGTATGAGGTTTTGCTCTCAATCTTCAGATGAGGGCACCAAGCACAGAATGTTTTCTGCAGACCCAGGGAACAACCACAGCTCAAAGTCCAATGCTGAGAATGTGCCAGTGTGTAGGACTCCCCACAGAGGGGTGGGAAGCAGGATTGTTCCACATTGCCCAGGTCCCTGTACCCACTCTTAAACCATCATTTTTCCATTTCTGGACTTTGATGTTTTAAGGTTATTTCCCAAGCCTTAGCATCCTGTGCCCTGTGACATTTGGCATTGTTTTAGCTGGTATGATCTGTGTGGTGGTTTGAATAAAAATGGCCTCGATAGGCCCTCAGGGAATGGTACTACTAGTGTCCTTGTAAAAGGGAGTATGTCACTGTGTGGACTTTGAGGTTTTAAATGCTCAAGCCAGGCCCAATGGCTCTCTTTCAACTAACCTGCCAATTGGATGTAGAGCTCTCAGCTCCCTCTCTTGCACCTCATCTACCTGCATGCTGTGATGCTTCCCACCATGACAATAACGGACTAAACCTCTGAAGCTGTAAGCCAGCCCCAATTAAATGCTTTCCTTTATAAGAGATGCTGTGGTCATGGTGTCTCTTCACAGCAATAGGACACCAACTAAGATGGTCTGTGAGAAGTTACTTTTTCTCTTTCATTCACAAGCAGGGAAGCTTGACATAAGAATGGAGAGGGAAAAGAGCGAATGTTTACTAGAAATCATTTGCTGTATTTAGATGAACAGCATGTTCTCATAGCAGATTAGTCCCAGGAGACAGTGTGCTCATTGATTACTTTCTTTTCATTTGCTACTGTTGAATACACTGTTGCTATAATCTCCATGAGCGTAATAATGGCCCAAGATGGGCAGAATTTAGTCTCTGTGTTCACAGAAATATCCAGGAGGGAATATGGAAGGTTTTTTTTTTTACTAGTTTCTTACATGCATGCATGTGTATGCTCATGTACACACAGGGATGCGTGTATGTAGAGGCCGGAGAACAAACTTAGATGTTTTATTCAGCTGTTGTCCACCCAGTGGTTTCAGGAAGGATCTCTCCTTGGTCTTGGGCTTGTTAAGTAGGGGTAGGCTTGCCTGAGAGCAAGCCCCAAGATTTGGCAGTCTCTGCCTCCCGAGTGCTGAGATTAATAGCACTTGACCCCACACTGGCTTCTTATGTTGGTACTGCAGATTGAACTCACGTCTTCCCACCTCTGTGGCAAACACTTTGCTGACTGAGGTATCTGCTCAGTTCCTGGTCTGAGTTTAGATTGCAGTCCCATGTCTGACTGTTAACCATCCGACTGCTGGAAACCCTGGCTGCTGGGCATACGTTAGAAGAGTCAGTCATGTTGCGTGCATGCCCACAGCCATGGCTAGCTGGTGTCATAAAGATGACAATAACTTTACTGCCTGCAGTTACAGTGGACATCTGTCATTGGGTGGGGGAGCTAGCCCAAGGGACTTGCCATGGAAACCTGAGGTAAGATTTGAGATAGGAAACTGCTCAGCTGTGAAGAAGCATCAGGGACAAGGAGGGTCATGATGAGCCAGGGAGAGAAGCTCTTCTTCAGGCAAAGGTCTTTGATCCCAAGACAGGTTTCAAGGTTCAAGCACGAGACCAAGTAACTGTTCTGTTGGGGCAGGTTTGGGGCGACAGGGATGTGAATTATTATCGGCTCAGTGATTGTCAGTGGCTTAAGGTTCCTCATGTACTGTCTTCTCATTCAGCGAAATAAAAATAGTATTTATGGGCCTATGAGGATTAGATGGATTGGCATAGAGAATCTTGACAACTGTTCTTGATGTTTTGACAAATCGTATGTCAGTGTTTTCATATGTATGTGTGTATGTGTGTATGTATGTGTACATGTGTGTATACATGTGTGTACCTGTGTGTGTATATGTATATGTGTGTGTTTATGTGTATGTATGCATGTGTGTGTGTTCATGTGTGTGTGTGTATGTGTATGTGCTGCATGCACATGGGTGTGTGGAGGCCTTTCCTCCATTTTTCTCCACATTACTGTTTTGAAACAGGGCCTTGCACTGAGCCAGAAAGTGGTCATTCTGGCTAGGCTAGGTGTTAGTGACTCCTGGCATCCACTTGTTTCTGCTCCCCTATTCTGGGGGAAAGTCACAGGCATGCCCAACTTTTTATGTGGGTTCTGTGGCTTGAACTTAGCTCCTCACATTTGGACAAAGAGCATGTTTACCCACTAAGCCTTCCTCCTCTGACCACTACCTCACTGATTTTGTCTGACTTCCTGATACAGGATCTAAAAACATCCCATGATGTTCTCCAATTTGGCATGTAGCAGGGGACAACCTGGAACTTGTGATTCTCCTGTCTCTGCTGCTATAACTGTTACAGGCATATGTACATCACTGCTCTTGGATTCAGCCATGCTGAAGATCATACCCGGTGTTTCATGCATGCTTGGAAGGCATTTTACCACCTAAGTTACACCTCCAGCTCTTGCTATTGCCCAAGAAACAACATGCTAAATGTTTTTATCAAAATACAACCACATTATGAAATATATTCTATTGATACCTTTAGGGATGTGGAAACTGAGGCACAAAAATGTTAGTTAACATCTCCATGATCATTTAGCTAGTAGTTGGTACAACTGGCATGTGAACTAGGTCTTTCCAGCTTTGGAATCTGCTTGTTATTCACAGTCTATTTCTGCCTCTCTGCTGACCTGTATTAGCATGAGAAAATCAAAGGCTTTGGCAGGACAGCCCAGCACTAGAGAGAGAGCAAGTTACAGAGGTGTGGGGCCCAATCACAGGTCATGAGAAGGCTGGCAGTGCTGATGCCTAAACTTGGAATCCACTAGATCTTTTTAAAGATTGCTGCTCTGGCATAGGCTGAAGTGAGTCTCTGTTCCAGGTACCACAACAAAGGAGACATAGGGAAGATGGCCACAGTGGATATCAGCTCTTACTCTGTTTTGATGGTTTGCCAAAGTATTTGCGCCCACGGAAACAGAATGATTTGGTCTTGTCATCACTATCTGTTGAACATGCAGTAAGCCCCCCTAAAATACTCATTGGATGAATGAGGTAGAACCAGGAGGCATTAAATGAATGTAAAATAGTATTACTTCTTTTAAAGTATCTTTCTTTCTTTCTTTCTTTCTTTCTTTCTTTCTTTCTTTCTTTCTTTCTTTCTTTCTTTCTTTCTTTCTTCCTTCCTTCCTTCCTTCCTTCCTTCCTTCCTTTCTTTCTTTCTTTCTTTCTTTCTCTTTCTTTCTTGTGTGCGTATATGTGTGTGTTTGTGTGTTTGTGTGTGTGTGAATGTGTGTGTACTCTCCACAGTGCCTGTGTGGAGGACAACTTTCAGGGGTCATTTCCCCCTCTGACTATGTGAATGCTGGTGGCCAGGCTGGGCAGTAGGTACCTTTACTACGCACTCCACTGTCTTCCTGGCTATCATTACTTTCTTCTAAGACTGACATTAATATTTTCCCCAGAGATTTCTGGCATATCAATTTATCCAGTCACACAAAAGGCACTTCATTGGAAAGATGATGTCACAGCCATGAAGTGAGCCCCTCCTCCCAATTCTTGCTACTTGACAGCTAAGGAAGATACATTTCTCGTTCACACTCGTATTAACCATTTTATCAGACAATACGCATAACAACAAAACAGCCATTATAGCTTCATTTAAGGTGAAATAGCATGTCATTAACTTGCTGCATTAAATGTATTTTTCCTAAACACAGTAATCTCAAAGAGATTATAGTCTCCCTCCATCTCAGTCAGTAGTTAAAATAAGATTTAATGTCCATCACTACAGAAAATGATTGCAATAAATATGACCTTCTAGAGTGTCAGATGCCTACATATGGTGATGTAAAATCCTTTAATGGTATTACATGAATCCCCAGAAATAGATGTTTCATAACCAAACGTTCTCATCAAACAATACTGCTTTTTTTTTTTCTTTTGGAAAATGTGTAGCAATAGCAGCGGTTGATATAGTTCAACACTTTTCTGGCTTCCCTTTGATCAGCCTGCATCAAATGCTTAAAATTTAATGCCAGAGCTTATAAGACCGTGAGCTCCAAAGACAGAAGTAAATGAAAAGCCAACCTTTCAGGCTGCACCCTAGTGCAGGCTTTGCTCATGTGTTTCCTGCCCTTGGGCGACTGAATCCGTTGGCTTTGAGAACATAGAGCAACTTTTCGAGGATGAGGAAAAGAGATTGGAAAGTGTCACAATAGAGAACAATAGGAACCGGGGCTTTCTCTGACTAAGCCTGTTTGTGCCTGTGGAATTTTGTCAACAACGAGAGCCCGGGGTTCACATTGACTGCAGGAGCACCTAAGAGCCTGTGTTTGCTTTTTCCTGGGAAAAAATAAGGGAGAATGCTCAGCTGCTAGGAGCACTATAACCTTGGGAAGCAGACATTGCTTTAAGGGGCGGTGACAGGGTGGAGGTGAGGGATGGGCACCGTTCCATATCTGCTGTGGCCACGAGAAGTTACTCTTGTGTTTTCATTTTCTCGTTGCTGTGGCGAAATGCCTGACAAAGTCACCCGAGAGTTTATTTTGGCTCATAGTTTGAGGGGGTGTCCATCATGGTAAGAAAGACACTGTTAGCAGGAGCCTGAGGCAGCTGGTCACAGTGCATTTGCAGTCAGGAAGCAGGGAGAGATGAATGCAGGCTCTTGGCTTGCTGTCTGTCATTTTTGTGGTCAGTCAGTCCATGGGACAGTACCAAGCTCACCTTAATTAAATCAATCTAGAGATTTCCCAAAGGCTTGTCTCTGTGGAGATTCTAAATCCCATTAAAATCACAGTCAAAATGAATTGCCTGGCATTGTAATTTTCTTTTTTTGTCTTGAAAAGTCAAAGTATTGAGTTCATGTCCCTAAATTTTAGGGTTGATTCATTTTAGTGTACTTGAAATATGTATAGAAACCACTCTCTAGAAAGGTGGAGCCGAAGAGACCATTGTCACAGCCCTGTACCCACCTTTCTGTGTGTTGTGTGTGGAGGCACAGTGGTCTACGGTAGATAGCCTTTCCTTTGCCTTCTAGGGATCTCGTTCACTGCAGTTCTCAGCTTAGCCCAAACTAGGCCATAAATTGTGTGCTTTACTTTGTCCTGGACACTATCCACTGTTCTGTTACAAGGCCTAAGTGACTTAGTCCCAACCCCCAACATCCCCCTATCAGGATAGGAGTGAATACTTATTGGTCATCATGTACAGTAGCACAGTGATGGGCAGGAAGCCCCACACCATATTGAAACAATATTCTAGTGTGTGTGAGGCCAGCAATTCTACACCATGTTAGGGATGCCCTGTCCCCAGCCATATGCTGCCACTGTCTCTGCAGGCATCACTTTGGGGTTTTTTCTTGACAGCCCTGTTTACTGAGCTGACAAGTGCCCCCGCTGACCGCCTCATAACAGTGTAGGAATGTTCCAGACAAGCCTCGGATTTCAACGGAGAAGATGTTAATTATTCCAGGGACAGATTTGCCTGAATGGGGCCCTATTATTTTATGGTTTTGTCCCAGTCTTTGGGAATCTAAACAAAGGACATTCAGAATTTTGCTTAAGCTTTTAGTTTGAAAAAATAAAAAATGGCCATCCTTCCCGTGGGTCCTCTAAGATCAAGTTTGTAGAGTGACTAACACCAGGGTTATTTATTATTGCACAGCCACTGCGTACATATGCAGAGTCGGCATCAGAGCAGGGGAGGTAAGAGGCAGGACCTGGGTATGCAAAGATGAGACAGGCCGGATCCAGATTTCTGCCTTGCTGGAGACAGTGCCATTCCGCTGGAGATTTTCTGAACGTGAGATATGTTTGACTCCTTGTGAATGAATGTCCCTGATTTCCCTACCCATTCACCACAGAGTAGTTTTAATGGCTTTACTCTATGAAATGCATGCTGACGGGGAAATCGCCTTTACAAGATGTTTGTGACTTCTGATTCGATCATTTCTATGTCAAATATATTTTTATGAAGGATATTAACAGTTGGTTAGATTCCCTCCACCTGCCCATTGTGTTCATAAATCAGGACATCTACAGTAGTTAAGAAAGATGAATTTGTTAAAATTTGCTATTATTCTTCCACAACGAGGATCTTAAGAACTGGATGGGTGCTGATTAGTTACCCATTAATGTCGAGTAGCTCTATAATTAATAGGCAGCTCTACACCTATCCTGTGAGCTATGGACTGATGCAGTTAGAATTTATTCCATTAGGAATTAAATAGCTTGTAAGGCGAGTTTGTTTTCCCACCATGTAACAACCGGTGGTGCACAGTAGGCCTTCACCCTGAGCAGAGGATCTGCCCCAGGTGGTGGGGATACTCCCTGTGTTTTCAAAGCTGAGTGATAAGTCAGAGCCTGAGTCCCAAGGTGACAGTGGGAACTCCAGAGAAGACAAGGGCTTTCTATTTTTCTCTCAGTCCAGAAGAGAAAGGGCTTTAGGGACAAGAGTCTCCCTGGAAAAGGCAGAGGGAAAGGCTTTTTAGGAACAAGCCACACACAGTTTTTGGGAGAACAGTAAAGGAGAAAGATCAGGACAGACCTGACATTGATGGGGACTAAAGGCCCGAGAGAAAAAAAAAATTAAAAATTAAAGTGACAAGACATGCATGGGATGTTCCCACTTCCTCACAAAAGAAGTGAAAGTAAATATTTGCTGAGTTTCCACAGTCTTCTGGGTATTTTCCCCAGGCTATTCCCGGTTGCTTTTTAGCACAGCCCTTTGAGTGCATGTATTCATTCTGTAAATGAGGGAAAGAGACTGGATTAAATATCCAGCAGGATTCACGTTCCCACCTACAGTGAAGGGGAAGTTCAAGAGCAGGTGCTTAGCCGAAGCTGTGACCTTGACTGTAGACTCTGCTACATCCAGAGCCAGTAAGATTTCTCCTACTCTCTTTTCTTTGCATTTCATGTTTTACCCAGTCCATCAGCTTCTGAGTCTTGTCTTGTTAAGTTCTTGTGGACTGGTTGCTTGTGAAAGATGAATGAGCTGTATCTCAGGTCTGTTGTTCAGAAAATTAAATTTTCTTGTTCCTTTGAACCTGTGATTTTTCTCCTGTAAAACGGAGCTTAGTAAGCATCCACAACTCCTGATGAGTGTTGCAAAAGAGATGATATATGTATTAACACTGTGGTAGACATTCACAATGGCAGGATCTCAACAGTGTTTATAGAGCCACTGTCTAGCAGCAAGGGATTCAGATGCTGCATTTGTATTCAATACTACACACACACACACACACACACACACACACACATATACACACACACACACACACACACCTCACAACTAAACAACCTTGATATGGTTACTTTTAATAGTTAACTTGACCTAACCTAGAATCACCTGTGAAGAGTCTCAATGAGAAATTGTCTAGATCAGATTGGCCTATGAACACTTCTGTAGGGGACTGCCTTGACTGAGTTAGTTGTACAGTAGTGTCCACTGTAGCAGTACCCTTTCTTAGGTTTGGTTCCTGGACTGAGTGAGGAGACAGAAGCAAGCTAAGTACCAACTCCTTCTGCTTTCAGACTCTGGGTGCAATGAGAATAGTTGCCTCAGGCTTTTACTGCCCTTCTTCCCCACTGTGATAAACTGTGCCTTTGTCAGGGTATTTTGTCACAGAAACAGTAAAAGCAACATGTGTCCTTGTTACATGTTGGAGCATCTTTTGGGTATAAGTGGCCAGGAGTAGTATAACTGGGTCCTCAGGTAGATCTACTTCCCATTTTCTGAGGAACAGACAGACTGATTTCCAGAGTAGTTGTAGCAGCTTGCAATCCCACCAGCAATGGAGGAGTGTTCCTCTTTCTCCACATACTCACCACCATCTGCTGTCACCTGAGTCTTTGATCTTAGCCATTTTGACTAGTGTGAGGTGGAATCTCAGGGTCATTTTGAAAGCAAGGACACATCCTTCACTATGTTCATAGCAGTCTTATTTATAATAGTCAGAAGCTGGAAAGAACCCAGAGGAATGGATACAGAAAATGTGGTACATTTACACAATGGAGTACTACACAGCTATCAAAAAATGACTTCATGAAATTTGAAGGCGAATGGATGGAACTAGAAAATATCATCCTGAGTGAGGTAACCCAGTAACAACAACAACAACAACAACAATAACAACAACAAAAACACACAAAACCAAAAAACCCACAAACAAACAAACAACAAGCTAAAACAAAACAAAAACCCAAAAACCACATGGTGTATACTCACTGGTAAATGTATATTAGGTAAAAAGCTTTAAATACGCAAGATACAACTCACAGACCACATGAAGTTCAAGAAGAAGGAAGACCAAAGTGTGGGTGCTTCAGTCCTACTTAGAAGGGGGAACAAAATAATCATGGGAAGTAGAGTTTCTTCATTATCTACCATATATCATTGCCATAGTTACTTTTACTCTTTTTTACTGGTCATTTTAGTTATTTACATTTCAGATGTTGTCCCTCTTCCTAGTTTCCCCTCCAAAAACCCCTATCCTCTATATTAGAGGGAGGGAGGGATCTGGAAGGGAGAGAGGAGGGGGAGGGAAAGGGAAGACAGGATCAGGTATGGGAGGAGACAGGAAAGAAGTACAGAGGGTAAGGAAATTGAACAGAGGTGTGTAGCAGTGGGGCAGAGGGAACTGGGAATAGCCACTAGAAAGTCCCAGATGCCAGTGAAGCAAGAGATTCCCAGGATGCAACGGGGAAAACATTAGCTGAAATACCCAACGAATGGGAGATAGAACTTGTAGAGACCATACTCAGTGGTTAGGCATGGCCCCCAGTTGAAGGATAGGGCCACCCACCCATCTCAAAATATTAACCCAGAATTGTTCCTGTCTAAAGGAAATGTAGGGACAATTAGTGGAACAGAGACTGAAGGAAAGGCCATCCAGAGACTGCCCCACCTGGGGATCCATCCCATATACAGTCACCAAACCAGACACTATTGTGGATGCCAAGAAGTACATGCTGATGGTAGCCTGATATAGCTGTCCCCTGAGAGGGTCTACCAGAGCCTGACCAATACAGATGAGGATGCTTGCAACCAACCATTGGACTGAGCATGGGACCCCAATGGAGGAGTTAGATGAAGGACTGAAGGAGCGGAAGGGGTTTGCAACCCCACAAGAAGAACAACAATATCAACCAATCAGATCCCCCAGAGCTCTCAGAGACTAAGCTACCAACAAAGGAGTACACATGTCTTCACTGCATATGTACCAGAAAATTGCCTTATCTGGCATCAGTGGGAGAGAAGTCCCTTGTTCCTGTGAAGGCTTGATGCCCCAGAGTAGGGGAATGCTAGGACAGTGAGGTGGGAGTGGGTAGGTGGGTGGGGGAGCACCCTCATAGAAGCAGGAGGGCATGGGATAGGGGTTTTTGGAGGGGAAACTAGGAAGGGGGACAACAATATTTGAAATGTAAATAAATAAAATGACTAATGAAAAAGAGTAAAAGTAACTATGGCAATGATATATGGTGGATAATGAAGAAACTCTTGAGGATGGCTTACTGGCTGGGCATCTAAGGTTGTGTGTTGCATAGCACAATTAGAATTTTCAAGAGAGAAAAGGAGAGAAAGGAAGAGGAAACAGAGTTGATGATAGTGGTATTGGAGGAGGGGAATCAGGAGGAAAAGAAGGAGGCTTGTTAACAATGGAACCAGAAAGTTTAATACAAAGCTTGAATTTTTGCATTCTTTTAGGAAGTGACAAAACCTATTAATAATTGGTTGATGTCTTACATCCATGGGGACTGAGCTATTTATGCAAGATCTAGCTGCATCATCAGGCTGACTGCAGAGTCTGCTTCCCCTAATTGTCACCCATGGCTCATATCAGCATTACTATCATCTTCTTTCCCTCTGATTTGGACCAGTTTTGTGTTGTGTGTCATCTCCAGTGTGCCATTGGACTTGAGTGGCTCTTTATGCCTGCTCTGTGAGCATTTGTGCCCATGAACTCTTGCTAAGGGCATCTTCTTCCTCTTGCCTATGTTCTAATAATAGCACACTGTTTCTAGAGGTCAAGAAGATTTAGCATTTCCACCTTCAGAAATAATGTTCAGTCATCATCCAGAATGCAAGGGAAGGGTAACATCCTGTTAAGTTGTCTGCCCTCTGGAGAGGTTCCACTGGGCTCGCTAATTCACTGGAAAATTTGGTGAGACCCAGGCTGTTGAACTAGATAATTCATTTGCCTTTGAGGAATTCCTTTAGCTCTGCAATGGGAAAAAGAATCTGGAGTTTTCCCCAGAGGAAAATTCTCTGGAACGCTTAAACATCAGGAATAAGTTCTTATCTCTGAGATTGTGTGACCATGAGGTTGCTTTTTTTGTTTCTGCCAGAGATCTTTGCTTCACTATGTCACCTGGGGTAAGTAGGTATTTTAATTCTAGATTTACCAGTGACAGTCCCACTGAGAAGTTCAGTGACAGCACCTATAATGGTTAATCTTAATTGTCAGCTTGGCTGGTTTTAGAGTCATTGTGGAAACGAATCTCCCGGCAGATTTGTGAGGAGTTTCCTAGATCAGGTTAATTGAGATTGGATGACCCATCTTAAATGTGGGGACCATTTCACAGACTAGGATCTTGGACTGAATGAAAAGGAGAAACTGAGTTGAGCATAAGCTTTCATCTTTCCTTGCTGTGTGACTGTGGACACAATGTGACCGCTGTCTCCAGCTCCTACCACCATGGCTTTCAGCCATGATGGATGGCATCCTTGAACTGTGAGTTGAAATAAAACCTTTCCTTCTTCAGCTTGCTTTTTCCGGGACTTTTGGGGCAGCAATGAGAAAAGTAAGTACTAAAGTCCCTGAAGTCACACTGAGTCACACAGCCTGTGCCCTGAGAAGTGACAGTGATCTGCTCATTTTGATGTCCCTGCTCATGTTCCTTCTATCTCTCCCTATCACACATTGTTTCCCTGTTATCTAATTAAGGACATTGTTCTAATCTAAGCCCCCCCCCCACCTCATCATCTACAGTGGGCAATTGGAAATTATACATCTTAATTAAAACTACTGACTTGCCATGGAATTTCATTTTTTACACATTGGGAAAGAATGAAAGTCAGTAAATAGTCCTGCCTGGAGGACCAGAGGCTGGATAGCCCAAATCTAGGATAGAACCAAACATGACTGGCAAAAAAAAAAAGTCACTGAAATGATTCCTGATGATACTCCAATGTACTAGCAGACTAGAGCCTAGCATAATTGTCATAAGAGAGACTTCATTCAGCAACTGGTGGAAACAGATGCAGAGATCCACAGCCAAACATTAGGCAGAACTCAGGAAGTCCTGTGGAAGAGGGAAAGGAAGGATTGTAGGAGCCAGAGGGGTCAAGGACACCACAAGAGGACCCACAGAATCAAGTAACCTGGGGTCAAAGGGGCTCACAGAGACTGAAACAACAATGAGGGAGCCTGCAGGGGTCTGACCTAAGCCCTCTGCCTATATGTTATGGTTGTGTAGACTTGTGAGACTCCTAACAGTGGGAGCATGGGCTGTCCATGACTCTTTTGCCTTCATGACTCTTTTGCCTTCTTTTGGGATCCTTGTCCTCATACTGGGTTGCTTCATCTAACATTAATATGAGGGGGTATGCCTATGGGTGGCCTGCCTTTTTCTGAAGAGAAACCAAGGAGGAGTGGATCTGGGGGTCTGCCTTACTTTTCTGAGCATTGAGATTTCAGACCTGTCTAGTTTCTAGAAATATTTCTCTCAGCACGTACTTGAGAATTTATCACTAACGATATCAGCTAATGCATATACAGTATAGCATAGCCTTCCTCTAAGTGAATGTCTTGAGTTTTCTTGACAGAAGTCATTAATCTGGGTTCTATTTTTTAGAATTTGATTCTAATCCTGAATAATGCAGTTACCTCAAAGATGACTTCTAGATATCAGTTTACATTTTATGTGTACCAGATCAAGCCACTACGTGTACCTCCATTAGCACCTTTAAAAATTTTTCTCTCTCTCTATATACATATATGTATATACATATATGTACACACACACACACACACACACACACACACACACACACACACACACATATAAATGCCTCCTTTCATCCCATCTGAAAAGATTCTTAAGGGTAGAAAGTACGTCACAGGTGTCTGGCACATACTTAGCACACACTTGATTCAACAAACAACTGAGTGAATACTTGATATTGTATACAAGTTTACATTTGTACATCCAGGCTGCTAGATTTACCTCTGATCTCTTTTTCACTGATGAAGTTCTGTAAATAACGTTCCCTGAAAAGTGAAGAGGAAGAGGTTTGGGTAGTAAACCAACACTCCTTATAACTGTACTTGTTAAAATGGAAGGAAAGCCAGTTTCATCCTCTGTACGCCTGTCTAAAGCCGCTCACTGACTGCTTTGGGGAGCAGTCGATATTAACTTTGCTGAACAGCATCACAGTCATGTTTAGCTGTGGCATTGGGGAGACAAATTCCAGATCTCAATTATCCTTGCACTTTTGCTGTTCTTTGATGGGGCTGGAAGACGTTCTTTATCTACACACACCTTGGATTGCTACCTGGCCAGAGCTGCTTCCATGTGTTTGGTATCCATGACTCATTTAAAGCATCCAGCATTCTTGTTATGCCTTTTGAGGAAAATACTTGGTTAGCATTATTCCTTTCTCTGACTTCTCAGCTTATTTTGGTGGCAGGTGTTTGTGTGCTTTTGGCATCTGTCTCCTGTGAGGCTCATTTCCAGGCATCTCCTTTGGAGTCAGTGCCCATTCTGAATGTCATCCAGTTCCATCCGTCAACCTGCTTACTGCGTGGGCAGAGGCGAATGGGCCTCTGGCGTCCTGTCAGGTGTTGCAGTGGCTCCTGGGGCCTGTGCTGGACGTTACTATTTAGCTGCAGGAAGGCAACATTCAGAGACTGGAGTACAGACTGTTCTTGGGGAAAGAATCCAAGGAGGTTCTAGCAGGCATGAAGGCAGGAAACACAAAACAACTGCAGAATAGAACTGAGACTTTCTGGGTTCAAACCACCGCTCACCATGGCCCTGGTGGTCACACACGCATTTACTAACACATTAGAAAGGCTATGTTTTATTTTATTCATTGTTTTATTTTGTATGCATGTGCATGTTTGTATATATGTTTATATGTATGTATGCATGTGTATATGTATGTATGTATGTGTATATATATGTATGTATGTTTGCTTATATGGCTGCATGAGAAAACCAAAGGACAACTTTGAGTGCTGTTTCGTGGGAGCCAGCCACCCTCTTTTTTGAGATAGGGTTTCTCACTGGCTGGGGGATTACTGATTTAGTTAGGTTGACTGGCTAGTGAGCCCAAGGCTTTGTCTGTCTCCATCTCTCAGCACTGGGATTATGGACACATGCCGTCATGCCTGGCTTTCAATGCAGGTTTTAGGAATTAAACTGAGGGTGTCACTTTTGCAAGGCAATCACTTAACAGATTCTGCAGTCTGACAATATGTACTGTTTATTTGTTTTCAATTGATGAATAACAATTGCATGTGTCTCTGGAGTGCAATTCCGTGCTTTGACATTATAGAAAGAGCCAGACAAACTGATACACTCATCACCTCATTAATCTATCTTTTCCTAAATAGTGGGAATGTTAAACATTATTTTAGCAAATTTGAAATATATAATCTTATGACAAACTGTTGTCACCATTAAAAGATTTTCCTCTAGTCTGATGCCCCAGCCAAAGCAATGGGCCCTTTGACTAGCATCATCTTATGTTCTCCTCTCTTCCCTTGTAGTCTAGGTATCTATTTAGTGACGTTACCAAGTCCTCTTGTGTGGCACAACAGAGAGGTTTCTGTCTAATTAAGCATATTGGTTAATTAGGAGTTGTCTTCTTTGCCACACTTGAAATGTAGCTTCAAGTAAGCGCAGTTCTGGAGAAGGCTGAGGGCCTATAGAGGAGTTTGTACCTTACTCAGCCACAATATAACCTGTGTCTTGGGAAGGCCTCTTATTCCTCAAGTCTCAGAGGTGTCATGAACACTGAAAGGAAGTGTGACATGTGCCCAGGGTGTAACAAACATCAAACAAGTGGGAAATCTTATCTGTCCTCAGCATGTGACTGGGTATAGTTGAGCCACCCTGAATAGTGGTTACCTCTGAATTTGTGGTCTAGGGATTGCCTTTCTCTGCCCTTTGTGCTGCCTTTGAAGAAGCTCTACTGCTCTGTTGACTTAAGGGGGTTTTGTTTTTGTTGTTGTTGAGGATTTGTTTTGTACTTTGGTGTACTGTAGATTGAAGCCAGGTCCTCAAGCATGCAAAGCAAATACAGTACTGCTAAGCCATTTCTCCAGCCTGGGTTGGTTCATTTCTTTTAATGTTTATTTTTATCCCCCTTACCCCTTCCCTTCCTATCTTTGCTTTGCTGAGGATCCATCCTCTGACTTTGCCATGCTAGTCTCTATCACTTGGGCCTAGGCCCTACTCAGCAGCTAACTCAGTACTTGTCTCTCTTACTCCAATAGCTTCCCCTTTAACCTGGAAGCCCTTAGCTTGCATTTTGCAACCCTGTCTGTTTCTAACTTTTGAATTGTAATAATAGTTGCGAAACCAACTCATTTCAAATTGTTTTACATATTGAGGGGTGACTTAGTGCTAAGTCCAGTACACCATATGTACGACATGTGCAGTGGAGGCAACACTCAGAAATAGGTCTACTAATTTAGGTCTACCATAGTCAGATTTGGGAAATGATCTTACAAAGGTCAAGTTGTTTTCTGGTGAATCACAAGGAACCTGGAACTTGAACTCATTCTAAACACGCCCTCCTAAACTGTTAGCCCCAAGGCAAGGTAGTCTCTTCTGCACGTTTGCTCACACCCAAGGCAGTGTAGACTTAAAGAGACAAACCACTCTCATTTTCATCTAGACAGCAACTTGACCTGAGACTTTGGTCCTTCAGTTGTCACAACCTTCAGTTCTTGGTGTCCCCTCCTATTTGGTTTTGGCACTCTGCAAAGCACACACTCTGCTACTGAACCATGACTCCCAGTGGTTTGGTACATTGTCATAGAACTTATGTTGGTTTAAGAGCTGTGATCCAGGGTCTTCCGTGGTCTCTTTCAACTCTGAACATTGTTCCTGACTGCCCATGTGTGGACGTCTCACTTCTCCCTCACGGTTTCACGCCATCTGTCTATATTATAATACAGCAGAGTGCTTTCCTACCTTCTTTGAGTTGGTTTGCAGGCAGACCCTAAATCTTGCCACAGGTAGTGGACTCACATCCTATGCCAGAACACTGTTTAATGCAGGTGTTAGAGCAGTCAAGAAGGTGAATTTGACCCGCTACTCCCTGACATAGAGACAAAGCATGAGGGGATTACTGGATGGATGATAGGCTAAGTATAACAAGTTCTTTGAAAGTGAAAGGTCTTAACTGCTGTACAAAACCTGGGATTTTCAGGCACCTTGGCTATCAAAGTTTTAGAGGGTCTGTGGAAATCATTAGAAATGATAACAAGTGGTCCTTTATGGGCTTTAGAAGCTAGTATACCATGATCAGATGACTGACACCATCACCACACTAAACTTAGTGGCTGGTCGAAATAGGTAAGATTAGAATGACAGATTATTTCAGAATCTCTTCCCTGAACTGGAACCCAAGGATTAAGACTTAACTGTGTGAAAACTAGCTAAAACTTAGCCGTGTTATTTATCTGTCATTTGAGTACAAGTAAATGGCTTCATACCCTGGACCAGGAATTGTGTTTAAAAAAGACTAGGCAACACCCGCAAGGGTGGGAGCCTACCAGCCTCCCTTTGGCGACCTCTGTTCCTGGATCAACTGCACTGAGGATACAGGTACCCAGGGTCCCCTCAATATAACATCGCTTGGGACACAGCCTGTTGGGCTTCCATCTGCGCCCAAGAGCGGGCAGCTCTGTGGTCGTCTGGGCCCCAGCTCTGCTGTGGGACATCTACCCCACAGAGGGACCCCCCCCGGAGAGAGTGCATCCACAGAGTGAGGGAGCATACCAGCCTCTACTTGGCGACCTCTGCTCCAGGAATCCACTATGCTGAGCCTTTGGATATGCAGGGATGCCCCAATAAAACATCACTTGGGGCAAGGTACATCAGGGCTCCAAAGTCACTCAGGAGCAGGGCAGGCCCCAGAAATCAGTGCCAGGGGAATCCCGGTAAACCAGGGGGTCAGAAATAGCCTTGCAGGCTCACAGGAGGTCCAACCAACAGCCAATGACACCAGGACCAACTAACACCAGAGGTAACCAGATGGCAAAAGGCAAACGTAGGAACATTACTAACAGAAATCAAAGTAATATGGCACCATCCGAACCCAACTCTCCAACAGCAGCAAGTCCTGGATACCCCACCACACCCGAAAGACAAGATCTGGATTTAAAATCACTTCTCATGATGCTATTAGAGGATTTCAAGAAGGACACAAATAAATCTCATAAAGAATTACAGGAGAACATGAATCAACAGGTAGAAGCCCTTACAAAGGAAACACAAAAATAGCTTAGAGAAATGCAGGCGAACATAGGTCAACAGGCAGAAAATCTGAAAGAGGAAATGCAAAAATATCTTAAAGAAATACAGGAAAATACAAACAAGTGAAGGATCTCAGCAAATCCATCCAGGATCTAAAAAAGGAAGTAGAAACAACTAAGAAATCACAAAGGGAGACAACCTTGGAGATAGAAAATCTTGGGAAGAAATCAGTAGTCATAGATGCAAACATCAACAATAGAATGCAAGAGATGGAAGAAAGAATCTCAGGTGCTGAAGATACCATAGAAAGCATGGACTCAACAGTCAAAGAAAATGCAAAATGCAAAAAACGTGTAACCCAAAACATCCAGGAAATCCAGGACACAATGAGAAGACCAAACCTAAGGATTATAGGTATAGATGAGAGTGAAGATTTGCAACTTAAAGGGCCAGTAAATATCTTTAACAAAATTATGGAGGAGAACTTCCCTAACCTAAAGAGAGAGATGCTGATAAACGTACAAGAAGCCTACAGAACTCCAAACAGACTGGACCAGAACAGAAATACCTCCCATCACATAATAATCAAAACACCAAATGTACTAAACAAAGAAAGAATATTAAAAGCAGTAAGAGAAAAAGGCCAAGTAACATATAAAGGAAGACTTATCTGAATCACATCATACTTCTCACCAGAGAATATGAAAGCCAGAAGATCCTGGGCAGATCTCATGCAAACACTAAGAGAGCACAAATGCCAGCCTAGACTACTATACCCAGCAAAACTCTCAATCACCATAGATGGAGAGACCAAGATATTCCATGATAAAACCAAATTTTCACAATATCTTTCCATAAACCCAGTCCTGCAAAGGATAATAGGTGGAAACCACCAATGCAAGGATACAAACAAAACCTTGGAAAAAACGAGATAGTAACCTTCTTGCATCAAACCCAAAAGTAGATAACCACTCAAACATAAAGATAGCATCAAGAATAGCAGGTGGCAATAATCACTATTCCTTAATCTCTCTTAATATCAATGGTCTCAATTCCCTAATAAAAAGACATAGACTAACAGACTGGATACGTAAACAGGTCCCAGCATTTTGCTGCGTGCAGGAAACGTACCTCAGGGTCAAAGACAAACACTACCTCAGAGTAAAAGGCTGGAAAACAATTTTACAAGCAAATAGTCCCAGGAAACGAGCTGGAGTAGTCATCCTAATATCAGATCAAATTGACTTTCAGCCTAAAGTCATCAAAAAAGACGCAGAAGGACACTACATATTGATCAAAGGAAAAATCCACCAAGAAGAACTCTCAATTCTTAATATCTATGCTCCAAATGCAAGGGCACCCTCATTTGTAAAAGAAACTTTACTAAAGCTCAAAGCACACATCACACCTTATACAATAATAGTGGGTGACTTCAACACCCCGCTCTCTGAAATGGATCATTCAGGAAAGCAGAAACTAAACAGGAACACAGTGAATCTAATTGAAGCCTTGGACCAAATGGAACTAACAGATATATATAGAACATTTCATCCTAAAGCAAAAGAATACGCCTTCTTCTCAGCACCTCATGGTACCTTCTCCAAAATCGACCATATAATTGGTCACAAATCAGACCTCAACAGATATAAGAAGATCAAACTAATCCCATGCCTCCTATCAGATCACTATGGAATAAGGGTGGTCTTCAATGGCAACAAAAACAAGAGAAAGCCCACATACACATGGAGGCTGAACAATGCTCTACTCAATGATAACTTGGTCAAGGAGGAAATAAAGAAAGAAATCAAAGACTTTAAAATTTAATGAAAATGAAGGCACAACATACCCTAATTTATGGGACACAATGAAAGCAGTGCTAAGAGGAAAATTCATAGCCCTGAGTGCTGCCAAAAAGAAACGGGAGACAGGATACACTAGCAGCTTAATGGCACACCTAAAAGCCCTGGAACAGAAAGAAGCAAATACACCCAAGAGGAGTAGCAGGCAGGAAATCATCAAACTCAGGGCTGAAATCAATCAAATAGAAACAAATAAAACCATACAAAGAATCAACAAAACTAGGAGTTGGTTCTTTGAGAAAATCAACAAGATAGATAAGCCCTTAGCCAGACTAGCCAGAGGGCACAGAAACAGTATCCAAATTAACAAAATCAGAAACAAAAAGGGAGAGATAACAACAGAAATTGAGGAAATTCAAAAAATCATCAGATCCTACTACAAAAGCCTATATTCAACACACCTAGAAAATCTGGAGGAAATGGACAATTTCCTAGACAGATACCAAATGCCAACATTAAGTCAGGATCAAATAGACCGTCTAAACCATCCTATAACCCCTGAAGAAATAGAAGTTGTCATTGGAAGTCTTCCAACCAAAAAAGGGACAGATCCAGACAGTTTTAGTGCAGAATTCTATCAGACCTTCAAAGAAGACTTAACACCAAAACTCTTCACACTATTCCACAAAATAGAAACAGAAGGAACACTACCCAAATCATTCTATGAAGCCACAATTATGCTAATACCAAAATCACACAAAGATCTGACAAAGAAAGAGAATCTCAGGCCAATCTCTCTTATGAATATCGATGCAAAAATACTCAATAAAATTCTTGCCAACCGAATCCAAGAACACATCAAAACGATCACTCACCACGATCAAGTAGGCTTCATCCCAGGGATGCAGGGATGGTTCAATATAAGGAAGTCCATCAATGTAACCCACTACATAAACAATCTCAAAGAAAAAATCCACATGGTCATTTCATTAGATGCTGAGAAAGCATGTGATAAAATTCAGCATCCTTTCATGTTAAAGGTCTTGGAAAGATCAGGAATTCGAGGCCCATAGCTAAACACAGTAAAAGCAAATTACAGCAAATCAGTAGCCAACATCAAACTAAATGGAGAGAAACTTGAAGCAATCCCACTAAAATCAGGGACTAGACAAGGCTGCCCTCTCTCTCCATATCTTTTCAATATAGTACTTGAAATTCTAGCTAGATCAATTAGACAACAAAAGGAGGTCAAAGGGATACAAATTGGAAAGGAAGAAGTCAAACTATCACTATTTGATACTATACTTAAGCTACACAAAGAACTCACCTGAGAACTCCTACAGCTGATAAACAACTTCAGCAAAGTGGTCGGATAAAAAATCAACTCAACAAGTCAGTAGTCTTCCTATAGTCAAAGGATAAGCAGGCTGAGAAAGAAGTAAGGGAAATGATACCCTTCACGATAGCCACAAACAATATAATGTATCTTGGTGTGACTAACCAAACAAGTGAAAGATCTGTATGACAAGAACTTCAAGTCTCTGAAGAAAGAAATTGAAGAAGACCTCAGAAGATGGAAAAATTTGCCATGCTCATGGATTGGCTGGATTAATATAGTAAAAATGACCCTCTTTCCAAAAGCAATATACAAATTCAATGCAATCTCCATCAAAAAACTAACTCAATTCTTCATAGAGTTAGAAAGAGCAATTCAAAAATTCATCTGGAATAACAGAAAACCCAGGATAGCCAAAACTATTCTCAAGAGTAAAAGAACTTCTGGGAGAATCAATATCCTGGACCTCAAGCTGTACTACAGAGCAATAGTGTTAAAAACCGCATGGTATTGGTACAGTGACAGGCATGCAGATCAACGGAACAGAATTGAAGACCCAGAAATGAATCCACACTCCTATGGTCACTTGATCTTTGACAAAGGAGCTAAAACCATCCAGTGGAAAAAAGATAGCCTTTTCAACAAATGGTGCTGGCTCAACTGGAGATCACCATGCAGAAGAATGCAAATTGACCCATTCTTATCTCCTTGCACTAAGCTCAATTCCAAGTGGATCAAGGACCTCCACATAAAACCAGACACACTGAAACTAATAGAAAGGAAACTAGGGAAGAACCTTGAACATATGGGCACAGGGGAGAATTTCCTGAATAGAACTCCAATAGCTTATGCTCTAAGATCAAGAATTGACAAATGAGACCTCATAAAATTACAAAGTTTATGTAAGGCAAAAGACACTGTCAAAAAGACAAAGTGGCAACCAACTAACTGGGAAATGATCTTTACCAACCCTACATCCGACAGAGGGCTAATATCCAATTATACAAAGAACTCAAGAAGTTAGACTCCAGATAGCCAAGTTACCCTATTAAAAATGGGGTACAGAGCTAAACAAAGAGTTCTTACCTGAAGAATATCTAATGGCTGAGAAGCACCTAAAGAGATGTTCATCATCCTTAGTCATTAGGGAAATGCAAATCAAAACAACCCTGAGATTCCATCTCACACCAGTCAGAATGGCTAAGATCAAAAACACAGGAGACAGCAGTTGTTGGCGAGGATGTGGAGAAAGAGGAACACTCCTCCACTGCTGGTGGGATTGCAAGCTGATACAACCACTCTGGAAAGCAGTCTGGCGGTTCCTCAGAAAACTGGGCATGATACTCCCGGAGGATCCGGCTATACCACTCCTGGGCATATACCCAGAGGCTTTCCCTGCATGCAATAAGGACACATGCTCCACTATGTTCTTAGCAGTCTTACTTATAATAGCCAGAAGCTGGAAAGAACCCAGATGTCCCTCAAGGGAGGAATGGATACAGAAGATGTGGTATATTTGCACAATGGAATATTACTCTGCAATTAAAAACAATGAACTCACGAAATTCCTAGGCAAATGGTCAGAACTTGAAAATATCATCCTTAGTGAGGTAACCCAATCACAAAAGAAAATACATGGTATGCTGTCACTGATAAGGGGATATTAACCCAGAATCTCGGAATACCCTAGACACAATTCGCATATCAATAGATGTCCAAGAAGATGGAAGGAGAGACCCCTGGTCCTGGAAAGACTGGATGTAGGGAAATATCAGGACAGAGAAGCGAGAGGGGGTTGAATGGGGAAAAAAGGGAGGGAAGGGGGCTTATGGGACTTTCGGGGAGGGAGGAAACAGGAAAGGGGAAATGATTTGGAATGTAAATAAAAAAAACTTAGAAAAAAAATAAAAAAGACTAGGCAAAATGAGGGCTAATTCTCAGAGAGTTATCCAGAGGTTCATTAAGGCAAGAGATGCAGAACATATACCAGGTTCCAGTCTCTCCCCAAGGATTCACAGCTGTGTCTGTGGAAATCCAGGTCTTTTCTGTTAAGCATGTTTTACTTTAGTGAAAAGAGACTGAGGAAAGATAAGAATCGATAAGATAGTCAGTCTTTAGGGTCCATGAGTGCTTCCTCTAGATCTAAACAGCTTTGGATCAAAAATATTTGGAAAGACAATCTCATCCGTGTAGAACATATAGTGTTCTGTGCCATTGTTGTCCAAACACTATACCGTAACAACCACTTGTATCGTGCTTACGTGTTCTGGCCATTGCAGGTCGCTAGAGGTGAGTTAGGGCTAGTTTTCGTTCTCTACTCACCTCTTTTGCTATTCTAAATCAGAGACTGTATCCTGAAAACCCTCAGGCAAGGCACAAAGATAAATGTCATAGCACTTTATTTCTTCCTTCTCTATTGAAGCCCCTCATTCCAGATTGCCCTGCCTCGTTACAGGGAGGAAGAGATGCTCTACAGAGCTTAGGAAGGACCTGAGCAGATGGGTCTTTCCAGGCCTTCCTCTCAGTCTTTTCATGACACCATGACACACACCTGTTTCTACATGGCTGGATAGTCTTCCTTAAACCCAAGCACGAAAATGCAGAAGGTTCCAGAAGCGAGTGTTTTCATTTCTGAAGGCTTCTACGTCATGAAAATCTAATTATATTTCCTCATTAAATAGACTAAATTTATTAATTAAATACATTTAAAATAAATAAAATAAGCCCATTGAAACTTTCTTTTGCTAAGTTATTTTTTTTGTTGTTTCAGGAAAGTGTCTACCCACTTACAATAGCCAGAAAAATGTGTGGTACCCTGTTTCTCCTGTGTTATAATAGCCACAAAACAAAATTTCTAAAGTACTTCAAGGTGGCAACACTCCAAATCTCTCCTCCCTGCTTGACTGAGGAGCAGAAATACTTCTACAGAAAGGAACTTTTCCTTATCATGATTTTCTATGATCCGGAGGACAAGCCGCATGGAAGTGACAGAATTTATACTGAACTTACTGCCATCTCAATGCTGGTCAGCAGGGTTCTGGTCTAAAAGACCCCTACTTGGCTCTGAATTTCTACCATTTTTTAATAAACAAATTTAAAAGCATGTTTATTATTTTATATTTATCACATGTCTTCCATGGCTAAGCGGACATTCTTCTTAATTTGGGTCACAGAGCTCATAAGTATCTGAGGTAGTGCCTGACATATAACTGTCATTTAGATACCTGGTGGGAGAATGCAGGACAGTCAGGCCAGAAGGGCACTGCTTTAGCCTGTGTGGTGAGGGACAGCCCATCTGCAGGCAGGGCTGAAGGAAGAATGACAAAGAGGTGTCAATCATATGGTGGGTTGCAGAGAAGACCTGCAAAGTCCAGGAAGATGTGACACAAGGTTCTACTGCAGGAACAAGCTTGGCTTTTGAAGATGGAAGAAAGGAGCCTTGGCAAGGGCAGATGTCATATCAGCAGGGTGGACATTTCCTAAGGGCTCATGAAGAGTTGGTGTTTTCATGTTTAGTGAATAGAAATAGACAAGTCTTAGGTAGGAGAATCAAATGTAAAATTTAATTTAAATTTGAAGAAGGAGCATTCCAGATGCTATTGAAGAAATGGCCTTTATGGAAACTGGGAAGACAAATTAGGAAATTCCTGGAATAGCTGTGGTGGAGTGAGGAGATGTTTGTGTATGTAGTGATGATAAATAGAGTTAAAAAGGGGAAATATACAGATGTTCTCTGCCTTAATTACTGCCAGGGCCTGGCAACTCTCTTTTCTCAGATTTATTTTTATTTTAACTTAGGTGTGTCTCTGCATGTGTGCCATGTGCATGTGGGTGTCCAGAGGACAGAAGAATGTCAGAACCCCTGAAGCTGGAGTTATGGGCAGCCGTGGAGCCATCTAATGTGGTTGCTGGGAAGCAAGTACTGCTAACCACTGAGCAGTTGCCACAGCCTCCTAATTCTTAGTATAAGTACCTGTATCACAGGCAAGGCATGCAACTGGTGACATGAAGACTGTATGATAACATCAAGGCACACATTTCTACAGCAGCACACAATTGATGGCCATTATTGTTGTGTACCATATAGTTTGGTTGGGAACGCGGTTTCCCTGTGGCAGGTGGTGGATGTCACACTGTGAACTGATGTCACTCTGGTTATGCTATGGTCTTAGTTGTTGCTATGAGATTTTATAGAAGCCTCTTTTTCATTTTGTTAAGATAATGCCCATGTTGTCAGCCTCAGCATCCCATTCAGTGGCTATCCTGAAAAAGATTCCTGTCAGCTATCAATAGAGGGTATGCGGAGAGGGGAGGGATCATGCCTGTTTATTCTAAGCCTCTGAGAAAGTGTTTTATAGAATAATCTAATGTGATATGATGGACAAATGTCCTGAGGAAAAAGTGTGCAGTCAGAAAAGTAATCCATCTTCCAGTCAATCTTTGGGAATGACCACCATGATGCTTTCATCTCCACTGTCTGTCTGACTGGATTCAGAATCCCCTAGAAAGTCACAGCTAGGAGTGTTTCCAGAGAGGTTCCCAGAGGAAGGAAGGCTCAGCCTGAGTGTGGTTGGCACCATTTCCTTTGTATTTTCCTTCCTCTGCTTCCTGATCCACACAGATGGGCTTTCCCACTGTTGCAGTTGGGAGTCTTTCCTGCCTTTCCCAGCCTTGAAAGACTGGATTCTCAAACCATCCAGCAAAGTAAACTATTCCTCCCTTAATTTGCTTATCTGGTATTATTCCTGGCAGTAAGACAAGTCACTAATATAACTACCGTGCAAAGAAAACTTCCCAGTCTGCTTAAATATAGCTAACAAGTCAAGCTGAGGCAAGGTGTGAAATATACCTAGAAATGGAATACAAACACAGTCCTCCTTCAATATTTCTTAGGAAAACACTTCCCAGAGGCACTTTTGACCCAGCTGACTTAAGTCCAGCATTGGCCTAACTGAAAATCTAAACCCATGAAATATGAAAGTCAAGATAGCATGAAGCTAAAGGGAATGGCTGGAAGAGATAAAGATGGTGAGATTGTAGATTACACTGGAGACTTTAAAAAAATAGGAGAAGGTACAAAATGAATGAAACACACTATTGGATTTTGGGCTGCTGACAGCCACAGACCCTGACTCTGTCAGGCCCGGTCCTTTTACCCATCTTCCTAATCAACACTGTGAGATGGGAGCATGTTGATTGTACGGTACGAGAAACAACCGAGGAAATCTGATGAGATCCAGACAGCAGGATGCATTCGCCTGACTTGCTTATTAGCTCTGGGTTTGACTTACTCATTAGTTCTGACTCTGACTTACTTATTAGCCCTGGGTACATTTTAGTCAGTTATTTCAATACTTCAAGACTGAGGAAACACTGCTTCTCCATCCTTCCTCTAACTTGTGTTCCCCTAGTTAGCCAACATAATGAGCACCCGTTCGCTTTTCCTTGTTCGCTTTTTCTTTCTTTCTCTCTCTCTCTCTCTCTCTCTCTCTCTCTCTCTCTCTCTCTCTCTCTCTCTCTTTCTCTATCTCTCTCCAGTTCCAGTTGCTCTTCCTTGATCTTGATCTTGACATCTGTTGTGACCACGTCATCAAATAAATTATCTTGGCTATCAACCACTATTTTTAAAGAAAAAAATTAAAAAACAACAAACTCTCCCATGAATAATAGTACCAAGTGACATTCCTCATCTGGGCTGCTAACCAAGCAGTTAACGGCTGCACAGGGGTTTCCAACACCTGGCACTACAGAGGTAGCTTCTTTGTTTAATCTATATTTTATTTTGGGAAAAATTATATCATAGGCCAGAATAACACACAAATCGTTCCCTTTTAAGAGTTAGCTAAGAAAATCCAAACAAGTCATGCACAACAAAAAGACTTATCTGAGACTAGATACGCCTTAATAGACCAAGATATGTTCCCTTAGTTCCCTATCCTGAGGTGAGAGAACTAGGTTGAGCTTTCAGGAAAACAACGCAAGAGCAGGGTTAGGGTTAGGGTTAGGGTTAGGGTTAGGGTTAGGGTTAGGGTTAGGGTTAGGGTTAGGGTTGCTTCCTAAGGAAATTTCCAGAAGTAGGAGATGCTCTCAGCTCAATAGTCAATAAGGCCCCAGGTCTGAAATGTACGTACTCTTAATTTCAATGTAGAGTGTGGCCCTGGAAGACGGTCTGTCTTAGGGACAGAACTGTAGCTGCAGGCAGAGGTAGAGGAGACCGTGAATGGGAGAGAATGACAGTTCATTCTGAAATCCCTCTCGTGGCTTTTGCCTCTTGGACAGACAGTGCTAACATGATTCACACACAGCTTAGGAGCTGACATTTGCCTGATGGAAGGTGCTATTGCTTGGTGTTCCTGCCCAGTTCTCACTGTATAAAAATAAGCAATCCCATCTCTTCTCTGCAGGTTCCCCCTCTGGCTGACCCATTCTATTTTCCCAAATAACCTTACTGAATCATGGCAAAGATTTTCATGGAACCAAATATGTCTTTCATGTCCTCTGACTCCCAGATCCCAAGCTCTGAGTGCTGTTGGGGTCCAAGTCTAAGCGAGTCGCTTATCTTTATTATGTCTGATCCCTGCACAAATTCATTAATAAAAATACCACAGTCCAGAGGCTGCTTAGAATGAAAGAGCAGTATTAACATGCACCACCACCACCAGAGTCTGTCCCGGAGCCTGGCGTGAAGGGATGACTCAATAATTATGTGTGATGAATGGAGGAAGTCAAGAAGCCAGGTTCCCACATGAAGCCTGTACCTGCTTTCCAGGCACTGTGTGCTGCAAGAAATAGGCATGGAAACAGATGGTGGCAAGATGGTGTGAAAAGTGCATCATTAGCAGTATGTGTGGTGCAGAACAAGAACTTTAAAGCATCATTTCACTCATCCAGGATGGGTGGTATTAGCTTCCTATTGCCGCCATAAGAAATTACCCATAGCTTGAAAAGTTGCCAGGGGCTGCTCACTCGGTTTTTTCTTCTTATTGCTATCTTCTTCCACCTTTAAAGCCAGCAACATTGCGTCATTATGACCCTTCTTCCTGGGTAATACTTTCATCTAGCCAGAAAGATGTTTTCCACTTATGTGCTTATGCAAATTATATTGGGCCCACCATACTAACACAGGGTCTTCTCTCTAGCTCAAGGTTATGGACACAGTCACATCTGCAAAGTACCTTCTGTGAAATATGGTAACATAATCTCTGATCTGAGGACAGAACATCGTATCTTTGGTTGCCCGTTGTTCAGCCTAACCCAATAAGTAAGAGAAGACAAAGAAAAACATTAGAAAGAGGTGACATTCGACCTAATCCTAAAGCCTAACTAACATCATTAAGGGGAACAGGGGAAATGGAGGAATATACAGAAGGTATTCTTGGCATATAAGAATCTCATATTTGGGGGAAGATGACTTGAGGCCTGTGGACAGATTTGAGATATATTAGGAATTAGAAATGATATTTCCTCCTTGGTATTTAAAAAGTATATCCCGTTACTTCAACAAGCAGACTAAGATTTGTGATATTACTAACTTATTAATTACTGCTTGGTTAGCAGCCCAGATGAGGAATGTCACTTGGCACTATTATTCATGGGAGAGTTTGTTGTTTTTTAATTTTTTTCTTTAAAAATAGTGGTTGATAGCCAAGATAATTTATTTGATGACGTGGTCACAACAGATGTCAAGATCAAGATCAAGGAAGAGCAACTGGAACTGGAGAGAGATAGAGAAAGAGAGAGAGAGAGAGAGAGAGAGAGAGAGAGAGAGAGAGAGAGAGAGAGAGAGAGAGAGAGAGACTTCTTAGTTAACTGAGGTGAGAGAATAATTACTGACATTAAGACAGTAAAAGGCTGTGAATTGTTGCACTGACACAAGAATCTAAAGTAATCAGAAGTGAACAGTTCTATTCTTTCTTTTTGCTCACCTCGATCTACCTTCCTTTCGTTCTCCAGCTTTCTTTTCTTCTTTCTATCTTTCTTTTAGAAATAGTACCTCATTTAGCCAAGGATGGCTTTGAACTCACCATATAGTCAAGGAAGACCTAAACTACCGATCCTTCTGTATCTGCTTCCACAGATCTGGGTAGATATGTGCCAGCACACTGGTTTTATGTGATGCTGGGGACTGAACCCAGGGCTTACAAAGGAACTCTACCAGCTGAGCACCAATTCCAAGTGACTCACTGTATTTTCTAGAAATATATCTTTCTGCAGTGAAAGATAGGAGCAGTAGAGGATCTATCTAAAGGATATCTGAATGTCTGTTGTATGACATGACTTCTTATTATAAGAAGGCAAAGAAGAATGGGGCTGTGGACTCTGATCTGTGAAAGTCAGCTTGATGTGCCTCAGATTCAGCATTTACTAGGAGAGAATCATGGAAATGCAAGAAAGGAACCAAAAAACAAACCCATTGACTCAGAATTCTACCCTCAGTAAAAATAACGTCTTCAAGAATGGCATGGAATAAAAACATTTTCAACTATGAGAAACAGCAGGACTATATTGCTATAGACCTGCTCTAAAATCAGAGAGGAAGCTTGACACAAGCTAGTATCATTTGGTAGGAGGGAACCTCAGTTGAAAAAATGATCCTGCCAGATTGGCCTGTGGGCAAGCCTATGGGGACATTTTCTTGATTGACAATTGATGTGGGTGGGCCCGGCTCCCTGTGGGTAATACTATCCACAGGTTGGTGGTCTTGGGAGCTATAAGACAGCAGGCTGAGCAAGCCAATAAGCAGTGCCCCCCCATCTTGGCCTCGGCTTTAGTTTTTCTGAGTTCCTCCCCTGACTTTCCTCAGTGATGAACAGTTACTTAGAAATGTTAGGATGGTGGGTGCTCCCAGCCAACCATTGGACCGAGCACAAGGTCCCCAATGGAGGAGCTAGAGAATGGACCTGAGGATCCAAAGGAGCTCTCAATTCCACAGGAGACACAACATTATGAACCAAACAGTACCCCCAGAGCCGGAGAGATGCTTATTGGGTAAAGGAGATGGTCACCAAACCAGAGTTCAACTCTCATGATTGGAAGGAGAGAAACAACACTCTCCAGTTGTCAGTTGACCTTCATGCCTGCCATGACACCCATGAGCGCACACACACACACACACACACACACACACACACTATTGCACATGCATACACATGCTTATACACATACAATATACATGCATATTCACACACATACAAACATGCATGCACACACACCTCCATCTAAAAACTAAATATAGTAAGAAAAACAAAACTTCAGACAAAATGATGCAGGTAGTAAAAGCTAAGTAAGTATGGAAGTGCTTTGTCATGCAAACCCTAGTCGAGAGAGCACTGGGATAGCTACATTAATGTCTGAGAGGATCAGTATCAGGGCTAAGGAAAGGTTCATTTCATGATAAAAGGTCAATTTAGTAAAAATGATTAATAGATCTCAACGTGTATGTACCTAACAACTTTCAAAATATACAAAGCAAAACCCTGATGTAACTTAGACATGCTATAGACAGATCCAGGACTACTGAGATAATGGCTCAGTGGTACAGATACCAGTTGCCATGCTTGAGGACCTGAGCTTGCTTTTTGGGTCCCACACTGGGGAAGAAAAGAGCTGACATCCTCCACACACACACACACACCCAGGCATGTGTGCAGTTATACATGGAGACACACATACAAGATAAGTGTAATAAAAAGAAACAGACATATTCCTGAAATTCCTCACTTCCCAATCAACAACCCAAAGAAACTGTAGGTACAAAATCAGCAAAGATGCATAAGCCCCAAGCAATGCCCCACACCAACTTGGTCTGGCTGGCATTAGCACAGCAGCCTGCCTAGTTGCTGCACAGGAAATTGTCCTTTTTAAACACATGTGGCAAATACATCATGATGGACCATATTTTGGAACAAAACAATGTTTAACAAGTTGAAAAATGTCTGAAATAACACAAAGTATGTTTTCTAACCATAAAAGAATTAAAGCCAACACATCTGTTTGTAAGAGACCAGGAAAAAAAAAGTCCTCCAACTACTTAGTTGTTAAAAATAATGTTAAAAATAATATGCACCTATTTGTATAATGAAAACCATGAAACACTGAGAAACAAAATAAAAACATTCATAAACTGATAATATAATAAACACATTGATTATCCCCAAATTGATATGTAGGCTTTTAACAATCACCATAAGAATTCTGGCAAAAAGTTTTGAACACAGACATCCTATCTCTGAATATTATGTAGAAACCTGAAAAGGATCTGAAGCAGTTTTGAAACAGATTATAAAGCTAGAGAAATTACACTTCTGTTTTAAGTCTTACCATGAGGGTCGAGGGATCAAATATGTGTGGTATTGTTGAGGAACAGACACACAGATAAAAGGTGCTAAGTTCAGAACCTCATCTGCACAACGAGAGTCAGGTTAGGCAGTTTTCTGGATCAGTGCCAGTGTCCCCGAGCAATGCAATTTAAAAGAGGCAAGGCTTATGGCGACTCACAGTTTTAGTCAGAGCCTGGCTGCACTGCTACAGGCCAGCGTCAAGGCTGATGTTCTTGAGGAAAGGTGTGGAGGAGACTGTGGTGGGACAGGTGCAAAGACTGAGAGGGAAGGGTCCAGACAAGATCCACTCTTCAAAGAGACAATTGGAGGAACGCGCTTGCTTCAACTAAGCCCATTCTGAAAGCCCAGTCAGTTACGAACTAATCTAAGGATTAACGCAAACTCCAACATGAGAGGCCGTGTGTGGGACATTTCATAACAATGACCAACTGATTTCTTTTTATAAAATTCAAAGAAAATTCAATGAAGAGAGGATGTTTTTCTTTCAACAAAGGTGTTGAAACAATTCCATGCAAATGAAGAACTGTAATCTTGCCTCCTCCTCCAAGACACGAGTGACTGGAATAGACGGAAAAAACCATAGGAATTAGGCAGAGTTCCGAGAATGAGGCCAACATTCATAATTTGTGGTTCACATGAGAAGGAATCTGAGGCTGTGAATGGAGGGAAACATTTGTGAGTCACGGGTGGCAAAGAACTCAAATCCAGAGTGTATGAAATTTTAAAATACCAAAAGTAAGAATGAGGGAAATGTGAACTTTAGTTCCAACTCGGCCAAGATGACGAGCTGGAGATATGTCTTGATGGGTAAAGTGCTTGGTGCACAGACTTTAGGAACTTAGTTCATATCTCTAGTAGCCATGCAAGAGACAGGGCACAGTGGTCAGCAGCTTGGGTCCCAGCAATGCTGACAGAGATAAGCAGGCACAAGGGCTTTGATGGCCATCTAGTTCAGCAGGTTGAATGAGAGACCCCCCGAGTCAGGCAGGAATATGAAAATAGCATTGTACAGCAGGTTCTTACAGAACCAAGCATACACTTACTGGATGACTCAACGCTTATACCTGGGCCTTTTATTCAGGAGAGGGAAACTTACAGTTCCACACAAGTGTAAACACGGGTGACTATAGAAGATTATTTATAGTGCTATAAGTTAAATCTATCCAAATGCAGGGAAGGATAGGTCACTATCCTATGGCGCTACTCAGCAGTAAAAGGCAGAAACCATGCTTATTGGGATAAACCACAGGGACGAGGTTATAGGTGACCCCTGGAATTCTTTTATGTAGCACTCTAGAAAAGGCATGAGTAGAGGGCAGGGTTATTCAAGGCTCCAGGTAGGGGATGATTCTATAACAAAGATAGAAATTAGTAGATCTGATGGAGGTCTGTAACTGGGCTATACTCTATCTATCTATCTATCTATCTATCTATCTATCTATCTATCTATCTATCTATCTTCTATCTATCTATCCATCCATACACACATGCACACACACATATGTATATGAATGCACATATACGTGGCATAACATGGATGTGAGGTCAGAGAGCTTCTCTCTTTTCACCAGGTTGAGTCCTGGGGATTCAGCTCAGCTCACAAGGCTCCAGAAAAGCACCTTTATGGTGACTTTATTAATTATTGAGGTGGTTCCAAGCTACCTCACCAACTCAATAATTTCCTTTTAAATGTGAGGAAGATTTGGATTTGGAGGAAGAGAAATTGACTAATCTACTGTCTCTAATTTGTGATCGTGACTTTTATGTCAAACCAGAAGAAATATAAACATCATGAACTCGTTCACTTAAAACTCATAAGCATGGCAGAATCAGGTTTTGTAAGAAGAAGAGTCTGAGAGGAAGGGAGATTGCGAGGCAGAACGCTGCGCTCTGTCCTCTGACCTGACTGCTGATCACTCCTCAGTGGCTGACAGCCCCAGTGCAGTCCAGCTGGCTGCCATCTAAGCATTATGCAGCAAGTTCCCTCTTTCCTAGTCCCTGGAGATAAAGGTCAAATGTGGTGTCTCTGCGTGCTGAAGAGGATACTCAAACTGAGATAATGGAAATGGTCACAGTTCCTGCGACTGCCTTGTGGTACAGTGCTAGCCAGCCTGTGACCAGTCTGCTTGTAGAAATGCCTGCCTTCCCAGGGTGTGGTGGAGGAAGAGGAAAGGGCAAGTTTCAGGAAATGTCAGGGCGGGTGCAAGGCAAGTACAGAAGATAGAAGATGCAGCTGAGCTGTAAGATGCTGTGCTCCTTAAACGTTTCCAATCCAGAGAGAACTGTCTAAAACCAGGGTGCTGATATTCACGAGGAGTCACAAGGGTGGCCTGGAGAATGGGAGAGTCTCTCAGCTTAGTGACCATCTACAACCCTCATTAAATGCTACCTTACCATCACTCAGAGATTTGCTTTGTTCCATGAGGGAATAACTCCCGTTACACCCAGGACCTCAAATGCTCAACTTGGAGTTTATTGAGCCAGAGATTTGTGCTTCTATGGTGTCAATAGGACCACATATTTGGTTAGGTAGAGAAATGGGGAAGGAGATAGAGAGAAATAACAGACTGTAGCATACCGCAGCACCTCACGAAGAGTCCCCGAACAGGGATGGCACTGTGCACAGAATCCAAAAATTACTCTCAGCCCCTGTATCTTCCCAGCTTAGCACGTGGCCATAAGCAGTGGCCTACTGTGGTCCAGATCAAAACTCAAATAAATCTACAGTGTCCTGACTTCAGATCTGGAGAACAGGGCCCCATAAGATGAACTCATTTTCCTCAGAGATGAAATCATCCGGTGCCATCGCTGGCTTTAACTCAGAGCTTCTGTTTCTAGGGTAAAGTAAGTCCTTCCATATGCTCATGTGGGTGGGGTCATCCACTGGAACATGGGCAGCATACCTGTGGCCACCGCCATGCAAAGAAAAGTGACTTCCTGCCTCCGCATCCATTCATTATCATTAGCGCCTCAGCTAGGGGTAGGGCATCAGTATCTCCTCTCTCCTCTATGCTGGGGTTCCTAACTGACTTAGACTTGTGCAGGTAAACACACCAGCTGTGAGTTCATGCGTGCAATAGCTATGTCATGTTCAGAGGCCAGGCTTCCGTAGCTCTGCTCACTTTAAAATCTCAGCATCCATCAGGACAAAGACTCTTTGGTAACCAGAAGATATCAGAGCTGACTGATTAACTGGCTCTCTTTTTGTTTCTTCCCCATGAGTAATCTGCTTGGTTCACCCATTCCTCGGTGACCTTGGGGTGCCATACACCTGTGTATCCTGTAGACTTGTCTCATAATAGATTGTGGACCATGATGCAGCAGGTGTTCAACCAATGCTTACCAAAGAAGCTGATAATGTGGGCTTTGCAAGGGGCCACAAAATACATTACTGTGTGGATCAACAAGAGGATTCCCTGATGCTGTTTTAATTCCAGGGGTAGGATTAGTTATGTTGCTTGATGTGAGCAGAGGAGGCACTGGCTTTAATTATTCCCTTCTACTGGGATGAGGAGTCGGGACGGGGAGGCTTTTGACCTTTTGGTGTTGGTGCTAAGGTAGAGAACCTGACTTGTGGTTGCACGTAGCTTCATCATTACTTGGAGGGACAGGACAACATTGTGGCAATGCCAGTTTGGGGGATACATAATTAAAAGGCACAAGAGAAGACCTGGGTGGGACCTGAGGGGATCAGAGGCAGGTTCAACAACACAGCCAGGCAATGTTGGTGTCCTGGTGCCTTGGGAATAGGTGGCTGTCAAAAATCCCTGATCCAAATGGACCTCAGAACAAATTAAGCCAAGCATCCTAACATGAGAACACCAGTTTCTTCTCTTCAGTTTTCCACTTAAACCCAGAAACATTGTGATGTTGAGAGCTGTATCATAAACATGTGCACACGCGAATCCCCCACCCCTACAGACGTGTTTGATGTAGTTCTGTCCTTTTGTTATCATGAACATGCTGGAACTTGAATAGCTCATGCTTTCCTAATGCTATCAAAATTTGCCCTAATAAAATATCAGCACAAGCTAGTCATGCTGACCCTTTGATTTATTACCCCAAACAATGTTTTATATTTATAAAGTGGCACCTGAAGGGAGGACTGAGCATGTTGTGTATGGATACAAAGCCTTTTTCCTAAGTGAACCATATTCTAGAAGAGGTAATGCTCCTGAATGTGCTTCCTAGTCTGTCGTGGGATGAAGAAGCCCATTGCTGATCCAGAAGAACCACTGACAGTTGGATAAATCGTTCTTTGTTAAATGAGATGTGTGGACTCAGGAAGGGGTGAATGATGGTGAGTAAGGACACTTCCCTCCACCACTAAGGAAAGGATTGATGACACAGGAGAAAATGGGGGTATCCTGGCAGCTTCCCAGTGACAGTCGGTGTCATATGCCACCACAGATCTTAGATCACCAAGATTCTGAGAAACTGAGGCACTGTTCCCAGGGACCTCAGGTGTCAGTCTACTCTGTTCAGCTGTCACATTCCGTGAAAGGGAAACTCATGAAACCAATAGATCTTTGTTATGCTTGTAACGAGCTGCTGGTAGCAGAAGACCAGACTCCATCAACTAAACACGCGTGACATCTAAATATGCCAGAAGCACCTAGCATTTAATAATTAATCATAATTTAATTAAACATTAATAAATAATCACCCACTGAAAAGGCGCAGGCCTCAACTGTGTATAGACAATAAATCTAAGTAGAGTAGCTCAGCATGACTTCTAGATTTATATTAATGTGCAGATGACAGGGAAACAGCCAGTCGGAGGCCCTACCCTGCCCCTACTTGATATAAGTGCTGAATCATTACTGCTCAGGCACACTTGAAAATCCATCACGGTGCAGAGAACATGGACATTAGGGGAGCAACACCCATGGAACTTCTGCGTGGATCCGCAGGACACAGTTTTTAGAATCTGTCTCAACCATCAGCACGCCAAGACACACAGACAGGCCTATAGTCCTATAGGGGGCAAGCAGCCTATAGCTAGGCAGACAGGCAGATGGACAGGAAAGCAGACAGGCCAATAGACAGGCAGACAGACAAATAGACAATCCATGTACGCATTCAGGCAGGCAGACAGGTGGAGTGATATCAATTCTTCACACATCTCCAGTTCACATGAACTGAGCTGAGTGTTTAAGAGTTAAACTCCCCGAGCTTCTTGCAATCCCCCTAGAATAGAGCTCTAAAAGGAGACAGACAGCTGTTTCTGAAAAACACGAGGCAACAATCAGCCACTTTGCTTAGCACAGCACAAAGCTCTGGGGAGCGCAAGCTGCTATTCAGATCAGCCCCAAACTCTTTCCCTCTTTTGAAGCCCTCACATAGGAAAGTAGGCTAGTACCTTCAAAACCCCTCTGTAATTTACCTCTGAAAAGGGGGCCAGCATTTGCTTGTCTCTTCTGTGCTCTATAATCACCAGGGCTGACACACAACTTTGTCAGTAAGGGACCCAGAGCTTCAGAACACTGGCCATGCTTTTTCTAGACTGAGGGGCACTTCAGCTGTGATCTCCAAGGTCAGGCTCCCCTCAGCTTCTCAGAGGTTCAGCCTCAGGGCAGGTGCTCTGCCAAGCCTGGGCACATGGTAGATATTATTAAAGAAACTCTCAGTCTGGTCACTGTTGTGGTGAAGCTCACAGTGGGGCAAAACAGCTGGCCGTAGGTTACCATTTACAAGCATATTCAACCTCAAAACATTTCTGTTGCGATATTACCCTGGCCCTGGTAACATGGCTGGGCTGCCTCCTCCCATTGGCTCCCTAGCTAACAAACCACACAGTGCTTCTTCTGTCTCTAGCATACTCCCCTCTTCCCTTCTCCCAGGTTTTGATTGATCACATGCTCACACGTCCTGTAAGACCTAGGTCAAAGACAGTCCTTTGGAGGAGTCTTCCCCAGGTGACTTAGGGAAGAGTGCTTTTTTTCTCTCTACACATACCTGGCTATGCTCACACTCTGATGCCCAGGGAAATTCATGCAATGTATCTGCTTTGTTGTCTGTCCTTCTGGGAGCTTCTCTAGGGCAAGGACTGTTGCTTAGGTTTAATACAGGACTGAAGGGGTGGTAGGTTTGGAGGTATATTTTCTGGTTGAATAAATGAGTAAGGGTGGAAAGGAAATGCAAACCATGAGCAGAAGCAGTGGAGAGAGGGGAGCCCCCTACACCTACCCTTCCCCCATCCCTGCCTCCTCCCTCTCCCCCGCCCCGTGCCCCCAACCCCCACTGCTTGCTTCTCTGTCTGCTTCTATGATTGAAGGAAGGGGAAAGCAGTTTAACCAAAACCATGACTCTTTTCTTCAGAAAATTAATAGCAAGGTTTTTCTGGCTAGTAGCTATTTTTGGAAGGACCTCATCTCTTATGGACAATAGAAAAATGGTGTAGTGAGACCTTAAGTTTAACCAGAATCGTTCAAGATTTCACGTATGATGAGGAATTTTATTGTTACTTAAAAAAATAAGCAGATTTTAATGAAATGGCTCAGACACCTAGTTCCTCCACAGGGTCACGACGAGACACTTGTACATTCTGGGGTGTGACACGTGTACTTCCGTACAAGCATCCTCAAAGAGCTGCAATTTTATACCCTCAGTCATTCTCAGAGAACCTCTAAAGGTACCTTTTATTAAATGGTCCCATCTAGAGACAGCTTTGCCTGAAAGTATCACAGCAAGGTTCACCAGGTGGCATAGTAGGGTCCCAGAGAGCCTTGGGACAGCAGAAAGGGTGACAGAGGTCCGTGGCAGAGCAGTATAGTCCCGTGTATATTAACCCCAACGGGATGTGGATCTGTGGATGGGATAGCTTGTAGCTGCAGTTTGGTTTCTAGAGCTTTTGGACAGACTCCAAGGGGTGGGAGAGACTGAAGTACTACATAGATTCAGCACCTGTGTGCTGTTAGGGAGTCATGTGGACCGACCTCACAGAGCTGTTCTGATGACTGACAGCAACTTGACTTTAGAAACTTGGGGGAGCTGAATGCAGATGCTCTGTCTGTCCACATAGGATGTGAAAGGACAAAAACCCAACCCAAAGTGAAATCGATGTGTTTTCAGTCACCATCACAGACCAGTCGCTGGGGTGCTGTGTAGCCTCATGTCAGCCACCATCTTGATTGTACGAGGACACAGAGAATTGTTTAAGATCACTCACCCTATGGGGAACACTGTCCTCTGAGCACAGCAGCCATCACTGTCTAAATTCAAGCTGTTGTGACTACCCTTGAGACAGCCGCCATGCTGGATGTGTTGACGTTCCCTTATAGGAAGGTGTGGGGAGGATCATTAGACCCTCACCTGGGATTCCAGCCACTTCCACCTGTGCTTTCTTCCAGTTGTTTGTGATCCCGTTCCAGCAACTGTGGGCTCAGGAGGCACTAGCCTCCTGAATCTAGGTGGCTAAGCACAGCTATAGGGAAGTTATCATCCTTAGTCCAGTGAGACTCTTTAAGGCTGTCTCTGGAGGGAGATCCTTACAGTCCTGGAAGTAATTCCTCTCTTTGAGCCACGTATGGTCCTGTAAGTAAGCCCAATAAATTGGAATTGGCTAGAATAATTCCTTTAGTCTGTTGTTAGTTCCCTATCTGGAGTGAGGAGATATTTGTTCATGGCTACCCCAGAAAAGTTCATGCAATACCCCACCCCACCCCCTTTTTCCAAAATTCAGTATGTACTATATAAAGTGAAACAAATTCTAAAGACAAAGTAGATTCTGTGTCCCGTTCCCGAGCTATGCATGGCCATTCACTTCACTCTTCCCGTTTTAGCTCCTAGGGGAGAGGTCTACCCTCTGCTACTCCAGGACACAAGTGTGCTGTGGAACATGGGCTAAGCAATAATATTTCTCTGAATAACATGACACATGCTGAAAACTCCAGGTTGCATACAAAACACCTTTTTACTGTGGTTGAAGCAACAGTCTCTGGGGTTGGCCTGAATTGGCCTTGATGTTCAATCACGTGTGTGAAGACACGCAGGTATAATCGTTTTGGGGTTAGGTTCCCTTCTGTGAGGTGGAGTGAATGAATTCAACTGCTCTGGTGTTCTTAAGAAAACAGCATTTTGTCCCAACGTCTGGTGCTGTATGTGTGTCATAAATGTTACTCCTGGCGTTTCTCCACTAGACCAAGTGACAGAAGAGCAACATTCCTACCTGCCCTTTGCGTGTCCTAAATACCCGGACCATCCAGTGTCACCTGGCAACATCAGATGAATATTTATTGAGTCATGTCATCTTTCATGCTGGTTAGTGTTACTTGATTTCCTTCTAGAGGACATATGCTTCGAACAGAGCAACATTCAATGCTATCCAGAGAGGTAGGTATACAAAATACCTGATATAAAAGAACTATTTTTTTTAAAAACTTTTATGTATATGAGTGTTTTGCCTGCATGCATGTAAGCATGCCACATATATGCCTGGTGCCGGAGAAGGCCAAAAGAAAGCATTAGATGCCCTGAAACTGGAGTTATGGATGGTTGTGAGCTGCCATCCGGGTGCTCGGAACTGAACCTGATCTTCTGCAAGAGTATCAGTTGCTCTTAATTGCTGTGCCATCTCCTAGCCCCTAAACACTGCAAATTTTAATCAGTTCCAAGTTGCACCCATTATACACAGGATTAATTACAGGATCAAGGTGGTTAGTTCCCTTAAGATGCTAACCTTACTACCCTGTCTTAAGAAGAAGAGACAAGAAGTCAGCAGATTTACTAGTAATCTCTGGTGCACATAGGGATGCTAAGGTGAAATCAGGTTTTAAATTCATTCTTTTTAGGTTAGCATACAAAAAAAGTGGATTTTCTTAAGGCATGCTCATACATGCATGTTCACATGCGGTGTTACCCTCCCTCTGGCCTTCCCTCGACGTGGAGATATTTAAAACTTAAGTGGTAAGATTATAGTTACAACATCCAGGGAGAAAGTAGACCAGATTTGGTGTAAGTTACAGCAACACAAGCAGACATCTTATCTGATGGAGAACGGTCGGACGTGAGGAAGCCAGAGTTGCTTGGTGTCCCCTGAGAGTGTATAATTAATTTTCTGGCAGTCCCATAACCACATGGAGTTTACACTTCCCGTTTTAGAGACAGGGAATAAAGTTCAGACAGATAATTGGCTCAGAGCACAATTAATGCTGAGTCAGGGTTTTCTACCTTGAACTAAATCTGATAGAATATTTCTAGTAAATAGAGAGTTAAATAAAAGTTTATTACAACCTCATTTCTTCAGGCAGGTCATAGTGGTGATGTCCGATCCCTTGGGTCCTTGGTGAACATTCTGCACTATTTGTAAGACTCAGTGTTCTCCTGATCTTTGGAGGAACCAATGCCGTCGAGGAAGGATCCTCTCTGTCGAGGCAATGCCTTTAAGCCCAAATAAAGCTAGCCCAGAATGCCACTTGTATCCTGAGATCTTATACTTTGTAGGGGCTGGGAGGGATGAGTAAGGGTAGACTGACACACATGTGTGACATACATACATTTGTACTTCATATTGCATAGAAGACAATGCATACACATGTTCTTACTGGTTTAGTATGTGTTAGTGGTTTGTTTGTTCTGAGTTAATCTGTGCCCAACCCGGATGCCCCCAGAGAATACAAGGCCAATATAGATAGATGCTAACTAGACTCAGTACTGTGAGAAGCACCTGAGCCCAGACACCTATAGAATGAGGGAGCTGTGCAAGGATGGTCATAAGAGAGGCACACACATGTAAGTCTCAGAAGCATGGCTGACCACCAGAGCAGAGGGACGAGACTGAGCTCTGGAGTGACTGACCGCCTTTGTCTCCATTCCCCCATGCTCCACGTTCCAACCTGCTGTCTGGGAATGAGCTGTAATGCAGTGTGCAGTACTACCCTGCTGTCTACTCAGATTACATAGAGTGTACCTGGAGTTCCGCCTGTTTCTGCTCATTGGGTTCGTGGCAATTGGCAGCATGAGCCCCTATATCACTGCTGCAATATCACAGGTCTTTCCTCTTGGCTCTTACAGGGTGGGTGCACAGCTGTCCTGCAGGGCCAGCAGGCAAGGCCAGCAGCCGGGCAATCTGGTGTCAAATCCAAAGTGCTTTGGATGAGCTGGAAGTTTAGGGAGCTCAAGATTACTTAGGTTCTGCCTGTGTAGGATAAGGGAACATAAATAACTACCAATTGCCAACCATGGCATTATGCCTTTTATTTGCTCTATTTAGCTTCATGAAATTAGATGAAATTAGAGACAGGATAACACGGTGGCAAAGTGTTGCATTCTTCATGAACTGGGTTTGCAATTACAAATGTTTTTTAAAAAACATGTCCTTATTTATTTATTTGTGTGCACGTGTGTGTGTGTGTGTGTGTGTGTGTGTGTGTGTGTGTGTGTGTGTGTATGTAGAGGGTATCTGTGAGCACCTGTATCATGGTACACACATGGAAGCCAGAGGAGAACTTTGTGGAGTCAGTTCTCTCTTTCCAGGGATTGGATTCATGTCATCATTCTTGCCCAGCAAGTGATTTATCCACTGAGCTATCTTACTGGCCCTTAGTTTGAATTCCAACTCCTTTTGACAAGCGTCATGGAATCACTGAATTTATCATCTGCCAGGGATTCACAGTATCGACTTCCATGACAGTAGTGATTGTTGAATGCAACATAAAGTTAGCAAACACAAGGTAGGAAGCAAGTCACATAGTTCTGGAAGGTCACGATGTTTGACCGGTACCGTACTGACGGCATCCACATGAGGGCAGGACCGTGTCCTTCCAGATCCTCCCTGTGTCTCCAGTCGCTCATACAGAAGTGGGCCTTCCATGCACGTTTAAACGTGTGTTGGAAAGATGAATGAGTTCATGATGGGTGTGACAGAGGAAGCAGCAGAAGGGGAAGACCTCAAACCAGGAGACGGAGTTCTAATGCTGACATTATAAAGGGAAGTAGTGGTAAAATAAAATTAACCGAAAACCTCCAAGTTTGGCTTCCTGCTGCAGTAAGTTCTAGGGAGATAAATGATCTGTATAATGGGTTTGTTTCTGTACACACACACACACACTCACACACACACCCCAGAAGGAAGTCATTGATAGCCACCTTATCTCTAGGCCTCTGATTTCCTCTACTGACATGTGTTCTGCAATTCTGGCCTATTCTAGGTACCTGCGAAGCATGCCCTCCTAGTACAGTTTTCTCCAGTGTCCCTCACTATTCTGGTTCACCTCCCAGCTTGGATGTGAGTAGTTCGGGAATTGTGTTAGGGACAAGAGCAGAGCTCCAGGGAAGCTCTAAAGGAGATGCTCCCAGGACCCAAGAAAGCATTGCTCGCTCTGCACACGAACCACAGCTATGCTTTGCTGACTCCCAGCTTGAGGCTGTCCGGCCATTCTTTCTTGGGTTTCCCACTGCCTGGGCATGGCAGTTAGGGCTAAGTGCATTCCTTCAGGCTCCTGAAGACCACATGGCTGGAAGGGATCTAGACAAGTTAGCTCAGTAAAAAGTCTAGGTGCCTAATTAGAGTTCCAGCCAGCTTCAGGGTTCAGAAAAGGGAAATACACATCTCCTAGGTTTGTCCTGAGGTTTAAGAGCCACTGATAGAAACTGCTTTTTATCTATGGCACCTCAAAAAGTCTTTAGCACCCAATTTGAATTCCAGAAAGGAATTTGACATGGGATCCCAGCTGCTTCAGCTATAAAAGTGGTCCAAACTTTTTCCTTCTAGAATTGTGATGGGGATGGACAAGGTATACGTGGAACTGCTTAAATAAGCCTAGCAAAAGAAGCCCTGGGAGAGGACAAGCAAGACCAGAGCTGTTTGGATTGACACATTAATGTGTTGGATTGTAGAAAAGCTTTAACTTCTATTTAGAATATGTTGAACTTCTAACTGGCGATTCTGTTAGTTTATTTAAAGTTATCAAACTTAACCAAATGGACAACATAATATTTTAAAACATTCAGCTAAATATGCATATACATATATTATATATACATATGCATATATATGTATATATTTTTTACTGTCTCAGAAAGTATCCTTGATGATGGTTGTATTAGACAGTTTTGCTATACAAAGACCTATTTGTAGAATAACCATCTTGCATTACCCCAGTTTATGCTATTGCCCTGCACTAATAGCTAGCCTCAGAAAACCTGTACAAAATTAAATACAATCTGCTCCAGTTCATGCATAGAATCTAGGGTTCTCTGGTTCATGTATAGAATCCAGGTTTCTTTTGCAGTGTTCATTCAAGCAGCCCCACATATGTCTTGCTCCTTCCCTATTAGAATTCTAGAAGGAGAAAGTTTTGACCACTTTTACAGCTGAAGCAGCTAGGATTCCATGTCAAATTCCTTTCTGGGATTTGTACTGGGGCCTGCAGACTTTCTGAGGTGCTATAGATAAAAAGCAGTTTCTGTCAGCAGCTCTTAAACCTCAGGGCGAGCCCTGGAAAGGCATGTTTCTTTTTTTCTGTGGTTCAGTTGCAACACTTGTAGCCTATGTCTGAATGTTCATTTCAACACTTCCCAGAGCTGAAACCCAGGTGATTTTGCCAGGATGTCTGGAAAGCGGGAAGACGTGTTGCCTAGCAACCAGAAACATTCTTGGGCTTGGTGTTTGCAGCCCTGATTTTTTTTAATACACTGAGCAGATGTTAAGCCTCCTGTTTGAATTTTAAAGGCATAAAACAGAGTAGTAGAAAGTGGAGACAACATTTGCATTTGCAAACTAACAAATTGGCTTTGGCTCCAAATCGGGGAGTTTGCAGAGACTCGCTTCCTTCGTGTTGATTTTCCCTCTTCCTCCCTTAAATAGAACTTGTACAATGCTATTTTTGTTTCCTTTGACCTACGAGGGGAGGTAAGCTTCTTATAAACCAGCGGTGCTTGCTGATAATGTTGGTAAGAAGGGAGTGAATGGACAACAACATCAGAACAGCATTCCTTCACTCACTATTTGCTCACGGCTTGATTAACTGATGCCTTATTGTTTAGTAATTAGGAGGCACAAATCTGACAGAACATCAAATGCTGGTCTCATCCTCAATGACCACATTCGGAGTTACTTGTTACTAAGTTTCCATTTCTTTATAAGGGGCTATAATAATAGGACCAATAGCAGAGCCTGTTTTCTAGGAGCCTTGAGGGTAAGACTGAAGAGAGTAGGGGATGAAACCACCACGGTTGGTAGAAGAGAGGGCTCTTGGTGAACTGTGATGCCATTGTTGGCATTACTACTGTTTATAAGGGTCCATTCAATGGCGGCGAGTGTCACTTCTGTAGCCAGAATCTGTAAGCCATATATCTTTAAGCAAGTTTTATAACTGTTTAGTGGTTCAGTGTGTTTAGGCATCAGATGAGGTGACTAGGTGGTGGCATTGTAGTGAGAATTAAATTGAAAAGGTTGTTCTTTCAGCAGCTAACCCAATGCTACACACATGGTATTAGAGCTTAATGGATATTGGCTGCTGTCGTGGGCACCATCATTACCTACCACTGCCAGCAGAGTTACCAAGATGAACTCCAAGAAGACCTGTGGAAGCACAGGCATCTTGGGAACACATGCAGTTCATGGAACGAGGATGTGTCTACCAGGAGAAAGTCAGAAGCCATGAACAGAACGTGGTAGACGCCTCAGAAAAGGCGTGACCCTTCTCAAACAGTCAATAGGAACTATAGTTCTGTCAAACAGTAGACTTGCATATTAAAATCTCAGGACACGGTGATTCATGAATTGAGCGGCTCCCAACAGGGAGCAGTTTGGCTCATGACCCAAGCAGCATGTGAAGAAGACATTTATAGGTCGGATGCTGACAACTGACTAAGGTCTGAGCAACTGCCTTGCCCAGACTATCATAGAGGGAGAACTCAAGCCAACTGATCCAAGATCTTGTCACCAGCTCAGAATACGCTAGACTTCAGTTCCATTGCCTTTTAACTAGTCACTTACAGGAGTGGGGTATGAGCTGTTTTCTCTGCGCTTAGGAGGACACAGGGCCTTAGAAACATCTTACTCTACAAAGCACGGGTGTCATTTTAATGGTTCTCATGCTTGACTACACACTAGAATTGTTTTAAAATATTTGGTGCTTACGAACTGCGGGGTATAAATGTATCTTCAAGATGCTTTTAGAGTTCTTCAATGGCTTTAATGGGCAGCCAGATGTGGGATGACAATAATCACCACAGCACAGCTGGTAGAAGTGTCTCAAGAGAGTCGTGAGTGCCTCTATCACTCTGACCCCTGCCACGACAGTAGAAACCAGAGCAGCGATGGCAGTGTTGTACTGTGGTTTCGACTTGGAGTGTTTTACAAAGAGACATGGGTCAAGGGCTTGGTTCTCAGCCCATAGAGTTGTCAAGAGGGAAAATCTTTAAAAGGTGGGGCGCAGTGGGAAAAAGCCCTCCAGGGGTTTGTTTCTGGTGGAGACATTGAGACTTTGGCCCCTTTAGCTTCCTGGTCACCATCAAGTGAGCAGTTCCCTCTTCCACAGATTCCACCATGATTCCTGTCACAGCAGGACCCCAAACAATGAATCAACTAATCACGGACTTAACCTTTCCTTATTTTAAGTTTGCTCCCTCAGGGACTTTGCCACACAGAGGGAAAGCTCACACAAGAAGCAATAAATTTGACTTTTTCAAGACGGTAGTACTGACACATGTCTGGAATCTATCGTCTTAGTGAACCATTGTCATAATGCTAAAATCTGCCTCTCATTTGCACAGACATGGAAAGCACTTAGTTCTCTCACTGAAAATCTCGCTGCTAGTAGATAGCAAGTATGTCCACTAGACGGGATCCCTTCCATCAGATTTCCTGAAACTGGAGTCTGCGAGTCAGTGGTCCCACTTGCTCTCACTCTCTCCTTCAGGCCTTTTTGTTTCCACTGGTACTTGTAAATGGAAGGCGTAGGTTGCTCTCTCTGTTGGGAGCCCTGGGGCTTTTGCATGAACACATCACATAAGTCAAGGCATCGTTGGTGGAGTCAAGCCTTGGTCCTCACAAGGACATGGAAGCAGTGCATAGACTGTAGGGTGAACTCAGATAGGACTGGGAAGGCTGAGGAGAGAAAGTTGCTGGTAGAGTTGGGCCAGGTCAGGGTCACAGCTGCTCGTGTAGCTGGGGAAGAAGCTGGGGCCTGGCCTATGGAGATGAGCAAGGTAAGACCATCCTCCTTTCTTGTTGTTCCCCAGGGCTCAGACACACCCAAAGTGATTGGAAGTCAGATAGTGAGCTCTGGAATATGAGGGAGACTTTTCTTGCCGAGCCACATGCTTGGGTTTTAGCATAGTGTGCACTTTCTGCATGTTCTAGATCTTCCCAATGCTCTCCAAAAGGCTGGCCTGTGAGAGCGGCTAACACTGCCCCACAGTGCAAATGGGCTCCCAATCACAGAAGCAACAGCTGCTGCATGAGAAGGCCCTACTGCGCTGGGCATTTTGCATACATTACCTCATTTAATCACAAAACTCTGTGCATTTGGGATTGTGACAACTCTGAGACAAATGAAAGCACTGTATTGTGAAGGCTGGGAGGGTTTTGCAGAACATGAACTGGGTGGAAATTTGAGAACTAGACCAATCTTTTCGACTTCCAGCCTGACTCCAAGCTCAGGGACACTGTGAGGAAATGAAGGGCTAGCAAGGTGAATGATCAGCAGCAACTAAGGCTTGACCTCGACCAGATGAAGAGGTCGAAGGGCAAGAGTTCCCCTTTCAGGCCGCAGAAACAGCTCAGAAGGTAAATTGTTTACCATACAGGCATAAAAACATAAAAACCTGAGCTCAATGCTCAGAACCTGCATTAAAAAACAAATAAACAAACTGGATGTAGTGGCCTTTGTTTCAAATTCCAGTGTAACGGAGGCAAAGACTGGTGATCCCTGGGGCTCCAGGCCTATGAGAAACCTTGTCTCAGAAAGCAAGATGGCTGACATCAGAAGAACAATACCTGAGGTTGACTCTTGGCCTTCATGTGCACATACGTGCACATACATACATATATTTGCACACTCCCCAGCCCCCCCGAAGTTCTCTTTCCCTCTTTGAACACTTGTAGGTGTCTTTAATTTGACAGCAATGAGAAAAATTGAAGCAGGGAGCTGACAAATTGAATGAAGTTTGAAATATGTTTCCATATTTATTACCATATCAGTACCCCCCCAAGTCTCCCCCTCCCCCACGTTTCCTCTTTTCTAAGTAAATTCATTTACCAGGATTTAGGCATGGTCTCTCCTCCCATTCTGTTTCCTGAAGGAGATGGCTTTTACCCCAATTTGGGCGTTTTGTGCTAAATGCAATTATTTCAGCTATACTGATTATAAGTAGCAGTTCAAAGCTTAAGAATGAATAATTAACAAAAGTTTTGTTGGAAAAGACAAGACTGTAATAGACAACTATAAAAAGCACTCTTTTTTTTTTTTTTTTAGTCTTTCCCAAAATACAAATATTACATAGCCCTTCTGGCATGTGTGTGTAGAACTCATTTTCAAGCCTTGCTTCCTGTGTGATTCAGCTCCAACTTCACCACTTCTGTCATCATTTATGTGGTAAGAGCAGAACCCCCTCTTACATGCCGCCTGCAAGCAGGCAGCGGGGCTCTATACACAGTGCTTTGGCGGCTGGTCCTGCTCATGATAAAGCTGATCTTATTAGGATTATTTGATACCCAGTCAGGCCTGATTCTGACAGGTTTCCAAAATGTCCATATGGTCTGTTTCAGTCCCAGGAAGGGCTTATAGGTAGAAGCATGGCACCCATAGGATTGGTTCATCCTCTTCTTTGCTGTCTGATATAAGAAGCAGACTCCCAGGAATATGTCCAAGGAGCCAAACATACGAGCACAATGCTGAGATGACTGGTCAGAGATTTGAGATAGGTGTCTGCCTAAGAATGTGTGTTGAAACCACCAGATAGTCTATGTGGAATCTAGTTAGCAAGCAGGTTTCCAGGATATGGCTGGAGGACAAGCCCAGGTTGAGTGTTTAAGTTAAAGGCAGAGGCTCTATGGGAACTCACAGAAAGGGCCTGGGATTTTGATTCTGAGAACTTCAGATAGGAAGGAGGTGAAAAGAAAGTGTGTGCTTTGAGTCTGAAAGAGAAGGGAAGTATGAGCCTGATGGTTATGGTGTTGACAGGTTCCTGGGGAGGTGGAAATAGAAATGAGGTGACTCTGGAGATCTGTGAAAGCTTCATTTTACAGGAGTTAGCCTCAGATAGTAGCTAGAATATATTTTGGCCCTTCAAATGCATTTCTTTCTTTCTAGCGCAAAGACCCCATGAAGGTGCAGGGGCTGGTGTGACCCAGAGGAGATGAACTGGAATACTTCCCTCTTGCCTCCTGAGCCTTAAATTCTCCCATTGTAAGAAAGGGCTGAAAGCCTTCTCTCTTTTTCTCCCCTTTTCATGGGGTCTTTACAGATTGGAAGATGTTTGCCCACAGCAAGGCTGACCGCTACTGTGTGACTAGGCACCTGTGACTACTGAGCCCTCAAGGCGTAGTCTTGTGATGAATGCCATGTGGACAACCCTGATCTGGATGACTTTGAACCCGTGATGCGCCGCTACACACAGAACACATATAGGTTTCTGGGGGTATTTTACAACAATCACATAACAAAATAGAATTTGTCCTTTACAAGATGGTCTGTCTCCTGGGAGCTACCCTGACTCAGGGAGCCATCACGGAATAGTCATTTGAGAGCATAAATTAAATTATAATGCAAATTAAACATAGGTCATGTCATTCTTGAAACTAGACTGTTATCTATGGAGGGTGGACATGGCAAAATGAAATTATGCAAACACAAACCCTTTATCAACTACGGAAGCCACATATCTCAAATAACAGTTTCATAGTCTCAAGAAATTTCCTTCTGGGTCTCAAGTCTGTGTTCCCTGGTCTCTAAAGAAAGGTATTTCTTTTATTGCATAAGTAATTCACCTTAGACATGCCCCCTGTGGATTTTCTTTTAGCTCAAAACTTTTAGAATTGTGTGGATGGATGCCCGTACGTCAAGATCTCATGATCAATATTTGAAATCACTGACTTGAATCACTCACAGTTTTGAGAGGACTTGGCTCTACAGCAATAATGCTTCTCGTGAAAGGGTCAAAATGTACTCACCCACGGAAGTATATGTATAGCCACGCACGCAAGGCATATGGCGAGCCTAAGGTGTCTGGTAGCTGGAAAACTTATCATTGCAGCTGGTCAGTCCCCCCACCCTGCTTCTTTCTCACTTCATCTTCCTCATTCCCCCACTTCCTTCTTACCCTGCTCCTTTTCACATTTTCCCTCATCTTGTGACAACGTTAATGAATTAGTGGTCTGCGTGCTGAACCAGTCCCTATCCTCTTGTCCCAGCTGTCTGATCTTGTCCTTGGAAGGAAGATATATGGTTATCTTACAAAATTAGCACATGGCTACTTATATCTGTAGCTGGCTGATAAAGGAAACAGCCAGGACGAAGCTGCTGAGGCAGGAGTAAGGGAAGGAGAGCGCACTTGTGCACTCGGAACCAGGCATTAGACGCTCTCGGCGTGAAGCGCATGCACCAACTCCATCTGCTCCTCTAGAAGATGGAGATGTGATAGTGAAGTCTCAGAGGGAGTTCACATGCCGTGGCTAACAATTTTTAGCACTGACATTTATATAGAATGCTATTGGAATTTTAAAGAAAAACCATCAGATGAAACCTATTTTTTTTTTTTTTTTGCTTTGAAAACCCCACATAGAACGCAGACGGCACTAAGTCAGCTTAGACTGGTGGTCCCGGAGGAGTGCTGTGGGGAGGGCCTTTGACTCTTGCTGTGTAGCTTGGCGGGGCTCGGAGTCACATTCAGCCAGGCAAATGCTGTGCTTTCAAGAACCTGGTTTTAGAGCATTTCCATACAAGAATAATCTTCCCTCTCCCCTTTTTTCCATTTTCCCCTCCTCTCTTCCACTCTTTTTGTTTCTGCTGTGGTGCATGTGCACATGTGTGTATCTGTACATGTACATGTGTAGACTGTGTAGAAGGCTGTTGCCGTCTTGCTTTATTGCTTTATTGCTCTCTGCCCTATGTCCCTGAGACGGGATCTCTGACTGACCCTGGAACTCGCAGTTTGAGACAGGGCTGTCCGTCTCGAAACTCCAGTGGTCCTCATGTCTCTGCCCCTGCCCTCAGCACTTATACTAACAGGCACAACTTGGTTGCTGGGGATGGAACTCAGGTCCTCATGTTTCTGCAGTGAGCATTCCTCGCTCCTGGCCCTCTCCTCATCATGAGGGTGTGGGGTAGTGAGTGAGTGGCAAGAACTGAGCTGTTGTATCTCAGGGGCCATTGGCTGACTGCATCTTTTCAGGTCTCTTCGCTAGTTTCAGTCACACCACAGGCAGGGGATTTAGAATGCTGTGGTCCTTAAGGACAGCCAGCATTACAGGTTGTAGGCTCCCACGAAGTGTTAGTGTGACCCGTACACTTTCCATATCCTTGCCTACTTACTAAGAGTTTAAGTTTAAAATAGAACGTAAAGGGGATTTGATATTTTAGATGGTGAGGTGAAATTACTTCATGGAAAATCAATTCTAAATAAAAACTAAAACATAGTGTTAAATTATTTCAACTAGTTTAATTGGTTCTGAGCTTCTGAACAGTTAATGTAGGGTTTTGTTTTTCTCATTATGTCTGCACAGAATGATCTGGAAGATTAGGTGAGATTACGAACATGAAAATGTTCTGTGACGTCAAAGGCTTACTGACCAAGAGACAGGGAGTCACTGGGGCATTTTCGGAGGGCCTTCTATATTTGGATTGCAAGTTGGTCCAAGCAGATGGTGTCTAAGCTTCCTTTCAACCTGGAGCCCATGATGCTGGATCTTCCTTGGGTGAACTCTCCAACGTGCTGCGCCTGAGCACAAACCTTTCTAAAGGAGGCCCCTATTTTATGTGAATGATCTGGCCCTAAATGTTTTCATCATTAGAATAATGTAAGGCTAATTTCCCCCAGAGGGCTAACCTTAAAGAGAACAGATCTCTCCATCTATCTTGGCAGCTCCTCCCTGTCCTCCTCCCTCCCCTCCCCTCCTCTATTCCTCCTCGAGCTTTCTCTTCCTCCATTCCCCCCTCCCACTCCATTTTCTCTCTCCCTCTTCTTTCTCCTGCTTTTATTTCTTAGGTTCAGAATGACCTGTTCTTGCTAAGCAAGGCACTCGTAGCTGTTCAGTGTTTTACGGCAGTGTTTTAACTTTCTTTAGACAGTTTTAGCATATCAAATCTTTGTTCCAAACTCTTTCGGGTGTTGTTTTTATGCTAATATTGTGACTTATGATAGGATAAAAACTGCTTTAGAATGTAAGAAAGCTAACTGTAACAGTGGGTGCTGATGGAACAAAATAATCACTGAGATTGTCAGCCATCCTCTCGATATACACAGCAACGGGGTCACATAAAAAGATAATAGTTCTCAACAGTGCTCAGGGACAGCATTACAATTTGTAATTCACTCACATTGATAACTTTGAAATTCTGCTTTTTAAATTCATTTTTTTTAAAGAAGAAAGCAAAGATCTTTAACTACATACATTTTTCCTACATTTTTAAATAATTTCTCTTATATAATTTTAAATGACCATGATCTAAATTTGCACCAAATGTCAGTCCTATCACATTAGAAGTAACACTTAGGTGTGCTCTTGGCAGCATCTTTCCCTGTTTTTACCTGATGTCTCTGGAAGCTCAGTTCAGCCAAATTTTCTACTTTACAAAACTGAGAAGCACAACAGTACATAAGAAAGCAAAAAGAACTCAAACATCTGAACAAACACTTCCAACTTCCTTTAAATATGCATCTCCTGAGTGTCTAGCTAGCTAGGACTGAAGGTCCAGCTGCTTCTAGCTCTCTCTCTTTGGCTAGTTTCCATAGTAATATTTCCACTTTTAAAGAAGACATGGAAGAACAAATATTTTGGATAACGTGAGTGGAGTGGAGGACTCAATTCATAGTCAATGTCCATTACTTCTCTAAAATATCAATAAGACACATAGACAGGTGCAGTTAATAATTTCTTCTCAGAGAAAAGAAGGGAGATCTGGGCATTCCTCATAGGATTCGGTATTAAATAGGGTCATTTGGGCGACCTTACTCCATAACTTCTAAACAGGTACGCAAATTCAAAGTAAGTGTTACTACTGTCAAAACACACCTTCTTTGAACACTGCCCAAATTGTCATAAAGGAAGAAGAAACTGTTCTTTGAAATTCATGAGTATTAACATGCTCATTATTATCAAGTCAATTTATAAACTAGCCTTTTGAATCATCAGGAATGGCGTCCGTGGGCCTGACTAACTGTGGATCAATAGTAATCACTGAAAGAAACTTTATCCTGCATGCACAGCCGTGTTCACTGCCAGTCCATCCACAATAACTAGGAAATGTAATTAACTCAGAAGTTCATTATCTGAAGAATGGATTATGAAAATGCAGTTCATTCTATAGAATGAAGTATTACCCAGGTATAAAGAAAATAAAATGATAAAACTTGCAGTCAAATGGATGAATGGAACTGAACAGGATTATACTGTGTGAGATTACCCAGGTCACAAAGACAAACACCATACGTCTGTATGAGAGCCCTAGCTTCCAATATTTTGTGTTTTGTGTTTTACATGGAGTACTCATGGAATCTGGGAGACTAGAAAACAGATCATTGGTGTTTCTGTGTGTGTGTGTGTGTGTGTGTGTGTGTGTGTGTGCATGTGTGTGTGTGTGTGTGTGTGTGTGAGAGAGAGAGAGAGAGAGAGAGAGAGAGAGAGAGAGAGAGAGAGAGAGAGAGAGAGAGAGAGGTGGTGTGTGTTCCATGCCCCAGTACATAACCACAGCACCAACTGGAGTCAGGGAGTGAAAATAAATTTTTTAAGAAGAGAAAGAAAGCAGTCCTTTGTAATTGCTATCCCTTGAACAATGCAGAGTGACAGTGACTTACACAGCATTACGTTGTACCAAGTATCAGGAGTCCCCTGCAGGTGACTGACAGCACACAGAAGGATGTGCATAGCCCATGTGGAAATTCACCGCTTTTCAGATATTGTCGTATATTTTATCTTATTGTAAAAATGGTTTCTCAGTTCCTGAATCTGGGGCTACTGAAGGGTGAGTGTACACTTCTGTAGTGTACTCTACCACTGAGCTATAGTCTTGGTATGTATTTCTTCTTCTTGTTTTTTTTAATTGCTACTTTGGATGAAAGAATGCCATAAATAGATCCAAGTAATAGGAATTTACATTGGAACTCATAAGGTTTTGGATGGTCTTTTTTTTTGAATCTTAGAAGTTTTTATTTAAAAAAAATATATGAAGCATAGAGATTTCTCTAAACATTTTGTTTTACACCAAATGTGCTGATGTTGGGAAAGGGTCTTGAACTCATGGCAATCCTCCTGCTTCAGTTTCCTGTGTGCTGGGATTACATGCATGGATCACTATACCCAGGTTCATGGATTCCCCCGCCATCCTCTATTCTCTACATTTTACACTCTTTTGGATTTTCTTTTACCTGTGAAGGCTCTGTAGAAGCATTTGCTGTTCCTGGAGCAACAAGCGTTTGGTATCAAAGCCAACACATGCTGGCTTCAGGAGCACGGGGAGCACTTGGCACCCGAACTACGCTTAGCTATTTATTCCTCTGCTCATAATTTTTTGTCTCATCTGTAAAAATTAATGTATATGCAAGTACTGCTAAATCTAAAAGTTTCACAAAAATATGGAATTTGGTCTAGAAGCGTAATTTATGGTATAAACATTAGAGATTCTACCTTCACGTATCCCTCCGTTTTTCATTTCATATCATGGCTTCTAAAACTTCAGATAGAAAAAAAAAATCACAGGCTTCTGAGGGAGCAGGTTTCCTGTTCCAGGGAAAATGTCCTGAGCCCCCAGCCCCAGAGTAGGTCATTTATCCAGTTCTGCACTGCCTGTGTTCTACTCTGTGGATTCTCTCCGAGATAAATTCACCATCTTCCAATAAGTTAATTGTTTTTTTCTATGCTGTCACTTAATTCAGAATCCAAGGTGTCATGAATCAATAAGATTTTATGAGAAAGTTCCTAAAGTTGACATGAAGATGTAACCACACACTTGAAGTTTAAACATTCAGGATACAACTTCCATAAGCAGCTCTGGCTATTCTAGGCCCAAAGAGGCAGAAGTTGGATCCCAAAGCTAAACCTTAAATCACTGGCCCTGGAACACCTTCCACCTGAGCACTGGTATTTCATCAGTCTCATCTTTCCTAGCCATGGATTCTGAGAATCTCATCTCAAGTGTAAAACCAAAGTAGGGAGCGTCAATCACGGGAGCAAGTCCCCTAAGTCTCCATTCCTGGGTTTTCACACTTTTGCCTGATCTTTTTTTTTCTGCCCTCATATTTCACTCACAAGCCCAGGAATAGTACCCGAACTGTAACTGATTGAGTCAGCTTGACAACAATGTACAACAGTCTCAACATTACCAGTAGGAAGACCTCCCTTGTGCTGGTATGGGTATTTTCCTTTCAAGTATGTTCTCTTGTGACTTCTGTTTGAAGAAGAAAGCTTTTCTTTTCTCAAAGAGTTTAGTTTTGAACTTTTTTTTAAAAAAATTTCATTTATTTTTTAAGAGTGTTCTCAGATAAGAAAGAAAAAAAAATCAAGTACTCCGAATGTCAGTGTTCTGTCGTATTTTCTAACAGTCCTGAATGGTCCTAAAACTTCTGTAGTGTTTTCCCAGTAGTCTGTGCTGTTGGGAACAAAATAGAATGGAGGTAAATAAAGAAAGGTCTGGTCCTGCAGTGAAACTGTTCAGGTCTCTGTGACTCTTTCTCTGCAGTGCCCTTTGCAGGTCTCCTCACATGATTCTTGGGCAGTATGCTAATTGTCACAAACAGCAGGACACTTCAGCTTTCTGCAGAACGCACATCTCTCTAGCTATCTCTGCAAAAATCCTTGTTAGGAAAATCTACTTGATTCCCACCGGGCAGCAATGCAGAAGCTGCTACTCCTACGCACAAGTCTAGCATAAAAGTATAATGAGATTCAACAAAGGAAACTTTGGGCTTGAACATTAATCTTCCTTTTATCAGGATGTGACCCAAGAATACCTGATCTGACTGTCTGCATTGTTATTCATGGAGCTCTTTGTCCTCCTGTGAAAGTAAACCAAGGTTAGCCCTCTTTCAGTGGCGCTGCCTTCAATTTGGAAAGTGTCATGGTGGCAGCTAGAGATGGAGAGAGCCATCTCCATTCTGATGCCAAAGATGAACCTTGTGCAGATTCCCAAATGGAAATACAGGGTATTTTGTGCTTTCCTTTGTAACCTATGCTGGAATACCTTGTCCTTGAATAGCGTTTGTTTTCCTAAATCAAATCTGCTTAAGAGAAATTCCACATCTACATAAATCGCATAGACAACACAAAGGTACTTACTCACTTCTTCCACAGTTTATAAATTCTAACAACAACAACAACACCTATACTTTACATAAACTCATGATCAGAAGCTCATTGAAACATGATTTTTCCTTTTGAAAATGAAAGGTTCCCTGAACTAACCAGGCAGAGTATGTTGAGACAGACCAGTTATGGCTTACATTTGTATTAGTGATTATATTTGTATTAGTTTGTGTTTGGGGAAACTTACAATGGAAGAGAAGCACATAAACAGCTGTACATCATATACAGCTATGGCCTGCAGATGAACGCCCCTTCCCTTCCCTGGAGGAGGGTTCTCCACATGTCTCCCTCCTAAGGTAGCAGTATTTGAGGAAAAAGCTCAGGCAGGAAGTACACTTTCACCTTTCCATCTTCCTCTGAACCATGACATTCAACCTAGACAGGACTTTTGTGAACTTCTCTGTAGACAAGTCGTAAGACTCTTATGAGAGAAGTGCCTTCCCTGGACCAAAAGGGAAGAATATGTTTATCTCTGAAGGTACAGGGACACAGAGAAGAGCGTGAACAGTCAGGCCCTATGATGCTCCTCATACTTAATTACTATAAGCTATATGCTCAGGCCAATGACAGATCTCCAATGATACTTCATCAAAACTTGCATTACAAATGCACAGGCAGTTTTATTTCACATCTTTATGGATGTTTCTGCATTATGAAAACTTATCTTATATCCAGCTACATGTTTTTTCTCTTGCTAACTTATCTTTTATCATAGAAACCTCAGTCATGAACCTGGACTGGATGAACAAAGACATTTCTCATTTCTTTCGTCTTAAAGTCCACTTTTCTTTTTAAAATGTGAGTGACCATTAAGGTTTTCTTTCTTTCTTTCTCTGTGAAATGGTTAGGAGTTGCTTACGGAAGAATGCTAAGCATTCTGGATTTATGATCAATATCTCACAGTGGTTTTACAAGAGCGAGAGACTGTAGTAGCAACGCTTTTTGGTAACACCCGGAGGAGTTTCTATTTTGATTTTTAACCAGAGATTGCTGTGTAGGCAGCACTTCTTTCTGACTTGAAAGACTAAAGGATAATTTATGTAGGAAATAGTGAATGGACTTATGAGATGCGAAAGTAGTTTTCCCTATGCTCGCGCCTACACGGAACTGCTTGTTTCTTCAGAATGAAACTTTGAAGGAGGCGGAACTTGCCAGACTGGGAGAATATTTTTGAAGAACTCTGTGGTGAGGAGATAAAAATTGTTCTGGTTTGGAGTTAATAATTATTTGAAAAATATTCCCATCTACATTTCAATAGCCCTGTCAGGCAGTAGATGATGTTGTGCAAAAACAAGGTGGAGTAAAATATTAAATATTAATCTCTGAATTTAAAAATGGAACCAGGGCTGGTGATCTGGCAAGAGTGAATGGCAAATAGCTGTTTTACCTCATGGCTGTCTTCTGATGGGTCGAAAACCCACAGTCCAGCATGGGCTAACCTCATGCCTTGGTGTCATAAGGTGATATGCCTGTGTAAGATTTCTCACCAATGCAGAAACTAATAATTGGTCAAAGTATTGAGAATAAGTCACTGTTGCATGTTCAGGCCTAAACTGGTCACCAATATTAAGTTCCTAAGTCTCAGGGAACATCATGGAAAGGGGGACAGGAGGAAAATAAGAGCCGGCAGATGGAGAGAAGTATTATGAGATGCTTGGTTCTACCTAGACATGGCCATTACAATCACGGACACACACCATCTGTGCGTACTTACACAAGGCCTCAAAAGGTTGGGCTCTGTTGACATTCTGTCATTGATAGCTGAGGAGCTCATGGGAACATGTTCCTCCATAAATAGCCATTGGTAGTTAATGGCTGCTGGAGGGAGACATCTTCAGTGGTAGGCTGAACTACCTATAGTAGTATATAGCATAGTAGGAACATAAATATATGCATTTATCTTCCTATAAATATCCCCTCACCCATGACACACAGGGAACCCCAATTAAACCTAGTAGATATACACAGACACAAATGAAAGTAGAAAGAATGCTATTTGAGAAATGTGGTCCAGTGAGAAGGAGGAAGGGGACACGTGATGGTGATAGGGTGGATATAATCAAAACAAATTACACATATGTATGAAAACGCCGAAAAGAAATTCATAATAAGAAGGAAAATCATTGTTTGTTTTTTATTTTTTTAAACATTTATCATCACGGGGTAGCAGTTTATATTCCATGGCACACCTGTGAAGGTCCAGGGACAACCTTGTGGAGTCAGCTCTATCATCCCATTTTGACACAGGTTCCAGGGACAGAGCTCAGACTGCCAGTCTTGTTTGCCAAGTGCCTTTATGTCATATACTGTCTTGTCACTGAGTTTGCCTTATTTAGACTAACCTGTGGGATTATGGTTGTCGATTATGTTCTGTGTTTCATGAGCTTCTAAAAGACTGACACTATTGGTCCCAGCCCCAGCTCCATGCCTATATATCAGGACAGATGGTGTCAGGGGATACAATGAATACAAACCTCGACTTGCCCCACATCAGAACCCTTATTCATTCATTCATTTATTTATTTACCAGATCACTCCTTGTAATCAACACACCTCTTCTCCATCTGTGACCACAAATCCAGGAGGAACCTGACACAAGTAACCTTGCCTCCCTGGGGAACCATCTAACATGCAAGGTTCTGAAAGAAAAGACTGAGCAGAAAAAGGGAGGCCTTCCAGATGGGAACGGCATATGCATTTGTTTAGGTAATAAATGGAACACACAGAAGAGAGTTTTGGCTAAGCATTTGCTAAGGCTGCAAACTCAGGGACATTAGCAAAGAGTAGTTTTAGTCCCAGCTGACCACTGAGTTTTTAAAATATGTTCAGTGTATGCTGGGATGTCCTGTAAGTGAAACACACACTGGAGTTTGAAGAGGATATATAAAGAAAGGAAAGAAAAGTATTTCATTGGTGTTTTTTATATGATATTCTAGGTTAACTAAAGCCATCAAAATTAATCTAAATGATTTCCTTCTATTCAGTATAGCCATCCAACAATTTGAAATTACTTCTTCCCTGCATTTGTGGTTCCCACAGTATTGCTACTGGATCTTGCTGCCTTCGTGAGGAAAACTCTTTAAGAAATGCTTCATGGTTGTCTAAATGCTCTAGCTAGAGCTTCAAGTACTATATTGAAAAGATATGGAGAGAGAGGGCAGCCTTGTCTAGTCCCTGATTTTAGTGGGATTGCTTCAAGTTTCTCTCCATTTAGATTGATGCTGGCTACCGGTTTGCTGCAAATTGCTTTTACTATGTTTAGATATGGGCCTTGAATTCCTGATCTTTCCAAGACCTTTAGCATGAAAGGATGCTGAATTTTGTCAAATGCTTTCTCAGCATCTAATGAGATGACCATGTGGTTTTTTTCTTTGAGATTGTTTATATAGTGGATTACATTGATGGATTTCCTTATATTGAACCATCCCTGCATCCCTGGGATGAAGCCTACTTGATCATGGTGAATGATCGTTTTGATGTGTTCTTGGATTCGGTTGGCAAGAATTTTATTGAGTATTTTTGCATCGATATTCATAAGAGAGATTGGCCTGAGATTCTCTTTCTTTGTCGGATCTTTGTGTGCTTTTGGTATTCAAACTATCACTATTTGCAGACGATATGATAGTATACTTAAGCGACCCAAAGAACTCCACCAGAGAACACCTACAGCTGATAAACGACTTCAGCAAAGTGGCCGGATATAAAATCAACTCAAGCAAGTCAGTAGCCTTCCTATACTCAAAGGATAAGCAGGCTGAGAAAGAAGTAAGAGAAATGATACCCTTCACGATAGCCACAAACCATATAAAGTATCTTGGCGTGACTCTAACCAAACAAGTGAAAGATCTGTATGACAAGAACTTCAAGTCTCTGAAGAAAGAAATTGAAGAAGACCTCAGAAGATGGAAAAATCTGCCATGCTCATGGATTGGCAGGATTAATATAGTAAAAATGAGCATCTTACCAAAAGTAATATACAGATTCAATGCAATTCCCATCAAAATCCCAACTCAATTCTTCATAGAGTTAGAAAGAGCAATTCAAAAATTCATCTGGAATAACAGAAAACCCAGAATAGCTAAAACTATTCTCAAGAGTAAAAGAACCTCTGGGGGAATCAGTATCCCGGACCTCAAGCTGTACTACAGAGCAATAGTGTTAAAAACTGCATGGTATTGGTACAGTGACAGGCATGTAGATCAATGGAACAGAATTGAAGACCCAGAAATGAATCCACACTCCTAGGGTCACTTGATCTTTGACAAAGGAGCTAAAACCATCCAGTGGAAAAAAGATAGCCTTTTCAACAAATGGTGCTGGCTCAGCTGGAGGTCAACATGCAGAAGAATGCAAATTGACCCATTCTTATCTCCTTGCACTAAGCTCAATTCCAAGTGGATCAAGGATCTCCACATAAAACCAGACACACTGAAACTAATAGAAAGGAAACTAGGGAAGAACCTTGAACATATGGGCACAGGGGAGAATTTCCTGAATAGAACTCCAATAGCTTATGCTCTAAGATCAAGAATTGACAAATGGGACCTCATTAAATTACAAAGTTTTTGCAAGGCAAAAGACACTGTCAAAAAGACAAAGCGGCAACCAACTAACTGGGAAATGATCTTTACCAACCTTACATCCGACAGAGGGCTAATATCCAATATATACAAAGAACTCAAGAAGTTAAACTCCAGAGAGGCAAGTAACCCTATTAAAAAATGGGGTACAGAGCTAAACAAAGAGTTCTCACCTGAAGAATATCTAATGGCTGAGAAGCACCTAAAGAGATGTTCATCATCCTTAGTCATTAGGGAAATGCAAATCAAAACAACCCTGAGATTCCATCTCACACCAGTCAGGATGACTAAGATCAAAAACACAGGAGACAGCAGTTGTTGGCGAGGATGTGGAGAAAGAGGAACACTCCTCCACTGCTGGTGGAATTGCAAGCTGGTACAACCACTCTGGAAAGCAGTCTGGCGGTTCCTCCGAAAACTGGGCATGACACTCCCGGAGGATCCGGCTATACCACTCCTGGGCATATACCCAGAGGCTCTACCTGCATGCAATAAGGACACATGCTCCACTATGTTCATAGCAGCCTTATTTATAATAGCCAGAAGCTGGAAAGAACCCAGATGTCCCTCAACCGAGGAATGGATTCAGAAGATGTGGTATATCTACACAATGGAATACTACTCTGCAATTAAAAACAATAAATTCATGAAATTCCTAGGCAAATGGTCAGAACTTGAAAATATCATCCTTAGTGAGGTAACCCAATCACAAAAGAACACACATGGTATGCAGTCACTGATAAGGGGATATTAACCCAGAATCTCGGAATACCCTAGACACAATTCGCATATCAATAGATTTCTAAGAAGATGGAAGGAGAGACCCCTGGTCCTGGAAAGACTGGATGTAGGGAAAAGCCAGGACAGAGAAACGAGAGGGGGTTGAATGGAGAAAAGAGGGAGGGAAGGGGGCTTATGGGACTTTCGGGGGGGGAGTTAACGGGAAAGGGAAATGATTTGGAATGTAAAAAAAAAACTTTGAAAATAAAAAAAAAAGAAATGCTTCATGGAAAAGTGATAAAAGGAAATTATATTCAAATGTGGTCTCTAGCTATAGCAAAAAAAAAAAAAACAAAAACCCAACAACCCAAAACAAACAAATAACCCCCCCAAAACAAAACAAGATTACAAATGGGGCCAAGTGATGACTAATAATGACTCTTGTGCATCGATTATGTGACAGTCACTGGGTTTTCTCTTAATCCCACAAGCATCTTGGTTGGTCTGTGTCTTTCTGCCTTACAGATAGGAAAGATGGAGGTTTAACAATTGGGTATGGTTGTGAAACATTTAGGAGGTGGAGCCTCAATACAGGACATGAGTCACTAGCGACAGGCTTTGGGGTTTGGTAGTCTGCCCCCACTTGTCAGTTCTCTGCTTCCTAACAACGGTTACAATGTGACAACCGTCTTACATTCCTGCTGCTATGCTGTCCCCTCAAGAATGGACTGTTTCCCCTCAGACTGTAATCCACACAGGTCCCTCCTCCTTCTCAGGTCTTTGGTTCTAATGATGAGAAAAGTAACTAACGCACAGTGCTCTTGCACTTGGACAAAGAAACAGAGATCGAAGTGAATAATTCACGGGAGACTCTTGCAATAGAAATAATAGAAACACTATAGCCAAAGACCAGCAGGCTCTGAGCAGCAAGGATTTAAGCCACCTTTGACTCAACACATGGGGGTGGTAAGAATGGTAGAATAAAACCCTGAGCCATAAATTAGGGTTTTGGTGGTTAAAAGAAAATCCCCGTGTCTCCAAACTCACCAGAATCCATTTCAGTGCTGTACACATAGTGGGTTTTCAGTACAGGTAAGTCATTGTCTACTATATGTAAAGTGCTTATATACACCAAGGTAAAAATAACTATAAAACACAACCCCAGCTTCCCATTACTATGAGCAAGCTCCTGAAGTTCCCAGGAAGTAGCAAGGTTGGTGTGGTGGAAACAGGAGCACCTCAATGGGGGTCCTAGGCCCACATTCTTTTCCACCCAGGTACTTTACTGTGACTGTGTACAAATCACTTCTCTTTTCTAGCTCCAACTTTTCTTATCTGTAAAGTTGGTGTGCCTTTATCTATTTATTTAGAGTTATAGTCTTATGTATCTGGCTCCTTGAACTCACTTTGTAGTAGAGGGTGGCCTTGAATTTCTTATCTCCTGACTCCATCTCTTATGTGCCACCCTGCCTGACTTGTGTGATCTGGGGATGTTATTGAGGGCTTTGACTTTGCTAGCCAAAAACTCGACCAAATAAGCTATAGCCCTAGCCCCTGGTGTACTGTTGTCTTTCCTAATTACTGTAGAAGCTGGGAGGAAAAAAATCCAGAAAATACATCATATTGATGCCCTGAAATTATGACTGGATCAAGTTTTTATAAACCCCTTTAAACTTGAAAATTTCATGAGTCAAAACTGAATTTAGCTAAGCTACACAGTTAAGTACAGGGTGCCACCAATCTGGGTAATCTTGATCTCATGCCCAGCACCAAAAAACCAAAACCAAACAAAACAAAGAACAAAAACAAAAACCAACAAACAACCAAACCAAAACAAACAAACAAACAAAACAAAACAAAAAAACCCCCAGCATCCTGCTGCATATTGCTAGCTGCGAACTCAATTTGGAGCTTCCTCTGAGCATGATCACCCTAGCATGATCACCCTAGCATGATCACCCTAGCATGATCACCCTAGCATGATCACCCTAGCATGATCACCCTAGCATGATCACCCTAGCATGATCACCCTAGCATGATCACCCTAGCATGATCACTCTAGCATGATCACCCTAGCATGATCACTCTAGCATCGCTTAATTGCAAGAGTGAGAATGAAGAACAGCAGTGTGCGAATCAACTTTGTGACGTGTCCAGTGATCTATTAGACTTTGAAATTCACTACTCACTAGCTGGGCTGAGGCAAGAAGAGAACGAAGTCTCTGGTGTGGGGATTCGAGGTCCACAGAGAACGACAGGCAACCCGGTTTGGTTTGCTTCCTGTTGCTGTGCTGAACACCATGGCCAGAAGCAATGTGGGGAGGAAAGGGTTTGTTTCTTCTTCTATGTTTCAGTTCATCATTGAGGAAGTCAGGGCGGGAACTCAAGCCGGATCAGAGGACGAGTCAAAGAGGGAAGCTGCTCACTGGCTTCTACTCTAGCTCACTGCTCTCTGTCACAATTCTCAGGTTGCTTTTGAATGAAGGCAGGCCTACCTCCCTATAGGTGCTGCCAATCACAGGGGGCTGGGTCCTCCCACAGTAATCACTGATTGAGAGAATCCCTCAAAAGCATAGTCTCACAGCCAACCTGATTGGGGCAATTCTTCCACTGAAAGGTTGCTCTGTGTCCAGTCATGTTGACAATAAAAACTAAGCCAGTATCACAGACTCCTAGCTCAATCCTAGTCACACCCAACTGAGAAAGCCATTGACCGAGTTAGCCATTTTGAAAAGTCATTGAGAGGGTCCTGGTGGGATGAATAAGATGTTAAAGGCACATGCCACAAGATGGTGACCCCAATTCTATCCACAGAGGTAGTCAGTCAGCCCGGTTTGGCTCATACAGTAAAGGGGAGAACTGACTTGCATGCTTTGCTTCTGACCTCTTCCTGCTCATGCTCACACACACACACACACACACACACACACACACACACTCAAATAGTTTTTAAAAGTTATCAAGGACAAGTCCCATCCACACATCTCCATCATAACTCAAACATCCAGAGATTATTGTGGAAGAGGGGTCAAAGAGATTGTCAGAGACACATGAACACTGAACTTGCTGTGAATTTGTATCTCCTAGGAATGTCAGAAGCTACATCTGTAAAATCTTACCAACATGGCTTCCTAAACAGGACCTGCATGAGGATGACATCAAGAGACATTCTAACTAGATGGGGGAAAGTCATAAGGCCTCTCTACTGCACAAAGAACTACAGGCGTCTAAGGGATGCTGGGAGCTGGAGAGCCTTCCCCAAGAAAGAGCACATCAAGTGCTTATCCAATCCTAAATAGTCAGCTCTGAAAATATGCATGAAGGTAACATTCTATGCTGAGCACAGAATTTACTTATATATTTAAGAATATTTATTTATACACATATGCACATAACAAAAGTTAATTAAAAAAAGAGGCCATAAATTTGAAAGAGAGTAAGGAAGGGTATATAGGAGGGTTTGGATGGAGAAAAGGGAAGGGGGAAAATGTGATTATGGTGTTAATTAAAAAGTGTTATCAAGGACATACATTTAGTTCATATTTCTTAAGATAATGCTATACAATTGGTGTGCTCGGTATATTTTATTAGTGAGAAGGTGTAGCCTTGTGAGTTGTTGTGGTTGGAGGGTCATAAGTATACACATTCTTTGACACAGAGTCTGTACTTGGTCTCTTCCTGCCTGGAGTGTGATGTTTGGGGCTTGGAATAAAACCTGTATACATGAGGAGACTTTGGGAGTCTACCATGAAGATGCAGACCCAGGCTCTGCTGCAGTCACAAGCCCTGCCTCCCAATCTGCCTCGCAGAGCTTCTCATGACTGGTGCCCTTTCTGTTCTCAGGCAAACAGGGACGCTTAAGCCCTTCCTTGGGGCCCTTCACACCCGTCGGCGGCGGCGTTATCCAGAGGAGGCCACTGAGGAAACTGGGCAGGGGAGTTTTTTTTTTATTTTATTTTTTTAATTTACATTCCAAATCACTTCCCCTTTCCCGTTTCCTCCCTCCCCGAAAGTCCCATAAGCCCCCTTCCCTCCCTCTTTTCTCCATTCAACCCCCTCTCGTTTCTCTGTCCTGGCGTTCCCCTACATCCAGTCTTTCCAGGACCAGGGGTCTCTCCTTCCATCTTTTTAGAAATCTATTGATATGCTGATTTTGTCTAGGGTATTCTGAGATTCTGGGTCAATATCCCCTTATCAGTGACTGCATACCATGTGTGTTCTTTTGTGATTGGGTTACCTCACTAAGGATGATATTTTCAAGATCTGACCATTTGCCTAGGAATTTCGTGAATTCATTGTTTTTAATTGCAGAGTAGTATTCCATTGTGTAAATATACCACATCTTCTGAATCCATTCCTCCGTTGAGGGACATCTGGGTTCTTTCCAGCTTCTGGCTATTATAAATAAGGCTGCTATGAATATAGTGGAGCATGTGTCCTTATTGCATGCAGGTAAAGTCTCTGGGTATATGCCCAGGAGTGGTATAGCCGGATCCTCCGGGAGTGTCATGCCCAGTTTTCTGAGGAACCGCCAGACTGCTTTCCAGAGAGGTTGTACCAGCCTGCAATTCCACCAGCAGTGGAGGAGTGTTCCTCTTTCTCCACATCCTCGCCAACAACTGCCCTTTAGCCTTGCAGAACATTCTTCCTTTACTGGAACACACATTATTGAAGCAACAGGGATGAAGATTCTGTCACTGAGCCTCTGAACAAGGCAGGTGAGTGAGATGTGAGCAGACCATGAGCAATGTGGGCCCTTAGGTTACTTAGACCAGGTATGTACTGAGCCACTAAGAGCCCTTAGAGGAAAGATATTAGAGAAAGGACTTCCGGGAGAGCCACAAAGTCAGGTTACAAATTACTTACATGAAGAATGAGTTCTAATAGTCTTTTCTCATTTAATTATAAAGTATTTCATTTCTGTTTTTATTTTCCTATGTTTTCAGTTTTCAAAACGGTCAATCAAAACTCTCGGGCTAAGGAGATGGTTCAGTGGGTAAAATGGCTTGCTTGACAAAGATGAGGGCTTGAGTTTGTATCTCTAACCCCGATGTAAACACTAAGTGTAACCATACATTCCCGTAGCCATTGCTTCGGGGTGGAAACAGGTCGATGCCTGGTGCTTGCTGCCAGCCAGCCAGAGTATCAGAACCAGCAAGCTCAAGTTTAGTGAGAGATCTTATCTCAAAACAGAACAACACCAGGACAAAAGGGCAGAAAGCGACGGAAGAAAAAGATGCTGACCTCTGGCCTCCATGTGCAGACACAGGCACAGGTGCATTTTCTCCATCTCCATCTCCACAGCTCATGCAGGTCCGGAAAGCCTTGTTGGGAGTTGTAGATGCTGTCATCATAGCAGTAGGATGTGTAAAATAAAATGTGTGCCTTTAGCTGGACGGACCATAAAGAGACCTTGTTCATCACTAGGCAGGCATAGGTGAAGTCAGATTAAAGGAAGAGGCCCTGCCCCGCTCCCCGATGGCTCCCTAACCTTATCTCTCCCCAACAGGCTTTGCTGCCATATTACTGGTATTGGGAATGCTGCGGGCAGCCTTATTCCCACTGAAGGTGGAAAGTAGAAATAATTGGCTGCTAATTTGTGTGCAGCAGGGGATGCTCCAGGGTTTCTCAAGGTTTCTGGTTCTGCCGGTTAACAACCCTGTGGTCTGGGCAGGTCCTATCCTCCCTTCCTTACTTGCCAAGCTCAGTCTGTACATTTTCTCATGAAGCCACATGGCTTCTGTGATATCACTGGAAGGCACTTCAAGGTCAGGGCATCTTGTGAATGGGCCATTTGAAACCTCCACTCCATCTCACTCAAGTCCTTTTGGGAAAGAGGTACAGGTGATGTCCTTGAATGTTAGAAGCTCTGGAGTGGCCAGTTGCTGGCCCACTGTCCTATGGGGTGCTCCCATCTCAGGCCACTGTATGTACTTGGGGTTCTTGTCCTGACTTTTGGTCATCTCTGCTTGAACTGATACCTGATAGGTTAAGCAGGGTGGAGAAGGCAGAAATAAAAAGTAAGGTATAACTTCCTTTTGCACCCAAAGGTTCTTAAAATGAATATGTAGTCTCTAAAAACTTTAATAGTCAGTCATTTTCCTGGTATAACTTGAGCTTTTACTTAATAATAGTATATTATACTAGTAATGTGTGCTAATGCGACTGATGATCTTCTGGGGCCAGTTAATAAATGAAAAAAAAACAACTTCAGAGATTTGTGGGAGCTGTGAGAGAGAATCAAGGGAGATCTTATTTTAGAAAGAAAATCAAGAAAAGCCTATTGTGCTCTGAAATCAACCCCAGTAAGGGAAGCCAGGTTGCTGAGGGTTCCCATGTTAAGCTAAGATATTTTTCTCAAAGGATCTCAGTACCCAGCACATGAGGACATGAGGCTCTGAGAAATGTGTATTTGTCTGCCTGTCTTCCTCCTCCTCCTCCTCCTTCTCCTCCTCCTCCTTCTCCTCCTCCTCCTCCTCCTCCTCTTCCTCCTCCTCCTCCTCCTCCTCCTCCTCCTCCTCCTCCTCCTCCTCCTCCTCCTCCTCCTTCTTCTTCTTCTTCTTCTTCTTCTTCTTCTTCTTCTTCTTCTTCTTCTTCTTCTTCTTCTTCTTCTTCTTTTTCTTCTTCTCCTTCCTCTTCTTCTCCTCCTCCTATCTTCCTTCTTTCTCCTCCTCCTTCTCCTCCTCCTCCTCTTCCTCTGCCTCCTCCTTCTCTGCCTCCTCTTCTTGAGACAGTGTACCTCTGTGTAGCCTTGGCTTTGGCTGTCCTGGAACCCTCTCTGCAGACCAGGCTGGCCTCAAACTCACAGAGATCTGCCTGCCTTTGCCTTCTGAGTGTTGGAATCAAGACATGCACCACTACCACCCAGCAACCAGAAGCTCCTTGAAGGGACAAGGTCTAACTCTCTAGGAACTGGTGAACCTCCGGGTGGCTGGTTCTGGACTACATCAGAAAAGATGCGACTAGTATGTACAAATACTTCCCAGGGTAATCAATATCCCTCTGATCAAACATTTCTATAAGTCTGGGGGTCAACCAAATGATGTCTAGCTGTGATGAACACGGCAGATCCCCTCCCCTCAACCACCTTCTTCCTACTTGGACGTCTTTTTAGCCTTCTGACGGGGTTCAATTCACTCAGCTCTGACACAGTCTCCAGGTTGGAAGCATATCAGGAGGAGACCAGTAAGGACAGCAAAGGGCCAATCTCAGGGAAGGAGGCAGAACTGAGGTCTTCTTGTGTGCCATACATTCCCTCCTGGTTATATCTCTTTGCTTGTCCTTGTCCCTCAGTTCATTCTTTGTTCAGATTCTAGAGTTGTTATTCATGTAAATGTTCTCTCATGGCTTTCAGAGGTTTCTTAGCAATGCCAGTTACCAAATAGTAATGAAACAGACAGAAATTCAAGACTCAGAAGGCTCTGTGACTTGGAGCCACCCACAGAACCATTCCCACAGCTCTGAAAACAGAACTGGAAAAGTTGCCACACAAGGAAAGCTAGGCTAAAGAGAATTTATCTCTTGCAGGGCCTGGGAACTCAGCCCTGTAATCGAAATTACTTGGGAGATGAAGGCAGAAGGATCACAGGTACACAGCCAACTTGGGCTAGAGTAAATTCCAGTTTGTGCACTTTTTTGAGGCTGTCTCTCAAAGAGAAATAAAAAAGAATTGGTAACATAGTTCAGTAGAGAGCGCTTGCCTAGGGTGAGGTGGCATGCTCAATACTGAGCACAATTACTTTCTCAAGATCAGCATATCCTTGTGTGATAAGGGGTCCCTCCGGCTTGCATAGGAAGGAGTATCTGCCTCCTGTGGTCCTGTGAGGATTCCAATGTGGAGAAGTTGGTTTGTAACCAAGGAAATGTCGGGAGTAAGTGAGTGTCAAACAGCACAGACAAAAATGGTGTACTGTGTGTGTTGACTTGGGTCAGTGAGTCAGTCAGGCTTTGGGGTTACTTTAAGAACATTAATGATGAGAGTATATTGTCAAATGGCTTAGTTTCTGCCTATCCGGGGCTTTTGCTTCCCAGGTACTGATATAAACTTTGAACATGGCTCTGAGTGACAAGCTGGGGAGGAAGAAGATGGCACAGCTAAGCCCTTACAGTAGGTCTGCTCTGCTCCAGGTGCTGAGGAGGACCTGGGCAGGGAGGTGGAGGATGATGGTGGACAGCTGGGCAGGATATGCAGGCAGTCTTGAATTGTATGGAGGAAGGAAACAGCAATGATCCTGTTCTCGGTGCTAGGATGCTTTCCCTCTCTGTGTGAAAGAATTTCATGTGTCTGTCTCCTGCTCTATCTTCCAGGACCTGACTGAAGTGCTCAAGTTGGCTGGAAGGCTTTGTTGGAGTTACCCTCCGGGTCTTATATACCAAGTATGTCCATATTTTTGAGCTGGGTATGTGTCCTGAATGGTCTTCAGTTCCTTGCTGGAGCCTGTATCTGGTTGTGATGCCCAGTGGCTAACCCCAACCCATTCTCCTTTCCAAGCTGAATGCTTACTGCTAGGTGCTTCATCCTTATACAAGAGGATCAATGCAGGTTCAAGAGACTTGACTTTGAGTTCTGACCTCATTGTGGTCTTTCTGGGTTTCAGTGTTCTCAGTGTTAGAATGGTGGTAATGTGTCTTAGGTACTTGTTAGATACATGCTAGTATCTAACAGCCCCACCACAGAGTCCCTGGCTACTTAAGTAGTCACTGCACTACCATTATTCTATGTGGACAGATTGCATAAAACATAGGTGCTCCTATCAGTCTGACAGGAATCTGAGACTCTTCCGTATCTGTACCTGAAGCTTGTGATGCAGTGATGTCCTGGACCCTTTGAGCTGTTCTCTGACCTTAGTTGTTGATGGCTTATTTCTAGAGCAGAGCTTCTTTTGTTCTCAGAAGCACTTGGCAGACCACAGCAGAGTTTCTCTCTTAGATATGCTTTTCCAGGAAAACACGTAAACATTGATCAAAGTTCCATGTATTTGTCAAAGCAAACTTTCGTGAATGCTAAATAATGGAAATACACCCAGAGATGACTTCTTATCCATACCTGTCCTTGCTCAGCTTTTCCTGAGCCCCACTCCAAGCAGGTGTGTCAGAAGTCCTGACATATACAGAAATCAAGTCCAGTTGGAAATCTGGCAACCCATCCTTTTGTACTGAATTCTACCCTGGTCTCCTTGGAATGTCCTCAGAGTCATGCCGAAGCCTGGTACCTGCCTTGCTTCAATGCTGAGGGATAAACTCCATTATTTTGAACATTATTGGGTCCTGAAAGTGTTGGCTGATGTTGCTACTGAGCAATTTAAATATACAAGGTTTTCAAATCTGTTTATTAAAAGGCCCACCAAGCTTTAAAAGGCTGTATAGCTTTGCTATAGAACATGAAGGTGACTGAATAAATTGAATCAAAAGTATTTTAAAATTATGTTATTCTTCATTTAATATTTAGCAATATTTTACTGAGTACCTGTGTTTAGCCGACACACGATGCCAAAGATAATAACCATAAAATTGCCTGCCCTATTACAGCAGTTATAATGTGTCCTGCCCCTTCCTGTGTCCTCTCTGCTTCCCAGCTGCTTGGAGATGAGCAGCCTTTGCTCCACATTCTTGCCACCAGGCCATCCTGCCTCACCTCACACAGCACCACTGCAGCCCACCTGGAAGCCACACCTCTGAAGCCAAGAGACAAAATGAACCTTTCTGGCTTGCAAACCATTTCTCTCAGGTGCTTGCTGTGGTGCAAGGGCCTGACTGACATAGATCGGGAAGAGAGTCCAGAAGACACACATGGAGACACGCAGAAAGAGGGTGTGGTTCTGGTAGAGAAGTGGAACCCAGAGAAAGGAGGCTCTGAAAGATTGCAGATTGTGGCTGCCGTGGAAGGCTGTAAGGTGAAAGACAGTTCAACTGTGGCGGGGCACAGTGGGGTGCTGTAGGTGGATGTGTGAGGACTGGCACAGGCAGCTGGTAGGTGAGAAAGAGAGACTGTGGTTTTCCCATGGAATTCCTTACACAGTTGCTTCTCCGTCCCTCCCCACAGTGAGAGCCAAAGTAAGGTCATCAGCTGAGGAGGAGGATGTAGGTAGAGGCTAGCAACATGAGAAGCAGTTAGATAGAGAGGAAAGGGATGTTGCATGGACTAGGAGATGTAACGTGCTTGCCCTTAGGCTCACTGGTGTGTGTTTGTGAATAAAAAGCAGAATAACTTCTGCTGTGCACTTCTCGACAGCTGTATGAACCACATGGGCTCGAGGGCAAGGGGAATGGGCGGTTAACTTCAACCAGGACTGGGATTTTGCCAAATGAGCGTAGCAAGGGCAAGGCAATGAAGGATATGTGTGAAGGGAGAAAAAATGACTGGTGTGGAGTCAGAGCTGGGTAAGGGGAAAGGTCTGACAGACAGGAAGGAGGCCGGAATGGTGGGAAAGCAGTCGGTCCTGAACTGTGACAGCAACTGGTTTTAGTAAGATAAAGTATGTGTCCCAGGACAGAGAGAATGCTCCATGTGTGGTAGTCAGTAGGGAAACACCCTGCAAGCTTTGACTACAGACATATTACAGGGGTTAGAGGACAGGCATGTGGGCTATAACCTGAGATGGGATGGAAGGTTATTAGAGGGCAGGACTTCCAGACACTCAAGGAAGGGATTTGGGCTTTAGAAGGCTCCTGGTCTTAGTTACCTTTTCTGTTGCTGTTATGAAATAGCCAGATAAAGGCAATTAGGGAGGGAAGGTTTAGGGTACAGTCCACTGTCAGGGAAGTCAATGCAGTTGGTCACATTGCATCTGTAGTCAGGAAGCAGAGAACAGTGGCTACATTAACTCAGCTCATGGTCTCCTTTCTGTGTGCTCCAGGACCCAAGTGTAGGGTGGTGCCATCTCCCTTTAAGGTCCATCTTACCACCCTATTAACCTAATCAAGGCAGTCCTTTACAAGCGTGCCCACTGGCTAACCTAAACAACCCTCATGGGTGTGCTTTAAGCTTGTCTTCTAAGTGATTGCAGGTTCTCTAACGTTGACAGCGTGATCACATCCATCCACTGTGGGCACTGAGGGTTTAATGAGTTTCTCTACTTTAGATAGCAAGACATCTGTTTAGAGTGCACTATCAGCTTTCTCTGCAGGTATATACATCAGGCTTTGCTCGCGATGGATTGCACTCTTGTGAAATGGAGGAGTCGGTGTTAGTGTAGGAAGTGAAGGCTAACACTTTGGATGGGCTTACGATGTGGCACACATTCAGAGGGGCACACACTGCAGACATAGCACTGGCCATGGCAGTGGGGGCTCAAGGCCCAGACGCTGGCAGGTGCGTAAATGTGACTGCAGGCGCTGGGGGAGTTGTTCCCTTAGCTAGCCTTGTATGCTGTCCCTCTGAACTTCCCAGGCAACAGAACCCCTCTAGGACAGTGTCACACCACAGTCACCTCTCTTTACTGCCTTCTTTCCTGACTCAGCCACCAGCCCTTTAAGAATGAAGCTGCTGCAGTTAGCTGTAGACACTTTAAAGGCACACATTGCCCTCCTGGAGTCCACGGAGGTCAGGAACACCTACCCTAAAATCTCAAAGTCTGGAGTTCTCACCGCTCTCCTTCACATTAGCTATGTACCCCTGGAAAGGACACTCAAACCGTTGTCTCATAGGTAAAACGGGGCCCTCATTTAGATGTGGCAACCAATGAAGAAAAGTCTCTACAAGGGCACTGCTCTCGCAGTACAGTCCTAGCACACAGAAAATACCTGCTCAATTTTAACCACCCATGTACAAAGAAAAAAAAAGAAACCTTTCCTGTTTGAACTCTTCCGGGATGGTACTTCCACACTAGCCAGCCAGTGCAGTGATGCTTGAGGGGTAGGGTGGGGTGGGATAGAGGATGGCCACTCTGGTTTGCAGTAAACCCCAGCGGGAACTGATGAGGAATAATTCCAATTTTTATTAATAGAGCAGACTTTTAGAGTTCTCTGAGCCAAAGGTGTGCACTTCTTGATCCGGGTAACCCTGGGAATGTAGCACCCCGTTCTCTGTATTTACACAGGAATGAAGCTAAGCCATTGCTCCGGGCTTTTGTGTCAGCTGTGAGTAAGCCAGAAGGAACAGAAATAGACATAGCTGGGTGAAGTGAGTTAAAATGTAGCACAGTCACATGGAAGGTAGCTTTACTCTGCTTCTTGTAAGACCCCCAGCCTTGTACTGGTTAGGAAACAGTGTGAACCGTTCATTCTACCTTCTGCTTTTGTATTTTTTTTCGTGAGCTCTGAGCTCACGCTCAGAGACTCTGGGGCTGAGATAATGAGTCTAGACTGCTCATTTGCTCTGCCTGGCAGATGGGAGCACCTGCCACGGGGCAGGCTGGCTCGACAGAGGTTGGACAATGCCAGACAAGTCAGATCCTTCCTCTAAGTGCCACAAGGTTACACAATTAAGGGAGGGATTGAATCAAAACATCTCATGTCAACCCTCAAGCAATCAAGAAGTACATCTTCCTGTTCTTCAGGTTGGGAATTTAGTGGAATTACCCTGAACGGGGAACTTGAATCATAAGAAAGTTTTCTTACAATGCTCCTAGAAGTTTCTGGAAGTAATAAAAACTGTATTTTGATTTTTTTGGACCTCTTTAGAGCCTGCAAGATTCAACAAGCATCAAACAAGTAATCTCTTTCTCTCTGTGTGTGCTTGTGTGTGTTCGAGTGTCTGTGTGCATGAGTGTATATGCCTATGTGCATGAGTATATATGTCTGTGTGCATGTGTGTGCTTATGTATGTATATATCTCCGTGTGTGTGACTGTGTGCATGTGTGTGTGCTTATGTGTGTGCCTGTGTGCCTGTATGTGTGCCTGTGTGCATGCGTGTATATGACGGTGTGCATGTATGTGCTTATGGATGTATATGCTTCTGTATGTCTGCTTGTGTGTATACCTGTGTGTGCTTATGTATGTATATGCCTCTGTGTGTGTGCAAACTAACTATTTTAACAAATGAATTAGATTTGAGATTGAGACTGCGTTTTTTCTCTCTAGATTGTAACTTGCTCCTTGTTCCAATCACTCTGGTACCCAAGCATAAATCAGTATACCACTAAGTAGGAGTCAGCTGCTTTTGCCTGACCCTAAAGAGCTCAAAGAATTGGGGAAAAATCTACAGTGGAAGCTTGGACCTGGATTCATTCTGTCTGTCTGTCTGTCTGTCTGTCTGTCTCTGTCTTTCTATCTATCTATCTATCTATCTATCTATCTATCTATCTATCTATCTATCTATCTATCTATCTATTGGAGATAGGATACTCCTGCCTCTGATCACATCTGGTCTATTTGGTGTAGGGAACAGAAGCTAGGGTGCTGAGCCTCCTGATCAAGTAGTCTATCTGAGCTATATCTTAGCCACTAGAGGTAGAGTTTAGCATCAGAGCAGATACCTACAAATGAATGACCCAGGGCAAATCACAGCACCTCCCAGCTTTCTACTCAAAGGAAGAAACAAATCAATCAAGGGACTTTACAGCCTATCAACAGGGCACTGATCAGTGCGTACTCAAGCTTACTGTAAAATTGAAGAGTTAATGACTTTGAATCTCAGTTTTATCTGTTCCAACTTTTCAATATTTGAGGTGTTCTAAGTCACAGTTCTAGTTCAACTGGGACAATAACAAATTTTTTTGATTTTCTTTTTATTGTAATTTTTTTTCTGTTTTGTGTGCACAGTCTTTTGCCTTCATGTATGTCTGTACCGCATGTATCCATTGTCAATGGAGGCCAGAAAAGAACACTAGAGCCCCTGGAACATAGAGTTGTGAGCTGCCATGACGGTTCTGAGAATTGAACCTGAATCCTCTGGAAGAGCAGTCATTTCACAATACTGAGCCGTCTCTCCAGCCCGTTCTTTAGTCCCTGTCTTGTTTTGGAACAGGATCTCATGTAGCCCAATGTGACCTTGAACTTTCTATCTTCCTGTCCCTATCTCTTGAGTGCCTGGGATTATAGGAATGGGCCACCATGTCCAGTTTTTGTAGTGCTGGGGACCAAACCCAGGGCTTTTCCTATGCTAAGTATTCTACAACTAAGCTATATCCCAGGGCATGGTCTCAGGTCTGCTTATTTGTGGCTCAGTTTAAAATCACCCAGCACCACCATGATAAAGGCCTTGGGAACATGGCCTGAAGCACTGAAAGCATTAACAATGTTGCTAAGATCTCTAAGGAGCCACAGCTTTTAAATTGTCTCCTTTGTTTTATATTGTAGACCTTCCTTAGGCTCTGTCCCCTACCGTGCTCTGCTATATATCCTAAGACCTGCCATACCTCCCAAGACCTGCTGTCCTGACTCAAACAATGAGGACAACACCCCATGGGGGGAAAACCTCCCAAATCAACCCCTTTTCTTTACAAGCATTTATCTCTGGTGTTTTGTTAATGGCAACAGAAAGCTGAGGATGGCTGGGGTGGCCCTGGAAGACATAAAGGGTGCTGCTGCTCCAGGAGTCTCCTGGCAGTGCATCTTCTTGTCCTTTGCAAGCTAGTTTGCACCTGCAACAACAAAGGCTTTGCCCCTTTGCTTGTGAGTGAGTATTCTTCTTCTTTGGAATACTTAACCTCCTAGGGAAAGTTTAGATTCCATTTTCTTTCCTCCGATAAATGATTCTAAAATTTTTTTTTTAAGTCTAGAAGAACCAGCAAAAGCCTGCTGCACAAACGAGCGCCTAGGAACCGCATCTACACTTATTGTCATTTACTGTCCCATTTTCTTTATTCATTGCTGTGTCTGCTACAATCTTACTCTTTTTGTAAGACTCACATCAAATATGGTCCCTTCCCTAAGGCTCTTCCAAACCACTCAAACGTCTCCTCCTGACCTCTGTGAGAGCCTTGCAGTGCCCTGTAAGAGAGGCATAATCACTTCCTAGGCAATAATTCCCAGAAAGGCAAGGGTGGATGCTTCTCCATTCAACTCATATGCAGAATGTGGCTCAGCATGCCGCCTGCAGTGAGGGCTGTACCAATATCTGTCCATGTTGCTCCCATGACTAACTCCCATCCCCCAACGTGGTTCCTGTGTGTGCATGGTAGGCCTTAGACCAGCACCCATCTCCTGCTCCCATGTTCCCAGCTCTAGCCTTCATAGCTCCTTCCACTCCCCTTCCCACTCTCTTTTCTCTTCTTGTGCTGAAGGTTAATTATTTTCATTGACAAAAATCTGTCACGATACACCTCATTTGTCTGTTCCTCTCTGTTAATGCTCGGGACTATTTTAAGAATGCGATAAAAGGTGGCAGCTCCTATTTATAAGCTACGACGGAGTCCTGAATTCCCCTGGTGGTCACATGCTCATCCATCTTCATTTCTGCTTGAAAGCTGTGGTGTTTCCTCCGAGCCTGTGAGGTTTACATTTTCCCTGGTGTGTCACCTTTCCTTGCCACTTTACCTGTTACAGAGGAGTCTCTTGTCATTTTTGCCCAGGCTTTCAATGTGTATTTGACTCTGATGCCTCTCTTCCATACGAAAATAGAAGTGTGGGGGATGCCCTGGTAAGCTATGTAAATACACTGCTACTAGACATGAGAGCTTCCTTATTGAAGAAGAAGCCAGCCTAGGCCCTGTGACTTATGATTGACATATATACTTTATAGGACTTCAGCATTAAAAGAATGATGAGATATATATATATATATATATATATATATATATATATATATATACATATATACATATATATGTATAAATACATATGTATAATCCTTTAATGTCATAGTCATTTGGTATTGAAAACCAAGACATGGGCTTGGAACATTGATCAGTGGGTAAGCCACTTATGAACAAGCGTAGGGACCTGAGTTCAAATCCCCAGAACCCATGTAAAGCTGGATGCTGGTAGCACACACATGGAATTTCAGTGTTTCTATGGTGAAATGGGAATCAGACAGGAGACTCTCTAGGACTTGAGGACCAGCTGCTTAGGAGGATAGAGTGTAAACAAGGGGACCCTGTCAACAAAGTAAAAAGTGAGGACTCACAGCTGAGGTCATCCTCTGACCTCCACAAACATACTATGGACCACGCACATGCCTGTCCTAACGCAAACAAATTTAACAAATGTGTGCAAACACATACACACACACACACACACACACACATGAAGACTAAGATGTGAACAGCGGCACTCAGTTCCCTATCCCTAGAATAACAGAGTTGTATCATCTTTGGTGCCAAGGAGGGCGCTTGATCTCGCACCTGCTCATAAGCACTCAGCATCACATCCAGGCTCTGGGTCAGAGAATTAGGATGGCGTTCAGCCCTAGCACTGCATTAATGGTGTGTAATCACGCTGACAACCGATTCATCACTTTGGCATCCAGGGAAAGATTAAGACTCATTACCTCAGGGCTTCACAGAACTTCCAAACTGCACAGTTTTCCTTCCCTCCTGTTCTCATTCTCTAGCCTCACTCAGCCAGGGCTGTGATTTAGAAGATAACTCTCTAGGTTATAACATGAGATCCAGACACATGAATGAAGCAGAAAGACTCTCAGATTTGAACATACCTCCAGGCTTCTGCATTTAATCCATATTTCACTGAAACATATCAGCACCTTTGTCTATGAACACATGGTGAACCATTCTTGCGCCCATTTTCTGGAAGGTTTTGCTCCTCTTGGACTCCTCATATCCTCTTGACACACCTGCCCTATCTGTTTTAGAGGTGTACATGTGAAAGTCTGGAGGAGTAGCCTGGTGAGCAGGGCTCAGTATGAACAGGGCTCATTGTGAGCAGGGGTCAGTATGAACAGGATTCATTGTGAGCAGGAGTCAGCATGAACAGGGCTCATTGTGAGCAGGGCTCAGTATGAACAGGGCTCATTGTGAGCAGGGCTCAGCATGAACAGGGCTCATTATAAGCAGGGGTCAGTATGAACAGGGCTCATTGTGAACAAGGATCAGTATGAACAGGACTCATTGTGAGCAGGGGTCAGTATGAACAGGACTCATTGTGAGCAAGGATCAGTATGAACAGGGCTCATTGTGAGCAGGGGTCAGTATGAACAGGGCTCATTGTGAGCAGGTCTCAGTATGAACAGGACTCATTGTGAGCAGGGGTCAGTATGAACAGGGCTCATTGTGAGCAGGGATCAGTATGAACAGGGCTCATTGTGAGCAGGGATCAGTATGAACAGGGCTCATTGTGAGCAGGGCTCAGTATGAACAGGGCTCATTGTGAGCAGGGCTCAGTGTGAACAGGGCTCATTGTGAGCAGGGGTCAGTATGAACAGGATTCATTGTGAGCAGGGCTCAGTATGAACAGGGCTCATTGTGAGCAGGGCTCAGTATGAACAGGGCTCATTGTGAGCAGGGGTCAGTATGAACAGGGCTCATTGTGAGCAGGTCTCAGTATGAACAGGATTCATTGTGAGCAGGGCTCAGTATGAACAGGGCTCATTGTGAGCAGGGGTCAGTATGAACAGGGCTCATTGTGAGCAGGTCTCAGTATGAACAGGATTCATTGTGAGCAGGGCTCAGTATGAACAGGGCTCATTGTGAGCAGGGCTCAGTATGAACAGGGCTCATTGTGAGCAGGGCTCAGTATGAACAGGGCTCATTGTGAGCAGGGGTCAGTATGAACAGGGTTCATTGTGAGCAGGGCTCAGTATGAACAGGGCTCATTGTGAGCAGGGCTCAGTATGAACAGGGCTCATTGTGAGCAGGGGTCAGCATGAACAGGGCTCATTATAAGCAGGGGTCAGTATGAACAGGGCTCATTGTGAGCAAGGATCAGTATGAACAGGGCTCATTGTGAGCAGGGCTCAGTATGAACAGGGCTCATTGTGAGCAGGGGTCAGCATGAACAGGGTTCAGGGCTCATTGTGAGCAGGGCTCAATATGAACAGGGCTCATTATAAGCAGGGTTCATTATGAACAGGACTCATTGTGAGCAGGGCTCAGTATGAACAGGGCTCATTGTGAGCAGGGGTCAGCATGAACAGGGCTCATTGTGAGCAGGGGTCAGTATGAACAGGGCTCATTGTGAGCAGGGGTCAGTATGAACAGGGCTCATTGTGAGCAGGGGTCAGCATGAACAGGGTTCAGGGCTCATTGTGAGCAGGGCTCAATATGAACAGGGCTCATTATAAGCAGGGTTCATTATGAACAGGACTCATTGTGAGCAGGGCTCAGTATGAACAGGGCTCATTGTGAGCAGGTCTCAGTATGAACAGGGCTCATTGTGAGCAGGGCTCAGTATGAACAGGGCTCATTGTTAGCAGGGCTCAGTATGAACAGGGCTCATTATAAGCTGGGCTAAGTATGAACAGGACTCAGTAGACACATGCTCAGTAAGTGAAAAGACAGCTCGAATTTTGAGATCACAGGAAGGTTTGCATCCTAGGATTTGGATCTGTACTGCACATTTATGTCAGTTAAACCCAGAGTGATTAATCCATGAATACTATTGTTTTAAGGTGAAAATACATACAAGCTCTCTCCTCTTAAATACTCTTAAAAGTAAGGTGAAATCATCATTTTTCAGCAGTCTCCAAAGTAATTGTTTTCTCCAAGGCGCTGTTAATGTCTCTGGGGTAGGGGCAGGAGTGGAAGTTGGGGCAGGACACCGATATTGAGGCAAAATCCATGGTAGCAGAGTTCCTGACTGGGGTGGACATTGCCTTAATATAGTTCTAGGATCAAAGTACCAAAGACTGCATGGCTTAACCATTCTGGAGGTTGGAGATGCAAGATCAAGGCATCATCAGGGTGGGTTCTTCCAGGCTCCTCTGTGTAGTGGTCCACCACTGTCTTTATATTGACCCATTTTGTACTGTTACAATAAAGTCCTTGAGACCAGGTAGCTTATTAACACTGGGGTTTTATTTCCTTTGGGTTCTGGAGGCTGAGAAGCTAAACGGAAGCACCAGCAACTGTTGAGTCTTCTTGCTGCATCTACGCTCATGGTAAAAGGAAGGGCCAGGCAGCCCAGCCCTGCACAGGCATGTGCCCTCTGTGAGGAGGAAAGCCTCTCATCCCAGTAAGCTGCGAGCAGCCTCATCTCTTAACACTGCCACTCTGGCTACATCCGGCGTTTGCAGGGGACACTTAGGGCCCTAGGACCTAATGTTCTCTTTTGTGTGTCTGTGTCCTGATGCCTTATGAGAAACTAGCCTGGGATGTAGTGCAGCTGGTGGTGTGTTTTCCCAGCATGCACAGAGCCAAAGTTGTGACCATCGTCCTCATCATTGCATGAGCACAACAAGGTGGCACACTCATGTGGGACTTGAGGTCGTCCTAACAGTCTCATTTTAGCCGAATTCACTCCGTAAAGAACCTGTCTCTAAATTCAGTACCATTCTGAGGTACCGGGACTCAGGAAATCAACAGAGAAACTTGTTGGGGTCACAGACCGGCTGGTAATAGAATGGCCACCGGGACAGCAATGTCTATGCACAGGGACTTCTGGAGAACAGGGATTCCCCATAGCCTTGGCTCTGGATCGCTTGTTTGTTTTGCTTTCTGCATCTCATTTGTGGGCAGCAGTAATTTGAACTGAGGATGGACTCAGAACTGTAAAAAATATGATTATGTCCTTCTGCTTGGAAGCTGAAATAAGTACTGAAAATGGATCAGAGGGTGGGAGATTGAGGTTTCCACCGTGCGGCTTTCCTGTGAGTTGACCATGGTCATGCTTTTGGATATAGTTATTTGGCTAATTTTAAATGCACTTAACTGTGGGCAGGAGCAAATAGCCCAGTGGTTAAGAGTGATTTCTGCTCTTCTGGAAGATCAGTTTGCTCTTTGGCTCCCAACGGCTTGTCAGCTCCAGGGAATATGAACCCCTATTCTGATCTTTATAGGCACCTTTATAAATGCACGCACGCACGCACACACACACACACACACACACACACACATTTATAAATTGACTCAATCACTCAGTGTATCTTTCTTTACAGATATTTTATTACCAGGCATAGTCAGGGAAACTTTGTTTAGTTATTACTTATCTAATTTATAAGACACTACATAGAACTGTTATTTCTGCAGCACTGACCTCATCTATCTCCTCCCTGACCTTGTATATTTAGGAGAAGTTGATCTGCTGGTCTCACTTGGTCTCAAAAAATCATGCTGGTACCTAGAATTGTCATCACCAAAGCATGTTTGAAAGGAACTTTCTACACACTGATATTAATCCTTGTTGATGGCCTGCAGTAATCCATGGGCACAGAATCACTTCCCTGCACCAGACTGTTGGAGCTCCTGTGTGGAGGGCAAGTAAGCTATGCTGTGCGCATCTCTCTGCATCGGTGGGAGTCATAACAGGATGTGATGTGGGCTCCTATTCCAGGACAGTTTTAGGGTTTGCACTAATGGAAGATATGAGGAACTGCTCAGAACCCCTTGGGGGATGGCTGTGGTCTCCGCCTCACCATCTGCTATCTCTTGGTATTATACTACATATAATTCACGTTTATATATATTCATTCTAGAAGATAAACACTATAAGCTAAGGACAATGGCCTTCTTATTCAAAACTCAATTGCCAACATTCATAGCAATTCCTGATGGTGAGCAAATCAGAGTGAGGCAAGACAGAAAGATTATAGGGACCTGGGGCACAGAGCAGGAGAGAAGAAAGCCTGGTGGTTTTCTGTCCTGTAGTCAAAAGACTTCAGGTACCACTGAGGAAGCCTAAATCATTTACAGAGAGAATATATGTTTTCCAAAAGTCATCTTGTCAAGGACAGTGAGTGGGTTGTACTTCCTCAGGGTTAAGATGATGCATGACCTTGGGTTTGTAGCACTCCACTTTCAATCTGCCCCCATCTCATAATTCTACCTTTTGAAGGAAATTCTTCAGCTTTTAGCATTGCTGGAAGCTATACTCTCTGAGTGGTATGAGTAGCGCTTTGCAACCTTTTGAGCTGTAACTTAAGAGTCACCGAGCTCTTGTATGTGCCCACTGTAAAGAAACCCAACTGTGACTCTTCCTGGTGAAACCCACATCCACATTTATGTATGTCTCATTATTTCCCTGAGAGCCTGTGTTTATTGACTCTTGTGTTTGTGGCCTATGTAAAAATGCCCTTTAATAAAGTCTTCTACTGTGCTCCATCCCACAATTGTTTTCTGTGGTGAAGCCACAAATCCTAGGTTTTTGTGAATGGAGGTCCCCAAGGGGAAAAATGGTGACTTCTGAAGTTGCTGCCTCAGTCCCTGTCACTGGTGACAGACAAGATAGTCTGAGGCGAAAATGCTCCTGTGTCAAATAGTTATGCCCATGGATGTTCTGTCTCGCCTCAAAGAATTGAGATATTTTATAGACAGAAAAGCAATTTGTGAAGCACAATGTTGCTTGTGAAGAAGTGCCAATCAGTGATGAGTGTAGAGAGCAGACATGGTGTGAACCACAGGAAACACTACATGGAGACCGGATGTTCTCAGAGCACTACTGAGCATGGGGATCTCAGCCTGACACCAAAAAGACTTTTAGAAGAAGTGGTGACTTTGCTCTTTGCTGGCCCAACATTTTAACATTGTAAAACGTTTCAATTGTCTTTGAACAAATGTCGCCTTTGTTTTCAGAATTGTTTCAAATGAACTACTTGTATCTGAAAGCACACACTGTTGCATTATAGATGGTACATGAACCTTTCTTCCTTTTCTGTAATATCTTTCAAAGTTCCCATGCCCCTCAGAGACGTGCTTTCAATGAGAAATGACTTTGGCCAAACCTTCAAGGTCACTGGGAATTCCTTGCAGCCTGTAGTGTAAATAATTACAGGGAAAGATGCCCCCTTAAGCACCTCTGTCCGCAAACAAAGTCATGAGGCAGGATGCATTCTGCACCTCTGGGAGCCCATGAATTGACTTTCAGTGGCATTAAGTCAGGTAGAGTCCCACAGCAAGGTCACAGCTCAGCTTTGTCAAGCAGCTGTCCTTTCTCACGGGTGGGACAGGAAGCACATTCTCGCTCAGGGAAAATGTTTTATTAAAATGATTCTTTTTGTTCTTTTCTATAAATGGGCTTTTGTGACAATAGGCTGTGGCAGTGTGTCTCTTTAGGACATTCATTGTATAATGATACTAACAGAGCATCGTTGAGTACTACATTAAGTTAATTTCTTAACTTAATGTTTTCTCTAAGTATGCTTTTATTTTTACCCAGTGATGACCTTCTTCTCCCTCCTTCTTTCTCATTTTCTTCTTCGCTTTCTTCCCCTCTTCCCCTTCTCCCCTCCCTTTCTTTCCTCTTCCATCTTTCCTTTTTCTCTTCCCCTCTCTTCTTTCTCTTCCTCCTCTTTTGTTTTCTTAGTAAATTGTGGAATTTTCTAAAAATGCAGTAGGAAATTTAAATCTTAGAATATATCATAGGCATTTTTCCATCATCTGGGGACACAGAGGGTTCTGATAGCTACAGATCAGATTACAGGTCAGACTACCTTGTTTGACCTCAGCTCCCATGATTTTATTACCTAGCCATTCCTTGTAGAGAAAAAAAAAGAAAAAAAGCAGAAAACAAACCCAGCATGGATAGTAGCACAGAGGATCGCATGTCTGGGCTTTCTGACTCTAGAGTCCTCCTCTGTTACTCAGAATGGTGTTTTCAGCACTGTCTTCAGACAGCCAGTCAGTGCTCATCACCCTGTGTGGCTGGAACAATCTTTCTGCAGCGCTGATCTCATCACCAGTAAACTCCTACTCTGAACATTCCCCAACATCTCTAGTATCTAGGGGCCAGCCAAAATGATCTCATGGGGGCAGATGTAGCACACAAGTTACCTCTGACTGAGGTCATATTCCTGTCCTGTTAGCCCATAAGGGGTCCTACTGTAAAAGCATTCTGTGCCCCAGAAAGAGACAAGTGCTACACGTGCATTCAAAGTAAGGGACTTAACTTAAACCCCTGCCAATGGCTATTCCTCTTCGTATGGTGACCAGGACCATTTCTATCAGTCAGCATCTCTTCATGTGTCATGATCGCTGATGACTTGGCTCTGTTACATATTTTAGCACTAACCTTAAAGCACTCCTTTGTGCCCTGCTAAGGAAGCCTGGCTAATGTGAGATGTCAGAGGGAGAACCCAGCATGCACAAGACTCACATTCACTGGAGGGTTGTGTATTGACAGTGCAGTTTTACACAGAGTTAGGTAACACTGCCATCTTTAATGCATTAATGCCACTTTTGGTATTAGCTGCATCCCTAGAGAGGTTTATGTAAAGTTCAATCTTTTTCATAATAAGTGAAAAAATTCTCCTGCCATTAATCTGTATGTTCTTAAGTCTACCATACATTCCCTGTGATTTTCTGTGATAAAGGAATTATCTGGACATGAGATTCAGAAAGCCTGTGGTGTTTCAGAAGGCAGTTGCTTAAGAATTAAAACCATAAATAGAAAATAGTACATGTGTGGAACTTTTGGTGGCAAATACAGTGTGTTGGTTACACACCTGGGTTCTAAAGTCACAATTCTTAGGTTTCAGCTTGGAACATACATTTGCATTCTGGGTAAGATGGTTCAATACAGTAACTTTCAGGAAACATTGCCTCTTCAACACAGACCCACGTGGACACAAGGAGAGGCTTGATAAATACATATTTATTTATGATTGTCTTCTGCGCTGCTCACTGGGAACCTGCTTGTCATCTCACCAAGTGACAAGCTGACTTTCTTCAAGTAGAGACAATGAGTGGAACATAGATCAACCAGTCCAGCTGTGCCCAGCCTAAAAGAATTGGGAACAAAGTTTTAAGCAATTATGTTTCAGGGTGATTTTGTACCCAATAATAACTGACTAGTACACTGGATGGTCAGTTACTTAACTTAGACCTGTTTTATTGTATCTAAGTGGAGCTATTGAATACTGAAAGGTAGAAAGGTTGAAGGAGCATCCTAGATAGATAAGAAGAACTTCAATATAAACTCAATATAAATAAGAAGAGCTTCAATATAAACTCAAAGGCCTCAATCACAAGAAACAAGGAGATAGATACAACACCCTGATTGATTGGCACACTGTGCACTTGGTGATGTGTCACACGGTATCTTGTGAATATGCAAAATTGTTTCAAGCTAATCAGAACCATAAAATAATTGGGGCTAATTTTAGGAATTTAGAGTTGTGAAGATTAAATGGGATAACCCACTTAGAAACACTCAAATGAATAAATAAATAATCAGTAAGCATGACACAGTGTGATTATATTTTATACAGAAATTATTATGTTATACTGTTTAAAAGGCCCTTCAGTTTGGAGTGACATGATACAATATTTTCATGTTTTAGTTGAGCTACTGTTGCTGGAATTGAGCCTATGGCCACAGTCTCATACTAAGCACATGCTCTGTTACCTAGCTGTACCTCTAGCTATTTACATGCTTCTTACTGGATACTTACACTTTCTATGAGAGATATTATTATCCACACTTGTGAAACAGTAGAAATTAAAAGCTGTTCTTCAGAAACAAGTGGGTTTGTTACTGCTTACTGTTGCCGTGTGTGTGTGTGTGTGTGTGTGTATGGTGTGCATGCTCTGTGGATGGGTGCATGTGGAGGTCAGAAGACAGCTTTGTGGAATTCATTCTCTTTTCCACATTTATGCTCGGTTTGGGGAGTGAACTTAGATTGCTAAGGCACATGTGGCAAGTGCCGTTTTGAGTCATCTCACTGGCTCCACAAACAAGCACTTTCTAAGCTTGGACTCTGAGTATCATAGAACAAGCTCAGGTTGTACTTTTTAAATAAAAGTTTAAGTGGGGAAGGGGGTGTGGGTGGAGAGGGGAAGAAGGGGTAGGGAAGGGTTAGCCAAAACTAAGGATGCACGAAGAACTCTTTACAGAAACCCACTACTTTAGTTTGTAAGTCCATTAAAAATATAATATACACAAAAGGGGACTTGGACAGAAGTACCTTGCATAGGTAGACAATGATGTTCAGGAAGATATAGGTTATCAATTGAAAAATCTCACTGCTAGGTATAGGTCGTGTCCTGGTATGATGTTTTGATTTTGTTTTGTCAACATGACACAAGCTAGAGTCATCTGGGGAGAGGAACCTTAATTGGGAACATCCCACCATCAGATTGCCTGTAGGCAAGTCTAGAGGGCATTTTCTTTATTAATAATTAATAATCATTGTTGTTGGAGGTCCCAGTCAATGTGAGTGGTACCATGGCAGGTGGTCCTGGATTGTATACGGAAGCAGACTGAGCAAGTCAATAAACATCACTTCTTCATGATTTTTGCTTCAGTTTCTGCTTCATCTCCCTCAGTGATGAAGGGTGATCTAGGGGTTGTAAGATGAAATAAACCCTTTCTGCTTCAAGTTGCTTTTGGTCATGGTATTTTATCAGAGCAATAGAAGTATAATTATGATGGGATCTCTCCCTACATGTTATAGTCAAGAAGACCCTGGAGGAACTCTAAAGGACTTTGCCTTTGCCCTTGATTGGCCACCATAACCAGATGGTAAAACCCTATTGTTGAAGACACTACTCATTCTGAATGCAGACACAGGGAAACCAACCAGGACCTACCAGGAAACTCTGGCCCTTCTAGCTAACTACATAGTGCCAGAAAGTGCTGGGCAGGCTGCTGGGAGAGGAAAGATATCAACGGCCTAAACCAGTGCTAAACCCTACACATTATAATACTGATTTTCCAAGCAATATGTGTTCATCAGCACAATAGTAGCATTGATGGTTATGGAGGTAAACAACCATATTCTGTTGGTTCAGAGGCCCATTTTACAAGAGGGATTTCATGCCACATACTATAAAGTTGCCCAAAAGCTCCTGACTGGGGAATGTCATAGACCCTAGGGAGGACTCTACCCTTGTTATGTTGAATAGTCACCCTGTCAAACTACCTACCTTTCAACCCATGCATGAGTGCTGCTCTCAACTTATGTCAGAGAAGCTTCTATTCACAGTGCGAATTGGTTAATGCAGAGACTTATAACTGGTCAAGGTGCCAAGTATGAGTAACTGTGAGTGCTCGCCTGTGGATGAATCATCTAGATTAACCTCCCCCATGCAAGGCTCAGGGGACATCACTGATGAGTGGGTATAAAAAAAATATCGGAGCTGGTAGGTGAAGGAGAGAGCAGTGAATGGCTGACTTCAGAGCACATCCTACATCTTTTCCTCATTTTGTCTTGTATTTCGTGTGTATCTGTAACTCCTAAAATCTTTAAAATTTGTTTGAGTACGTATTAGAAAACAATATAAAAATACACTTTAGTCATGACTTGTGTCTTGAACAATTTTTGATGTCAGATAAAGTTGAATCAACAGTGATCTCAAGGGTTCAGTCTGGTAAGGGATATTTCTCTTGTGTTACCTGCAACGGTGAAAGTCTGTTTCTGTGGCTATGTGTTATTTGATTAGCACAAAAGACCTGCATTCATAATCAGGTTGACAATATTTCTTCAGACCCGGAGTCAGTAACTTTGAAATACCCTGTGTGGCCCTTGCACAGACCATTTTGCTGATTTGTTTCCTTGTTCAGCCTCAGTGGTGTCTCCTATGTCACTATTCCTTTCAGACACAGAGTATTTGCATCCCTGTGTACAAAATAGGAAAGTCTTCTTGCTCAGTGGTGACGGCTATAGCCTTGTAGCCCCTATTACACTTGATGCAGTGCATGGATTCTAAGAGGCATTCTGCTAGTTGGAGATACACAAAGCAGAACCATGAAGGTCAACCTGCCAGGTGTCTTACCAGAGTGCAGATTCTGATTTGGTGGCTTTTGGGGTTCAGGGTGCTGTGCTTTCCATAAATTGTGGATGCTACAACCACTGATGAACCATGAACTGCATTCCCAGCCATAGGAGAACAAAGTAGGCAAACCATGCCCATAGGTCAAGTCCAGCCACAGACTTGCTTTTTATAAAGCTAGTATTACAAGGACACAAACATGCTCCCATGTTTACGAGTTGTCTGCGTGCTTCTCCATTGCTGCAGAGGAGTGGATGCAGTGGAGATGCCACAGCCCCCAGAGTCTACAATGGTTAAGAGTTTGGTTCTGGACAAAAATAAAGAACAGTACATGCAGAGCATGGTAGGCTTATAACGCTGACAGCATCAGGCTGCTAATCAGATAAAACAAATCCAACAGGGAGTACAAAGGATACAGAAGACACTGACAGTGAGACTCATCAGTGAGTGTGGGACTTACACATGAGGCGCTGTTCTCATGACAAGTGAGCACTTCTGAACCCTTTTCATCTCTCTTGCCTCAGTCTGCTCATCTGCAAAGTGGGGTTCCTCATATTAGTGTTTGGATTCCCCCAGAGAACTAATGATTAGGTCTAAAGAATGTTTAACTCATAACCTACTATGTCATGCTAATAAAATAATTGCTACCATTACATGGACCTATAGAAGAAGGTCTTGTCATCTGTGAATGACATGGCCACCAGAGTTTTTGTCGCTGTGGATACTCAGTTAAATGTGCAAATTTTGCTGGATTTATATGGACTCCTAGAAAAGGACTGTAATGAGCCAATTGGATTACAGAGCTCCAGCATGGATGGTAACACGATTTATCACATTATCACATGTCACAATGACATGAATGTCTGCTCTGAAAGCCCGAAGACTTCAGTGTGAATCCCCAGGACCCACAAAAAATACCAAGCATAGATGCATTATGTCTGCACAAGCAGATCCCAAAAGCTCATTAGCTTGTGAGCTTGGCCCAAAATGCAAGCTTTTGGTTCAGTGACAGTCCCTTCACCAGGCAAATATGGCAGGAGAATGATAGGAGAATACACCAATGTCCTTCTCTGGTCTCCACATGTTTATGACTATGAACCTATACCCACACACTTACATGTGTGCAACACATAGACACAGAGACATACACATGTGTCCACACCCACGTACATACAAACACACATATACACATGCACATAATACGTGCACACAGACACACTGTAACTCAGTTTACTCAAGCTCAACCAGGTAATAGCTGGCATCCCTACTGGGAAGGCAGGCACTTGTGAGAATCCCAGCATTGACTCCTGTGCTAGATACTTTTATGTCAGCTTGACAGTTGCTAAAGTCTTTGGAGGGGAGGGAACCTCAATTTAAAAAATGTCTCCATAATATGTGTAGGTAAGGGCTGTAAGTGTGCCTGTGGGGCATTTTAATTAGTGAATGATGGAGGATGGCCAGCCCATTGTGGGTAGTGCCATCCCTGGGCTAGTGTTCCTTGGTTCTATAAGAAAGAAGGCTGAGCAAGCCATGGGAAGCAAGCCAGCAAGCAGCACCCCTCCACAACCTCTGCATCAGCCGCTGCCTCCAGGTTCCTGCCTTGTTTGAGCTCCTGTCCTGACTTCCTTCAATGATGGACTACAAGGTGGAAGTGTGAGCCAGAAAAGCCCGTTCCTCCCCAATTTGCTTTTGATCATGGTGTTTCATCACAAGACTAGAAACCATAACTAGGGTACTTCCTCTTGCTGGTGAAAAGTGTTTCCCTAGAAAATAATCAATATCTCTTGAGATGAGAGTCTGTTGTAGGGATTATGTTGCAGGAAAATGTTCCCAGCAAAATCTGCTACCTGTTGCACTCTCCAAATCACTATAGCAAGACAACCGTACTGTGAAATAAGAACTTATCATATTTATTCTAAGTGTAGCTGAGTATTTTGCTCCCAAAGACCATGTGGTTTCCTTTCTGGATCAAGCCATGCAGACAAAATGGGTTCAGGCCACAGCATGGTGCAATTCTGGCAGTCAGGTCACATGTCCCTTTACAGAGAAGGCATCACTGAAAGTTTCTCATTGTGTGTGGTGGGAGGGGCAGGGAGAAGGCTAATCAGATAAATGTGCTCACCATACAAGTCTGGCAACCTGAGGTCAATTCCCAGAAACCATGTAAAGGTGAAAATTTTCTTCTGACCTGCACAACATTCACACCATATGTGCTTCTTCTGTCTTCTTCTTCTTCTTCTTCTTCTTCTTCTTCTTCTTCTTCTTCTTCTTCTTCTTCTTCTTCTTCTTCTTCTTTCTTTCTTTCTTTCTTTCTTTCTTTCTTTCTTTCCTTCTTTTTCTTTCTCTTCTTCTTTTTCTTCTTTTTTTCCGATACAAAAACAAGAGGTTTATTTTCTGGCACTTTGGGGGTTCAACCCTCAATCAGTCCCTCTAGGAGAGTGATAAGAAGGCAACCCCCAATGGCTATTAAAGCAGTTTTTATACTTTTTAGGGATACAGGTAACATAAGTAAGACTACAGTTCAAACTTATTGGCTAAGCATATTGTCCCTTAAATCTATTGGCTAGCAAGCATGATACACATTTGAACTCTATCTGGGTCTTTCCAGAGAGTCAGGTGACTATTAGTCAATACATTCTGAGAATTTTTTACTCAAGAATGTTCTTGTGGATGGAAAATGGAACTTGGTCTAACCTTGACTCCAGGTGGGAGGGGGAAGTTGGAAGAAGGGTGTGGGACTGGGAAACCCTTTAGGGTCCCTCATTCCACTCTTTTTCTTGTACAAGATCCAATCCTGGAGCTATGCCCATGGATCTTGGGTAATTAACTCATATTCTTCAGGTCCTGTCCTCAGAGTCTCATATTGTTGGTGCAGGACCATCAACTGCACTACCCCTATTATCTCTTTTATGAAGGCTATAAGCTTGTTCAATATGCAGGATCCAAAGGTTAACAATAGCAGGAGAACAATTAGAGGTCTTAACAATGTGGATATGAGGATAGTTAACCAAGGGGAAGAGTTAAACCAAGACTTGAACTCGCCCTGACTTTGTTGTCTTTCTCTCTTCTAGTTGACTAGCCCTTCTCTCACCTTGGCTATTGAATCCTTAACTACCCCCAGAATGGTCTCCCCAGATAGCACAGAAAAAGTGGTTGGCTCTCCCACACTGATGGCCCTGCTGCTGGCTTCTCCCATCTTGGGGGCACACATATATGGGGGCTTCTCACAGGACACTCCTCAACTTCTGGTGTCCACACCCTAAGCCCCACCCTCCAAGTCTGCTTCTGGGACACGGTTTAGATTCATAAGTCCCTCGTCTGCCACATTGTGCTTCTAATCCTGAGCATAACACACAGCAGGCATGGAAATAAAAAAGAAAATGTTTTATAGCTATCTCAACACCAACATTTTAAGATTCTGATCAATTGAAATGCAGTTGACAAACGTTGTTTTAGAGAAATTTTAACTTTAAAACAAAAATGTTTAGCACTGTGCTGAGAACATTGACTTCCAAAGCTTATGAGAACATGGCAAGGGGAGGGACCACTCTGTCTACAAGGTGGGTCTGTGTCTCACGATGCTTGGTCTCACTGGCGACTCAAGTGCACAGAACATGCTTTGGAATAAAATTGCATCATCTTTGCTTCTGTGATTTCCACCTGGCTGTTGTCACATTGGATCTAACTTCTGTTCTGCAGACATGCAGTGGATTCCAGAGCAACTGTTTCACGGATGAGCTGGACCGCTGTTCTGAACTGCCAAGAGCATCCTTAGCCTACTGCTTTGAGACTGTTCCTTCAATGTGGGAAAGGCCACAGGGAGAAAGCTCCTTTGCTTATTTTTTGTTTTTTGGCTTATTTGAGGCTTAGTCAGACATCTGTCCAAAAAATGATCTGACAGGGTGGAGACTGGCTCCCACATATACCATTCATCCTCAGTCTAGGCATATTGCAAGCCTTTGACATTTATCTGAGTGATCATTTAAATATGTTTAAATATGTGCCTCTGGGCACCATATCCTCAGCATATACACTATGCATGGTGTAACACCATACTGTACATGAAGAAGGCTTAGGATGAATTCAGGAGGATACATGGTGTGGTCCCTATACTTTTCCCCTATGTATTCCATCAAGACCAGTGGTTCTCAACCATGCTAAAACTGCAACCTTTTAATATAGATCCCCAACCATAAAATCACTTTCATTGCTAATTCGTAACTATAACTTTGCTGTTGTTATGAATCATAATGTAAGTATCTGGTGTGCAGGATATCTGGCATGTAATTCTGTGAGAGAGTTGCTCAGCTCTTAAAGGGACTGAGACCCACAGGTTGAGACATATTGATCTAAGCCCATGGAGCATCTAGTCACCAAGAAAATTCAGCTTTCACACTAGTGCAGGGGGGATGTGACTAGATATCTTGGCTCAGAGTAAAGGGGACAGAAAGAAAGAGAGTCAGCAGTGGGGTGTGAGGAAAGTGCAGTGGGGGTGTAAGGAGAGTGCAGTGAAGGTGTGAGGAGAGGGCAGTGAGGGTGTGAGGAGAGTGCAGTGGGGGTGTGAGGAGAGGGCAGTGAGGGTGTGAGGAGAGTGCAGTGAAGGTGTGAGGAGAGGGCAGTGAGGGTGTGAGGAGAGTGCAGTGGGGGTGTGAGGAGAGGGCAGTGAGGGTGTGAGGAGAGGGCAGTGGAGGTGTGAGGAGAGGGCAGTGGGGTGTGAGGAGAGGGCAGTGGGGTGTGAGGAGAGGGCAGTGGGGTGTGAGGAGAGTGCAGTGGGGGTGTGAGGAGAGGGCAGTGGGGGTGTGAGTAGAAAGTTTAGTGAGGATGTGAGGAGAATGTTTAGTGAGGATGTGAGGAGAGTCTTCTTCAAGCCAACAGGAAGAAGCATCTCGTTAACTGTGGAGATGAGCTTTCCAGAGAGTTTAAAATCTGTTTGTTTGTTTGTTTGTTTTTGTTTTGTTTTTGAGAGAGAGGAAGGGACCTATTAGGAAAGGATACTTTACCATGAGTCCATGATAGGAGTGAACACTTGTTTTGATGTCATTTCTCCAGGGATAAAAAGAACAGCAGCATTAGGGAGCCATGCCTTCTCAGGAGAAAACCTGGCTTTTGACTTTTTGAGACAGTCTCAAGTGTCACAGGCTGACCTTGAACTCACTTTGTAGACAAGGATAACTTTCAACTTCTGATCCTCCTGCTCCTAGTTCTTCAGTGCTGGGAGGCCAGGAGTGCATTACTAGTCTATGTGGTACTAGGCATAGAATCCAGGGCTTCCTGCATACTAGGCATAGGCATACTTCCTGTGTACTCTACCAACTGAGCCACATCTCAACTCTGAGAAGCCTCCCCTCCATTTAATGTAACAGTCAGTTTGAATATTTGATAAATGGTCAGAGAAAATGTTATGTTTCGAACAAGATGTGAAGATTTGGAAGCAATAGTGACTGCCATCTTTTCTTCCTCTCTTTCCCCATCTTCTCTTCTCACTTCTCTTTCCTGGATAGGCTCCATACATTTGAGCAGGATGATATTCTAACATGCTGCTTTCAAGTTGAAAGCAATGGTAGATGGATCCAGATAAACTTTACCAGATACTTGGAAGATATAGAAAAAAACATAAATTATGTAGCAAAAGCATAATCTATTTCAGGACTTAGCCACTAATGTCTCTCATTTGCTGACAGCCTACCATGGGCCACATCACCTCATTTGAAAATAGACTCTTGAGACAAGCATAACAACCCCAATTTCACAGGTAAAGGCAAATAACTAAAACAGTGCTTCTCAATCTTCCTAATGCTCTGTCCTTTTAATACAGTTCCCCATATTGTAGTGACCTCCAATCATAAAATTATTTTTATTGTTGCTTTATAACTATAATTTTGCTACTGTTACGAATTGTGATGTAAGTATTTGTGTTTTACAATGATCTTAGGAGATCCCGAAGAAAGGGTCATTATATACCCCAAAGAGGTCAAGACACACAATTTGAGAACTGCTGCCTTAGAGAGATAATATGGCTTTATCATCATATATGTAGGGGTGCTGTTTCCCAAGTCAGCCCATCTGAGAGCAACAGACTTCAGATTCAGGATGCGATAAACCTTGGACCAACAACTGAAGACAAATGCAAGCATCCAACAAGGAACGCAGAGCCACTAAGAAAGAGCACAGGGAGAATGGACTCATACACGGGACCTTCCTGTGTAGTGTGGGATCCCTCCATCTTTCAGGGCAGCACAGCAGAAGGGATGTAGCGCTCAATGGATACTTGCCATTGTCTCTGCCATTTGCTGGCTCTGTCCCTTGGACCAGTTGCTTCCAAACCACGCCCCTCATTTCCTTATCCTATCGATTCAGCAATGCCCAAGATCCTGAGAGATGGCAAGCAGCAGACTTAGCACTCAGCACCCACTCAAGTGGAGGATGCTCTGAAAGGCAAGCTCCTACTTCTTTCCTTGGGCCGAGGGAAGGCTCATTTTAATCACTGTGATACATCCTATTTAACTTTCCGCATGAGCCTTAGGCCGACACCAGTGCAGCAGCATACTTGCTGCCAGCTGGGGGAACACCGCCCCCTTCTCTATTAGAGCAATTACGGCATTCCTGACACATGCTGTCATGCCATTACTCAAGCCGAAGTCTCAGGTGATAATTTCCACTTTGTCGGGATGTCATTTCAATTCAGCATTCATTAACATTAATGCTTGTTAATCTATGAAAGGAAAGAGCGTGCCTGTTTGCATGGAATCATGTTTGGGATGCTTCCCACTCCTTCCTCCTGGACTCCAGTTGCCGGTAACAGACTTAAGAGATGCATTTAGGAGACAAGGAAGACATCTTAATAGAAATTAACACGATGTTCATAGGCTAAAGGAGTAGACTTATAACCGTGCTCGGCATTTTTCAGATCCCTTTCCATGTAAGACTGTTTTAACACGGCAATTCCATGTTCGCCCATCTGAGCAGATGGATCTTGCCCCTTTCAAAATGGTGGAGTTCTATTTTCATGGCTTCCTTCATGGATATGATGCCCAGATTTATCAGGCGGCACTACTGATCTGGCTCATGGAAGGGTAAGGTGTCTCTTGTTTTTCTGCATGGACAGTCAGCCTTGATGAAGTTTGTGAGACCCAGGAAGTCTAAGAAGCCTCAGCTTTATTGTTTAGCACCATATGTGGGGAAATCCTCAGATGACTTCATTTTCTTCTTAAAGCAGCTGTTTGAAGATGGAAGGTGAGGCCGGACATGTAGCTGGTGCTGCCTGGCATCTCCTTGCTCAATACTCACTATCTCTGGAAGCTTCACTCTTTAGACCTGCAAAGCGCTCCTTTCCCAGCCCTGCAGGCCATCTCTCTGCCCACCCCTTCATTTTATTGTTTTGAGATAAGGTCCCACGTAACTCAGGCTGGCTTTGAACCTGTGGTCATGTTGTCTCGGCCTCCTGAGTGCTGACACTGCAGTTGTGCAGTGTCTGGTCCAGACTCTTTTGTGCATTTGTGTTTCTTCCGTTGGTTGTTTGTTTTAAGATTGGGCAAGCTCACAGGGGAGCAACCATTAGGTGTTTTACTCTCCTGCAGAGTTCAGTTCTTTGTAGTTACTGAAAAAGGCCTTCCCTTTCAATTTCTACGCTCCATCTGGGCCACAGCTGTGGTGTTTTGCTTCTAGCTCCTCTTCCCCCCCGCCCCGTCTTGTGGATGGACCTTTCCACATCCAGGCACTTTTCCACATCAGCTCTTTGCCGATGAATTTCTCACCTGCGGTTTGAAGTTGTCTGGTGCCACTTTAAGTCTGAACCTGAGAATGTTCTTGTTCACGCAATGCCACCTCATTCGGAGAAGTGAAATATATACTCTCCCATGTCTTCTTAGTTCATCTGAGATTACTTTCAAGGGATGGAACTTTATTTGAATGCAATGCATTCTCCTAAGGCCTCAACACAGAGAGAATGCTGCATATTTTATTTCCTTTCATTTTCATGATTATTTTAGAGAGCTGAGAAGACAGAGAGAGAAAGTGGTGTGGCCCCAGGTTGCACCCATTCGGGTTAATCGGAGAGCTAACCGCACAGGGCAGCTGTGTTGGCATCTTCCTGAAAGGGCAGCAATGAAGATTCATCGTACTTTCTGCTTCTTGGCATAGAAACTCATTTTCATATGATTTTCCTAACCCAAATCTTGAACATTAAAAAGAAAAAAAGCAATTATTCCAGTTCTTTTCCTTTCTCCTACTGGCATAAGGAAAACAGCGCAAAGTCCAACAAGGGAGAACACACGCCAAGCACTTTGAGAAGCAGCGTGCTCGTCTCGACTATGTTTTGTGGCTCTCTACTTCAGTAATTTTTGTTGTTAATTTATTTACTTTGCTGCTTGTGTTTCTTTGGGCGTTCTCTATTGTTCCTTTGAGCAGAATAACTCAATTAACGTTGTTAGATAATTTTGTTATGCCTTGAATGTGTTCCAAACTATGAATTTTCTCTAAATACTCTTTAGCTCTGTCTTATGTTGATATGAGATGTTATTACTACTCTTCAGAATAAAGTATTTTACCAAATTTATTAAGTAGAATAAAAATCTTTGAGCTGGGAATGTTGGTGCATATTGTTAATCCCAGCCCTTGGGAGGCAAAGGCAGGCAAAGCTTTGTGAACTCAAAGCTTGCCTAGTCTAAATGGCAAACGTTAGGCCAGCCAGGGCTATATGGTGAGAGTTTGATTCAGAAAACACGAAAAACACCCTACCCCAAACCCACCATGTAACAACAAAAATAACCAAACAAACCCCCAAAAGCAAGCAAACAAAGATCTTTGAAAATGCAAACCAAGGAAATCAAGTTGTGGTAAGAGGGTTAGAGTTTTGTGGGTTTTTTTTTGTTGTTGTTGTTTTTTGGTTTTGGTTTTGTTTTTTTGATGAGAATACATGCAATATAGAAGGGAAGGAGGCACTTACACTGTAAAAGGAGAAGAGGAGGAATTGTTGCAACTTATAGATTTGAATGAAATGAAAAGTATTTCCATATGTGTAAAGAGTATATTGTAAGTCCATAGAAGAAGCGTTCTGGAAGAAACTAAGGCTGCCATATCCAACCCATTCCAGAGACGAACTGAGCTAACCTCACAAAAATTAGATGATTTTCCTTGTATAGATAAGTTCTCAAAAGAATGGTGAGATCATCTAATTTCATGAAACTGGCATAGTTCTGTGAGCAAAGGTGAACAGCACATCCATGCACACCCTTGTACACATGCACACTCTGCTGAAGGCCAGTTTCATTGATGACTATTGAATACAAGTGGAATGACAGCCAGTCAAATCCAGTCTGTAAAGCACAGTCTAATACTTAACATAAGGAAGAGTTGATATTAATATGTCAGTGTACACGACAGAAAATTATAGTCAGCTCAATTGTTGCTTTTGTTGAAGCACAGTGAATGTACTGAGGTTGTTTATGTTTCTACAAGCCCCAGGGAGAACCAGGCCTTACTGTCCTTTCCTTCATGGTTTGTCAAAGGCTGGAACAAACCTCACTCTTAGTAGAGATGCTTCAGAGGCAGGCACAGACAGGATGGCCCTCGTCTTTACAGAGCACGGCACCCTAACTATGCACTGAGAAGAGAGATAAAAGGAAAGAGGCTGAAAGGGACGAGATGGGGCTGTTATTATTTGTAAGTGATATGAACATTTACATCAAACAGGAAAAAGAATCCACAAATAAACTATGGAAAGCAATACATGTTTAGCAAGCTGCCTGGGCATGAAAGGAGCCTATTCAGTTTTTAATATTATCAAAACTCTGATAGATGATATATCATCAAAAGCTATCAATGTAAAGTAACTGATACAATTCATAGGCCCTCTGTGTATAGAATGTAAAGTCCTGCTAACAAACACAAAAAACTGTGTGGATGACTATTAATGCTGTGTTAACATATAGGTAAGAGTGTTGTTTTAAAGGAGTTAATTCTTCCTAACAATATACAAAATAATTTATCAATATAAACATAATTAAAATATCAAAAGCATTTGGAAGGGAAGCTTACAAAGAGGGTATATCCCTTAACAAGTATATTGTTAAATTAACTAAATTTAGAAAATTTAAAGCAAATTAACAAAGGTGTAGTCCTATGTTATCAGTAGCACACAAACCACCATCTTTTATAGATCAGAACTGGCCCATAGTGTGGAACAAAATGGAACTCTAGCTTACACATGGAACATCTCTAATTGCATTAAGTTACACAGAAGGACACAGCAGCCAGTGCTGCCTGTATTAAAGCTACTCAGACAGCAGAGACAGGAAGAACACTTGAGCCTAGTCTAGGCAATATTATAGAACCCTGTTTAAGATGGGAGTGTGTAGAATGGAGAGAGAGAGAGAGAGGGAGAGAGAGAGAGAGAGAGAGAGAGAGAGAGAGAGAGAGAGAGAGAGAGAGAGAGAGAGAGAGAGAGAGAGAGAGAGAGAGAGAGAGAAGTTATTGTTGGTATTGTTTTGTTTTGTTTCTGAGGCAGGGTCTCAGGAAGCATAGGCTGACCTTGGACTTGCTTTATAGCTGAGGTAGATATTGTACTTCTGTTCCTCCTTCCTCTACCTATGAAGTGCTGGGAGTGAAGGTCTTTGACATAACATTTAGTTTCAGAAAAAGTTAAGTTTAAACAGACTAGCAAAAAATATAAAGATCATACAAGGTGATGTCTGGTGAAAATATCTCCAATTTTTAAGCAGAGAAAAAAATTCCTGAACCAAACCAAAACCCTTTTAAAGGGCAAATGTGATTGACTGGCATGGAAGCATAGATTATATTAAATCAGAGAAGCAATGCAACAGAAGACCACAAACTCGGAGTTTTCTTTTTGTTTTGTTTTGTTTTTTTGTTTTTTGTTTTTTTTTTAAAGAACATCAAATAGCACCAACATGTAAACTCACTGTGGGGGATTAGAAGCAGTAAGAAATGACTGGAGAGATAGCTCAGCAGTTAAGAGCACTGGCTGCTCTTCCATAGGACCCAGGTTTGATTCCCACATGGCAGTTCGCAATTGTCTGTAACTCCAGTTCCAGGGGATCTGACACCCTCACACAGATACATGCAGGCAAAACATCAATGCACATTTAAAAAAGATAAGAAAGGAAGGAAGAGAAAAAGAAATGGTAGGAGATCCAGGGGAAATGGACAATGTTCCCTTTAGATGCTGTGGTGGTGGTGGAGGTGGAGGTGGTGGTGGAGGTGGTGGTGGTGGTGGAGGTGGTGGTGGTGGTGGAGGTGGTGGAGGTGGTGGTGGAGGTGGTGGTGGTGGTGGAGGTGGTGGTGGTGTGTGTATGTATGTGTTGGGAAGCATGAGCATGATTAACTTGAAAGTATCTAAAGACAGGAGAGATCATGAATTCAGGGCAATGCAAACTTCCAAAACAATGAAATACCACTACCTTCCACCAAATGAGTAGTATTAGCATATCAAGTAATGCTGTGCCTTGTCATGGACAGGACTAGAAAATGGTACAGTGAGCTAGCACAGCTACCAAGCCTGAAAGTTCTGATATTGGTATGTGTAAGCAAAGCAAATACCCCAGCAGATCCACAAGGACAGGTGTGTAAGGATTCTTGGCTGTCCATTGCTAGGAGGACAGAGAAGCCAAATGCCTGCTACATGTAAGGCAGGTCACTCAGCAAAGGGATGCACTTTCCCACTGAAGCCTCTGCAGTAACATAATGCTTCACTAAAGAGCGGTACAAATGAACAAGGAGAGGCAGCTTATTTGTAGCATAGTCCTTTGATATATGTAATGTGCCACACTGGTCAGCTTTCTGTTCTTGTAACAGACTACTTGAGAAAAATTCCTGTAAAAGGAGGAGGATTTTTACTGATGATTTTTTACCTGTGTTTTTTGGTTTTTTTTTAAAATCTTTTTGCTTTCACTTGGGGCAAAGCAGTAGATTAGGGCAGGTAGTGGTTGGTAGAAAAAGTGCATTTATGTCAGACCAGAACCAAAAGCACCAAAGACTAGAATGCCACAATACCCTGAGTATTGTGCCCCGTGCCCAGACCCCATGTCTTTTCTTGCCCCCATTAGTATCATGGTATGGGGATGCAGCCTTGAAATCTTGGGTTTGGGTGGGATACTTTATATGAAGCCCTAGCACATTTCAAGAGTGAAGGCTGCAGTGAGATGAGAGTCAGAGTTAATGGCCAAAGGCTAAATTAAAACTTGACTGTTCTGTGCATGAGATGTGAGCTGAACACAATGTGAACATCCATCCATAAATGAAATAATATTATTTTACCTATTGCTGCTGTGGATGGCTCTGTGCTGTTTGTATTTTTATGTTAATTTTGTTCTCTGGGGAGAGGCTGTCTGGAATGAGGAATGAGGAATGAGTCATGTATTCAGGTGGCTTTTTGTGAACCAATCTCCTAATGAGTAAAAGAGCCAATCACTGGGCGAGAGTAGGCAGGACTTCCAGGTTGGAAAGACCTATTGTCCTTAGAATACTGCGTATACTCTTGTGATTGATTTAGTCATTGTTTTTAACCATTTGTTTCAAAATAAGACCCTTACTCACTGTAAATCCATTATATAAAATATTTGCTTAGTGATTATTTTCCTGACTCTACATTTTTACTGTTCTGTGTGTTTGCATACATGTTCATGTGTGTAATTATGGGTGGATACCTGAGGCTGTTATCAGCTGTTTTTTTCAATGACTTTTCATGCTATTTTTGAGATAGGGCCTTTCACAGATCAGCTAGGCTGCCTGGGAAGCAAGCCCCTGGATCCCCCTGTCTCTGCCTTCTCAGGGTTGGGATTGCAGGCACATACACAACTCACGGGAATTGAGGACTTAACTTGAATCCTTGTGTGGAAAGCAATCAATATCTAAGTCATCTCGCCAGATCCCTGCTGCATTTAGTGGGACCTGGACCATCTCTATCGTATTTATTTTTATATGCCCAACACTTAAAATATTATTGTTGGTTCATGATAGACGTTCAATAAAGATTTATTGAGTGACTATATAAAATGAACACCATTATCTAAGAGAAGAGAAAATAAAGGCTACTTAACTGTTAACTACTTAGATTAGTGTGGGTGAAGCAAATATGTATGCCCATGTGGTCACCAAGCACTGTGATGCTTTTGTAGACTTTTTAGGTGGCACATGAGCTGAGACTTGACTTTTCTAAGCATTGAAACCAGGATTTTAATTTTGAATATTTTGACTCTAGACATCTTTGCAAGACAAGCCATCACTAGATCATGATGGAAAGCAATTATACTCTGGATGGGAGCTGGCTCAGTAGGTAGAGTTTTTGCTACTCAATCATGAGGACTCCAGTTCCATCCATGAGACTTGCATAATGGGAAGGTGTGGTGGTGCATACTTATAATCTCAGCACCCAGAGGCAGAGACAAGAAGATCCCTGGAGCCCACTGGTATGTTAGCCTGGTCTAATTGGTGAGACTCAGTCCAGTGACAGACCTTGTCTCAAGAAAACAGAACAGTACAAAACAAAACAGAATAAAACAGTGCATGGTGCCAAAGAATGTGTTCTGGCTTCCACATGCACTGGCATACATGTAGAGTTGCATTCATACACATACACACACCACACACTTCAACATACATTATACACATGCATATCAGACACATATCAACACACACACACACACACACACTATGTGTATATATATATATATATATATACATATATATATATATATATATATGAGGATGTGGCAATAAAGTCAAAACACAAACATGCGTTGACATATGTGTTTGATTACACTTAAGGCTCTACTTGTTCATATATATATATATATGAATGTGGAAGACATGTGCGTGGTATATACATATATACCACGCACATGCCTTCCACATTCATATACTACCCTCCTACCCCACACAAGAGTTATATTCTGTGAAGTCTTACTATGTAACCCAGGTTGGTCTTAAACTTACTACACTTCTACCTCTGAATATTAACAAAATATATAGGATTGAGCCCCTAGCCTTAGCATGAAACTATATCTCCTTTTATTTTAGTCTCTAACTTTAGCAACAGGTGTATTTCTAGATTCTGAGAAGTAGGGGATGGAAAAGCACACAACCTATGAACTTGTTACCCAAGGGGATCTGTTTTCTTTGTCTCATCCTCATGTCTGGCACCAGTGAACTCAGAGGACAGAGAAGCAGAGTAGAAGTTAAGCCAGGCTTCCCCAGCCTAAAGCAGGATGCATTATAGGTTGTGGCATTAAAGTCAAAACACAAACATGTGTTCACATATGTGTTTGATTACACTTAAGGCTCTACTTGTTTCCCTTAGAACTTTTTTGGCATCTTTTCAATAAGAAGGGGATAGGTTGACTTGAGATATTAATTATATGAATATATAACAAAGCTGACTGCTGGGAAGTGCCATTTTAATATAGATAATTTATCTGTGAACACAATGTCGTTTTTATTGAAGTCATTTTTCTTCTTATTGAGTTGAGGATGAATGTTCTCTACTGAATTCTGTCATCATGGCCAGACCAAGTTCATTAACAGTATGGCACACCATTAACTAACCACACGGAGTTGTGGGAGATGGATGCCGCAGCCCTTCGGCCACCTGCTTCTCTACCACCCTAAAGGATGAGTTCTCAGAGCTGCCATCCTGAAGGAGTGACTTTGGCAGGGATTATGAGAGCAGACAGTGGTGTTGTCTCTGACTTTGGGACCTAACCATTGCTCCATAACTGCTTTCTTATGTTCCTTTAATTCAGAGAAGCAGGTAGCCTTCACCCCTGCAAAGTCAGTCTACACTTTGCTGATCACTGTAGCCAAGTCATTACAAGTGCAGGCTAAAATGAAGGAGTAAGTTAAAGCAAGCTGTACAAAGTAGAGGAAACAGATTAACGTGCCTGATTATTCATGACAACTTGTGTCTCAGATGTGGAGCCCCTGCCAGGCACTTGCTGTTTCCAGAGGCTGAATAGAGATGGCTGCCTGGCGCAGGAGGTGTGGTGCCTCCGGCTCTGCCCTACAGCTGTTTGATTTCCCTGTGATTTTGAAACTGCTTCTCTAGAACTATCAGCTAGGCAGGGACATGGATGCCCCAAGGACAAGAGTGTTCCAGGCTCACTTCTCTGCACACTGTCACCTTTGTGATCTGAACTGAATTGACTTGTGTTCAGGTCATGTGTATCTTTGGAAAGTGAGAACTTTAAAAGCAGGCTCCTGTGTACAGGTTGCCAAAGATAAATGAGGGATAGTCTTATTTCTAACTAGAAAAATATGTCTTCATATATGCACCTAAAAGATCCCATAAAACACACACACACACACACACACAAACACACACACACACACACACACACACACACACACACACACACACACACACAGCAAAGAGAAATGTTTTTCACCCTCTCTCAACACATGCCAAAATTCCAGTAGATCTTACTAACTGCCTGGAGCTTTTTCTTACATTAAAGTTTAAGTACACACACTAAGATGTTGAATTGTTGTTTGAAACAGGTTTTATTATGTAGTCCTTACTGGCCTGATACTTGGTGTAGTAGACCAGGATAGCCTTACATAGAGATCTACTTGGCTCTGTTTCTTGAGTGTTGGGATTAAGCATGGGAACTACAATGCTTGGCGGATGTTGACTGTTTGATACAGATGTGCTTTTCTGATTCTTTCACACAACCCCTGGTCCATTCTTCCTTTCCACTATATTACTCAGTGTGTGCCTTCCACCTGTCAGTGTATATCCACAGGCTTGGCCCCATCCTTGCTTAGGTCCCTTGGGTCTATGATGCCACCTGCAGATCTGGCAGAAAGCACTGTTGATGCCTCACCAGGAGCATACCAACTCAGTAGCTAAATAAATATCTCTAGCTCTGCTGTGTTCCATGTTCTAGTTCTAATTCTATGATGCTTCCAGGTCCCCCTGGATGGTTGTATATTGACTTTGTCTAGTGTCCTTTTCTTCTGGTAGTAACCTGATTCTTTCTTCCTACTCTTTCCTATAAAAGGAAGTTCCATGGTCCTCATTTTACTTAGCCCTGAATTAATCCCGAGAGGTAGGTGGGCAGGATCTGGCAGTGGTGGTAACAGGTTATTGCCATTGTGCTCCAGAATGAGACTCCAGAACTAAGGAAGTATTCTTCAATTTGTTCAAGACTGAACAGCTAGGCATGAACCTGACTAACTCTGGTCTTCATTCTGCACTCAACCTATCATATTGTTGTCTTTCACAAGTAAGTAAGTTTGCAGTTGTGGTTCTCTGAACAATATTGCTGAGAGGGACCCCTGAGGATCCACCCCGAGGGACTTACTGCTAATGAATGCGTGTTGGGGCATGAGGTGTCCTTTTCATCAGTAGTGTTGCCAATGAAGTACTCTAGCTCCAGGGAATGACTCTCCACTCATTCCCTGCAAGAAACTTTAAATAAACTCCGTGGGTCACACCCCAAAAAGAAGACATGGGGTTCTGGCTCCCATTGAGGGGAAAGAAAAACATGTTCCCTATTTTCTTTTGCTTTAGTTTCTTAGGGTGTTTGCTTTACAGGGTCTTATCTGATGCATGCTATGAAGATATATTCTTCCTAGATAGAAGCAAGATAAATCCCCATCTATCTCTAGCAACCATGTGTATATATGCAGGAGCCTGAATCCAAAGAAACACGTGATCCGAACACACATCAATCCAATTCAGATCACAAAGGGGACAGTGTGCAGAGAAGTGAGCCTGGAACACTGATGTCCTTAAGGCATTCATGTCCCTGCCTAACTGATAGTCATAATAGGAGAGGGATCTATTGAGAAGAAGAGTTTTAGAGAGGGATAGAGGGAGATGAGAGACAGGAAGGGGGTATGTGTATGCCTGAGTGTGTGTGCCTGAGTGTGTGTGCCTGAGTGTGTGTGTGTGTGTGTATACTTGAGTGTGTGCCTGAGTGTATGTGTGTTTGTGTGTGTGTGTAAAATGACTTAAATTCATTAACTAATTGTATGAAACTGTCACCCATAAAATGTTAGAAAGAAATCATTGTTGTTCCTCTTGCAGACGACCATTTGCATCCTATGACCTTCAGAAACTCACTGTCAACATGTCTCCATTTGTATATCTATGGCATTCACTGGCTAAGACTGATGTTTGTAAACAGGCAGTCTTCTTTGATTGCCTCGACATCCCGCCCCCCCCAAAGTTTTTAAAGATACTTAGAACAAACCACCATTCACTCTTACGCAGGATTGCTATAATTTATTTTACCTGAGGGCAAAATCTTAGCTATTTAGGAAGTCTTATAAAAAAAGTCTCCAGATGGCTTCAATATATTATTTTAGGAACCAAGGACATACAAATAAAATGGATAGATAAGCACAACTCAGAATCATAGAGGAGCAAAAAGTAAAAGTCAAAAGAAAATATCTGAGTCTTCAAAGATGTGAGCTTTTGACTCAGGATGAGAGACTCAAGCAACAGGAAGAACAGGGAATTCCTCCACCTGGTGAAGAACTCGCACCTCACAGGTAACATCGGAACATGGGAAGAAACCTAACACTTTGTTCCTCAGATGGGGAATAAGGTGAGAACGTCTCTCTCACTCCTCCCATGCTACATGTTCCCTAAAATCCTAATTACTGCAGTAAATATGAAAGAGAAGGGCTCAAGAGATGACTTAGTGGTTAAGAGTCCTTGCTGCTCTTTCAGGGAACCATAGTTCATTTCCCAGGATCTACATCAAGTGGCTCACCAGCTATAAGGGATTGATGTCTTCTGCTCTCCCCAGGGAACCATACTCATGTGCATACACACACACACACACACACACACACACACACACACACACACACACACAGAGAGAGAGAGAGAGAGAGAGAGAGAGAGAGAGAGAGAGAGAGAGAGAGAGAGAGAGAGAAAGAGAGAGAGAGAGAATAAATAAAATTTAAGCATACAGTATTTGTGTTAGACTTTCTACCACTGTGATGAAATACAGGAGAAAAAATAACAACCGAGGAAAGGTTTACCTTGTCTCACAGCATCAGAGGTGCAAGTCTGTGGTTGACCAGCTCTATTGATCTGAGCCAGAAATAAACACTATCATGGAAGTGGGGGCCTGTGTTAGAATTAAGTGCCTTAGCTCAGGGTATCAGGAAGTAGGCACAGAAAGACAGGAAGAGCATAGGAACAGCACAAGTCCCTAGTGACTTTATTCCTCTAACTAGATCCCAACTTCCATGGCTCTACTACCTCCCAATATCTATTCAAATTATAGCTTCATCTAGAGGTTAGGTCAGAGTCTATCTGCCTCCTAACACCCACCTAGCTGGCAACTAAACCTCCTACATATTAGGCTTCGAGGGATGTCAGATTTACGTCATAATTGTACCATTTAACTGTGTTCCAGACATACATCTGTTCCATACATCTGACTGTAACAAACTGAATGGGTAGCACATGGTAACCAGAAAAGTCTTTGATAAAAGAAGTACAAGCAAACCTAAATAAATGGGAGATGTTTCATGTTCATAGATGATTTGATACTGTGATGATGTCAAATCCTCCTCAGATTAACTATAGAGTTAAAGTCCTGATTAAAATTTTGAAAAGCTACCTGTGATTACTAACATAATAATGCCACTGTTCATACAAATACACAAAAGTCCTAGAATCCCTAACATTTGAAGGCCTCACGCTACCTGATTTCGGTGTTCTATGAGGATGGTGTGGTGTGGTGAAACAATATACACATACTCCAGTAGAACATGTTTTGAGAACTTGGAGTTAAGTCGACGGATCTTTGGGCAAGGACCAAAGACACTTCAATAGAGAAAAGCATTGTTCAAAACAAAGGGTGTAGAAAAGTGGAATGCACATATGCGTAAAAAGATTGCCTAGACTAAGAAACTTTTCATAAAGTTAAACTTAAAATGCACCATATATTTAGGTGCAAAAACTGAAAAGCTCATGGAATTAAATGCAAGAAAATCTATGTGACCTTGGGTCAGAGCCGTGAGTTTTTGGTACAATCCAGAAAAGAAGTGTTGAGTTAATCTTTAGTTTACAAACATGCACTTAGTCTCTGTGGGCTGGAAGTAAATTTTTGCCTATAAATAATATAAACTTTCAGTCTGGATGAACTTTTGTAACATGAGCAGGAAAATGAGGACTCAAGACACTGAAACTTATTATCATTTATGTCTGTCACATTGGGTTATAGGAACACAAAGTCCGCAGAGAACCTTGTTGGCATTTCTGATCTTGACATTAAATGGCAGTTTTCCTTTGGAGTTTAAGGAAGAAACTAACAATCTAATATGTATTGAAAGCCTGTTCTGTGTCAGACTTTACATTGATTTGTATGTTTCTGCAGGAGGAAATCTCTTCCTCGGTCACCTTGAATCCTGACTCATTATCCACATTCAATCTATGGATAAGTAACAGAAGACTATTCTGAGAACCCAGCCAATGATGAGGAAAAGTTTTACTCTAAAAGGACCAGGTGTTTCACAGAAGTGGGTCTAGGCATGTGTGCTACATCAGGCTATATTTTGTTCTTTTAAATATTCTGAGCTGCCTTAGAAGTCAGTGCTACTTCACAGAGTGTGAAGAAGAGTGGGGTCAGGGCATGCAAGAGGTGATCGCAACATTTAGGAGACTGTATGGAATGGCTTCTGCTCAGGGCAGCTCCTTGTCTGCTTTCCACTACCAGAAGAAAGAATTACAGGCTGAATTGTAAGGTGGTTGCTTTTCTTACCTTCTTCTGATTCAAGAACTTCAGATGTGAATTTCAGATATGTGTGTTTCATTTGGAATATCCCTAGATGTCAGAAAATAAGGGTCCATAGGGAAAGGGGTTGGCTTTCAAGGGAGGGGAGATTGACTGCGGTAGTATTAAGGGATGTAGGTAATCTCTATCAAATCCCTCTCCTCATGGATCAGAGAGAAGAGGTGGAAAGAGTATAAGATCTAGAGCTGATGGAGGACAATAAGGAATCAAGGTCTCCTGGATACAACAGGGTGGACACATGTATAAACTCGCTGAGTCTGGGGCAGCATGCAGGGGTCTGCACCAGATTGGGTCCAAGAGTTGAAAGGAGAAGTGGGCATATGCCCCTAACCCTAACCCAGTAGCTACCTCCAACAAATAACCACTTGCAAATGAAAAATCAGTTTTCTCCAAGGGTCTCTCACTAGGGAAACAAATTACTTTTAAGGTGAAGACCCATGTCCAGCAGTCAATGGCCAACACAAAATGAACTCATTGGCATCTTAGAAGGTTCTTTTTCTTATAATGTTAATTCAGGTTTTTTTAGCCTTACAGGACCTTTGTGTATATATTATGGCTTACTGTTTTGTGTTTTTATTTTTGAGTAGATTCCTGTGTGTGCGAATGTGTGTGCAAATATGTCCATATGCATGTCTTGTGCCTTTTCTTTGACTCTCTTTTCTCATTTACTTGTATTGTCCTTTTCCAATTTGTTTCTGTTTTGTATTATTGTATTTTCTTTCATTGTATTACTACTCTTTGAACTCCTGTTTTGTTTTCTAAGGGGAGTCAGAAAGGGGGTTAATCTGGATAGGAGAGGAGGTAGGGAGGAACCTGGAGAAATAGGGGGAGGGGAAACTGTAATCAGACTATACTATATAAAAAAGAATCTATTTTGAATTTAAAAGGCGGGGGGAGTAGTAATGGGCCAAAAATGTATAAGTGGGGTGGGAGGTGGGAAGACAGGGCAGAAAAAGAAGGAAATACTGTAAAGACTAATCAATACTGCATGCCTTTTGAGAAAGTAACTAAGGAAACATGCTACTGTAGACATTTGTGAAAATATATACATATAGATATCTAAAAAGGTTTACTCTATAAAGAGTTACTCTATAGTGGAGTGATAATGCCCTGTTAGACATTTCAGGTGAACAAATAAAAAGCCCAGGTTCAGAAATGGGCTACTTTAAGAGTTATGGCTAGAGAGGATCCATAGATCCACAAACAGTCTTTTGCCAGGCTCTAGATTACCCTCCAGAACTTGATAAGACCTTATTGATAAATACACCTCATACCCAAGACAAAGAATATAGAGAAATCAAATTGGTTTCATCCCTACTGGTTAGCCACCGGGTGCTGAGGTGCTCTGCAGGCTACCAGCAGAGAAAGGTGATCATCAGCATTACCCAGTTCTGAAGCTTGTGAGTCATAATAATGGCCCACTTGCTAAGACATGGCCGCAGGTGCATTAGTGGCATGAATGTTATGGGAGCAAACAGGTCACTCTCTGACTGAATTTAAGTCCCACTCCACAAGTTAAAACTTATACATGGCATTATTATCTGGGCCAAGAGCCTGATAGTGGAAAAAACATACTACTAGCGTTACAGACATAATAATGTACTCCTAAATGACTTGTTTTTATACCCACAGGTTAGTATACCTCTCGAACTTCAACAGAGAATCTTCTTTTTGCAGGAGATAGCAATTAACATAGAGTCCCACAATTGGTCAAGGTGCAGAGAAAGAGAAACTTTGGATTGTTCATCCCTAAAGGGGTGGTCATACCTCACCCCTTTTCTAAGGGCTCAGGGACATGGTCAAAGAAGGGGCAGAAAAACCATAAGAGCCAGATGTGACAGATTACTGGTAGGAAACATTGTTTTCCAGACACAGCAGGGAAGTTGCAAATAAGAACATTTGACAGTTTTGACACATGTCCAAGTCCTACCTAAACCAGGCAAAAATCTCAACATGGGTGTAAGAGGTTACAAAGTCCTGCCCCTAGCTGAGCTCTATTAGCAATTGGTGGCTTCTGGAAGAGTCAGATTTCTTTGAGGATTGGACCCTGATAGTTTGACAGGCTCCAGTGAAGGGCTCCAAACCCTTTGTGTTTGGGTAGCACAAACTGGACTTGATAGGTTAGAAATAATAATAATAATAATAATAATAATAATAATAATAATAATAATAATAATAAACTCAAAACAAATACAAAGTTGCATGAGTAGGGAAGGGAAGGGGATGGATCTGGGAGGAGTTAGTTAGCATTCTCAAAAGAAAGGAAAAACTTTATAGGAGTTGGGGTCATCCTATGTACAAGGCAGTATCTTTGTCACTCAAGGGTTTTCATTGCATATCCAGTGGGGCTTTGTTTTTGACATGGGTCTTGCTAGTTCATTTTGGTAGGGTTGAAATTGCATCAGACTTGGAGCAATTCTCCTGCTTCTGCTTTTCAAGCTCTGGGGTTACAGGCAGGTGTCACCAAAGAGTGTTTTTTTTGAAGTAAATATTTTGACATTTGAGAAGTGCCACAGTGAGGTGCAGATTAAACACTGTGGGAGTTTGGAGGCAGTGAAGATTGTTTCCGGTAGGAAGACTTGGAAACATTCAGAGAAGAGGTGGCATTTGATTGGTGCCTTGACACATGAACAAATTTAGACATGTGGAGATAATGAGAGAAGCAATCTAGAAAGAAGCAAAACCAGGGAAAATATAAAAGAAATTTAGTGGTGTTCAGTAAGCTAGATTTGAATGAATACAAAGAGAGAAGTTGGGTAGAATCAGGGTCTGTGAATCTCATAAAGCTGGCTTGAAAACATGTGTGGGTTTTATGCACAGGTTGAGAGGAACAATTGAATATGTTTGAGAATAATGGTCTCTGACCTACCCTTTGAGAAATGACTCTGGCCCTTTCCAAAATGAGCCAGGGTGGGGGTGGGGGGAAGCAGAGGGAACACGAAATGTTGATTTAGGTAGACACTGTGAAATCCACAAGGAGGTCTGAGCTAAGGTGCTGAAGGTGAAAAGGACATGACAGCAGTGAACCACTGGAGGAGAATCAGCAGACACCCATCCCTGTTCTGATGTGTTTCCAGAAATAGAGAGGAGTCCATGGTTAGAAGGGAGCTGGAACCTTCAGCAGAAACAGAAACAGAGGATGTGGAGCTTCAGGAATCATGTGAAATAGTAAGTTTGAAGTTCATTTTACAGAGCCCCAAGCAGATATGTCCAGCCAAAGGGTAAGAAGTGGGAAAAAACACCATGCACATTATCTGATGGAAGTTATGAGCTTTTTCTTCCATCGCTGTGATTGGTTAGAGGCCCCCAGCTTTATCCCGAGAGTTTATTGGTGAGTTCTTAATTCATTCTTCCTTTTTAGATACTGTTTCACTTACTTTCAGTGACATATCTTTGTGTGGGGGACTCAGAGGTTTGTCTCCCTCTACAAGATCACTGATAGATGGGGAACCTAAAAATGTTCTCATTCAAGTAACTCTTGAGGGGTATTTGATACTACTGATGAATCTATTAATTATATAACCTTCCACCTTTATCCATGTTCTACTTTGTGGCAAGTTAGGTCTCCCCAAAGATCCTGCCATAAGATACTTGAGTCTGCCCATTCTGTAAGACTCCTCTAACCTCAAGGAAAGAAGCTGTAGTGTTCAGAAGAGATCCCATCCAGAGAGGGGGTGGCATTCCTTGGAAGGTTCTACAATGGCTTGTTCAGGCTGCTGCTAGTATTTTATATTTGCTCCACAGAGATGAGGGGAAAAGTGGAAATGTCAATGTATTAAGAAGCTGTGAGAATGTAATTTTCTTTTTAATTATATAGGGTGTGTGTGTGTGTGTGTGTGTGTGTGTGTGTGTGTGTGTGCTTTGTATGCATATATGTTCGTAGGTATGCAAGGCATACTTGTGTTTAAATGTGTGTATAGGTATGTGTGAAGGCCAGAAGTCAGTCTTGGGTATTGTTACTCTGGAGACAGGGACAGGGTCTCTCACTGGGACCTGGACACATCAGTTAGGTTAGGCACACTGGCCAGCAAGCCCAGGGTATCTGCTTGCTTCCACCTCCCCAGCACTGGGATGGTAAGCACATTCCAGCAGACCAGCCTCTTTAGATGAGTGCTGAGGACTGAAGACAGACCTTCAGAGTCAGCAAGACAAGCACTTCACTCAGCTCTCTCCCAGCTCCTGGCTTTCACGTCTCCAACACTCTGGGGCATTACGGGGCAATGAGGTAGGATACTCTCCCTCTGTTTGAACTCAGAAAGGCATAGTTCATCAAAATGAAAGGGATGTCTGCATGAGAAGTAATCCACTACAACTCCCTTCGTTGGAAAACTTGAATGAAATTATCTCTGGATCTATTACTACTTCTGAGGCTCCATATGCATTGCTATTTTACCAAGTCCACAAACAATTAGCTTTATTTATTGTATCTAATTTAAAGTACAGAATGAGTCATAGAAAAGTGAACAAACTACATGCAGTGTGATCTGTGGAGGTGGAATACTCTCCCTTTTCCCTAAAATCTGTAATGTCTGTTTACACAGTTATGAAACTGCAGTTTTTCATTAACGAGTTGTGTTATTACACAATGGATATACTGATTATCATCAATTAGTAGGTAATGAGCAACAATCGAAGCCTTGAAAATTTGTAATTATAGTCATTTATCATTGGTGATATGGTGATACTTATGATTCTAATGAGTCAAAAGATCATTTTACACTCAAAGACACAGAAGCCCATGATGAATGATGGGTGCATGTAGGAGACACACAGTGGATATCTGATCACAGGATTTTTTAGTTTTCTGACTTGACCATGAACCCTGAAGAATGAGTATGACTCAGGAAACAGGGTGAGAACCAGCTGTATGAGATGGGATGTTGATATAGAGAGTTTTCAGCACCACATATGCCTAATAATTTATAGAAACCTGTGATGTGGACTTTCTCCAGAGCAGCTTCATATAAAGCTGTCTCTTGTTTTTCTCTCTGCCTGGTGTGGAGTGAACTTACCATGAGAACCATGCTTCTGTGGTGCATGTGCACTCCCACATACGTAGGAAATACCGTGGTTGCTGCAAAGTCACAATCACCAGACTGTTGGCATCTTGTCTGAGTAACTTTACCAGCCGGGAAGGGCAGAGAACAGATCAACAGTTTGTATCAGAACCGTGCTGGTGTTTTGCTCTCACAGGTAAATAGACTGGTTAAGTTTCTTCCCCAGGTAAGGGTGGTGGGTCATCTCCAGGGCTGTTGAGCATGGCTCAGTCATGCTTTCCTCCTGGTGGTAGCTGACTTCCCTCATGTCACTCCACTACAGTGGAGTACTACATAGTACGGGACATTATATCCTGTTGTATCCCAAACTGACAAATCATATACCAGAAGAGAGATTAATTTTATTTTGAGTTACAACAATCTATGGGCTTCAGTACACTTTGGATGAGGCAGGGGGAAAAAAACATCAATATTTTCATTGTGTAATGACTACTGCTATACCCTCCATGGTTGGTCTCCATATTTTCTATTTAGCTCAGGCCCAAGAGACCAAGATTTTTCCACTTTGAAGCCCTCGTCTTCAAATGCTTTGAATCTCAAGTCTCAGAGGTATGCACACTGATTCATGATTACTCTTCTGCCTTAAGCACTACCCTCTGCGATTTCACATCGGAATGGTGTCAGCTGTCTACCTTGTATTTTGAGAGAGGCTAGAACTGGGATTTACACTGCTGGAAAACTATCTTGGTTTAATCTGCGTGTTTAAATATGTGTTGTCTATTTGTCCTAGCTAGACACTCTTTGGGCTTCCATTCCCTTGTGATGGAGTCAAGGGCAGAAGGGCACACCCCACAGTCAGGCAGAGTCTTGTGTTTTGAGCCTCTGTATTAAGGCATGTGTATTTCCGGAGGCAGCATGCTCCCCTTGCATCTAAAAAAGTCTAAATCACCACAACCAAGCCTCACCTCCTGATGATGCAGAATAATTCATCGTCTCAATTAAACTGCTTCCAGACCTGTTGCACTGGTGATATGCTGTTATGAGCACCAGTTAAATAGCCCATATTTTCATTTTAGCTAAAAACCTCTTCTAGGAAGGCTGGAAGCTGTGCATGCCAGGAACCTGGGCTAGACTTGCTATTTTTTTTCCACATTTGTAGCTTCATTATGTTGAGTATACCTGGATGGATTTAATATTAAGTCATCAGAGTCAATCCTTAATAAAATCCAAATTCGTTAGTCAAAGGGGGATGAATTATATTTTGGTGGCTTTGACTTAACCTTTTAATTTGACTTGAAACAGCTGAACTTTGAGTTTCTCTTTCATATTCTGTCTTCACTGGTGTTAGTCAAGTCTGTCCACACATTGTCATCTCTCACCCATATATCTCATCCATCAAGCATCCATCTCTCATCCATCATCTATTCATCCATGCAGCATGCATGCATGTATCCAACCCTCTATCCATCCAACTAGTCATCATCTGTTATCCATTTATCATCCATCATCTATTCATCCATCCAGCATGTGTGCATGTATGCATCCATCCAGCATCAATGCATCTGTCTATCCATCATCCATTATCTATCCCTCAGCTCTCTACCATCCATTCATCCAGGATGCATGCATCCACCCATCCATCCATCACTCATGCATCTGTCTATCCATTCACCATCCATCTACCATCTATCCATCATCCATCATCTGTTCATCCACCTAGCTTGTATGCATCCAACTATCCAGCCATCCAGCATCCAAGCATTATTTATTATCTATCCACTATGATCTATCCACCCATCCATCCTTCCATTATCTACAATGCCTTAACATGAAAAGCAAGAATATCAAAGAATCCCAGCTGTGTGGACGAGAAGCCTTAGAGCTTTCTCTGCTTATCAACTATAAGGGTAAACGGTATCCATGCACTTTTAGTTATGAGACTGGGTCCTCTATCTCTTGTTCTCAGTGTGGCTGTGACTGACAACACTAATAATCCAGCAGTTTCCTTTTGACTTATGGAGGCAGGAAGCACCACTATGAGTGACACCTTTCCAGAAATCACTGCAGGTACTGAGAGGCCTATTAGCTACAGAGAGAAAGGACTGTGCCAGAGGAAGACAGCCAAGGGGGCTGGGCTGTGAGTGAGAGGTAATTGTCACCTCCAACAATCATGTTTGGAAGAATGAAAAGGGTCTCTGCCTTTCTTTATGCTTGCCTGTTAAAATCCTTTGAAAGTTTGGCTTCCAGCAGGTGTCAAGGGGGAACCACTTATCTGCACGCATGCTGCTTTACTGAGTTTCAATATTTGCTGAGTTTGGGTTTGTTTGATTTTGCTTGTAAAGAATATCACACATATGGAACATTAAAAAATGTATTTTATGGAAACCATTTTTTTTCACAGTACTTAATTTGCTTCTTGTGGTGGTTTGAATATGCTTGGCCCAGGGAGTGACACTATTAGGAGGTATGGTCTTGTAGGAGGAAGTGTGTCACTGTGGGTGTGGGCCTTGAGTCCCTCCTCCTTGCTAGCTATGAGACAGTCTGTTTTCCTTTGGAACAAGATGTAGAACTCTCAGCTCCTCCAGCGCCATTCCTGCCTATACACTGCCATGCTTCCCACCATGATGACAATGAACTGAACCTCAGAACTTGTAAGCCAGCCCCAATCAAATGTTGTCCTTCTTAAGAGTTGCCTTGGTTAGGCTGCCCTCTCTCTCCCTATCTATTCAATATAGTACTTGAAATTCTATATAGAGCAATTAGACAACAAAAGGAGGTCAAAGGGATGCAAATTGGAAAGGAAGAAGTCAAACTATCACTATTTGCAGATGATACGATAGTATACTTAAGCGACCAAAAAACTCCACCAGAGAACTCCTAGAGCTAATAAACAACTTCAGCAAAGTGGCCAGACATAAAATTAACTCAAATGAATCAGTAGCCTACCTATACTCAAAGGATAAACAGACAGAGAAAGAAATTAGGGAAATGACACCCTTCACAATAGTCACAAACAATATCTTGGTGTGACTCTAACCAAACAAGTGAAAAATCTGTATGAAAAGAACTTCAAGTCTCTGAAGAAAGAAATCGAAGAAGACCTCAGAAGATGGAAGGATCTCCCATGTTCATGGATTGGCAGGATTAATATAGTAAAAATGACCAACTTGCCAAAGGAATATACAGATTCAATGCAATCCCCATCAAAATTCCAACTCAATTCTTCATAGAGTTAGAAAGAGCAATTCTCAAATTCATCTGGAATAACAAAAAACCCAGGATAGCTAAAACTATTCTCAACAATAAAAGAACTTCTGGGGGAATCAGTATTCCGGACCTCAAAAAGTACTACAGAGCAATAGTGTAAAAACTGCATGGTATTGGTACAGGGACAGGCAGGTAGATCAATGGAATAGAATTGAAGACCCAGAAATGAACCCACACACTGGTGGTCACTTGATATTTGACAAAGGAGCTAAAACCATACAGTGGAAAAAAGATAGCCTTTTCAAAAAATGGTGCTGGTTCAACTGACGGTTAGCATGCAGAAGAACGCAAATTGATCCATTCTTATTTCCTTGTCCAAGTGGATCAAGGACCTCCACATAAAACTAGACACACTGAAACTAATAGAGAAGAAACTGGGGAAGAGCCTTGAGCACATGGACAAAGGGAAAAATTTCCTGAACAGAACACCAATAGCTTATGCTCTAAGATCAGGAATTGACAAATGGGACCTCATAAAATTACAAAGTTTCTGTAAGGCAAAGGACACTGTCAATAGGACAAAACGGCAACCAAAAAATTGGGAAAAGATCTTTACCAACCCTACATCCAACAGAGGGCTAATATCCAATATATACAAAGAACTCAAGAAGTTAGACTCCAGAGAGCCAAACAACCCTATTAAAAATCAGGTACAGAGCTAAACAAAGAATTCTCACCTGAAGCATATCTAATGGCTGAGAAGCACCTAAAGAAATGTTCAACATCCTTAGTCATTAGGGAAATGCAAATCAAAACAACCCTGAGATTCCACCTCACACCAGTCAGAATGACAAAGATCAAAAACATAGGAGACAGCAGTTGTTGGCGAGGATGTGGAGAAAGAGGAACACTCATCCACTGCTGGTGGGATTACAAGCTGGTACAACCACTCTGGAAATCAGTTTGGCGCTTCCATGCTCTAAGATCAAGAATTGACAAATGGGACCTCATTAAATTACAAAGTTTTTGCAAGGCAAAAGACACTGTCAAAAAGACAAAGCAGCAACCAACTAACTGGGAAATGATCTTTACCAACCCTACATCCGACAGAGGGCTAATATCCAATATATACAAAGAACTCAAGAAGTTAAACTCCAGAGAGGCAAGTAACCCTATTAAAAAATGGGGTACAGAGCTAAACAAAGAGTTCTCACCTGAAGAATATCGAATGGCTGAGAAGCACCTAAAGAGATGTTCATCATCCTTAGTCATTAGGGAAATGCAAATCAAAACAACCCTGAGATTCCATCTCACACCAGTCAGAATAGCTAAAATCAAAAACACAGGAGACAGCAGTTGTTGGTGAGGATGTGGAGAAAGAGGAACACTCCTCCACTGCTGGTGGGATTGCAAGCTGGTACAACCACTCTGGAAAGCAGTCTGGCGGTTCCTCAGAAAACTGGGCATGACACTCCCGGAGGATCAGGCTATACCACTCCTGGGCATATACCCAGAGGCTTTACCTGCATGCAATAAGGACACATGCTCCACTATGTTCATAGCAGCCTTATTTATAATAGCCAGAAGCTGGAAAGGACCCAGATGTCCCTCAACGGAGGAATGGATTCAGAAGATGTGGTATATTTACACAATGGAATACTACTCAGCTATTAAAAATGAATTCATAAGATTCTTGGATGGAACTAGAAAATATCATCCTGAGTGAGGTAATCTAATCACAAAGGAACATACATGGTATGCACTCACTGATAAGTGGATATTAGCCCAGAAGCTTGGAATACCCAAGACAAAATTCACAAATCAAATGAAGCTCAAGAAGAAGGAAGAACAAAGTATGGATACTCCAGTCCTTCTTAGAAGGGGGTACAAAATACCCACAGGAGGAGATATAGAGACAAAGTGTGGAGCAGAGACTGAGGGAAAGACCATCCAGAGATTATCCCACCTAGGGATCCATCCCATATAAAGTTACAAAACCCAGACATTGTAGATGCCAACAAGTGCTTGCTGACTGGAGTCTGATATAGCTGTCACCTGGGAGGATCTGCCAGTACATGACAAATACAGAGGGAGACACTCTCAGCCAGCCATTGAACTGAGCACAAGGTCCTCAATGGAGGAGCTAGAGAAAGGACCCAAGGAGCTGAAGGGGTTTGCAGTGTCATAGGAGGAACAACAAAATGAGCCATCCAATACTCCCAGAGCTCCCAGGGACAAAACCACCAACCAAAGAGTACACATGGAGGGACCCATGGCTCCAGAAGATTATGTAGCAGAGTATGGCTTTGTTGGACATCAAAGGGAGAAAGGCTTTTGGTCCCAAGAAGGCTAGAGGCCCCAGTATAGGGGAATGCCAGGACAGGGAAGTGGGAGTGGGTGGATTGGTGAACAGGGGAGAGGGGATGGGTTAGGGGATTTTCAGGGAGGGAAACCAGGAAAGAGGGCAACATTTGAAATGAAAATAAAGAATATATCTAATAAAAATATGAGTTAATAAAGTAGTACTGTAATGGGACATGCTGCTTAGATTTGAGGCTCAGAACTTCAGTTTCTATATCAGTTCATCTACTGAAACACACAATGCCTATGTTTTGTGTTTAGAACCAACAAAAGACAAGGACAGGATAATCATGGGGACAATATCAGGTGTCTCATTTTCTCACATTCTTGGACTTACAGCACAGTCTTCAACAGAACAAGGGCCACCAGCTGTTCCATATTCAACCCAAAAGTCAGTAGCAATGACATTGTAAAGAATTTGAAAGAAACCATTGCCTCCGTGACTGGCATCCCAAAAATCCAAGAGTCCACCATCTTAGAATTCTTCCATAGGAGAGCTCAGGGACATGATCTTGTTAGGTGGGGATGCTGATTTTGTGTTCTAGCATGAATTTTAACTTACGTTATATGCTTCTTTGATGGTGTGTTCTAGGTGAGTATTGATGAGAATTGTTGTACCAGCATGGGTTAAAGCTCATCCCAGGGATTCTCTGGCACTTCCATTCTTGTCATGGCTTTAGTAAGATCAGAGAACTTGACTTGGGCTCCCACACATAGAAGTAAGGCAAGAAAGGAGCAAGCTGCTTATGAGATCTACAGTGCCACTGGGAACAGAGACCGACATTAGATGGCACACTACATGCGAGTCTGTTGGTCATGAAGAATGTACCGGTTAGTGTTGGTTGTCACCTTTGACAAGATCAAAAATGCACCTTAGAGGTCAAGCCTTGGGCATGCCTATACAGGTGACCCAGATTAGGCTAGTTTCTAACCGTGCCTGTGAGGAATTATCTTAGATTAATTGATTATGTTAATTGAAATATCTTGGTTAGGTTAATTGACATAGGAATACCTAAAAGTGAGTGGCACCATTCCCTAGGCTTGGGCTCCCGGATTGCACAAAAGTGTCAGCTGAGTTTTGACACTCATCTTTCTCTGCTTCCCGACTGCAGGTGCAACTTGGCCAGATATCCCAAGTTCCTGCTTGCAGGACATTTCTCACCATGATGATCTGTACCCTTCAATTGTGCACCCAAATAAGCCCCTTTATCCTCAAGTTGCTTTGTTTCAAGTCTTTTATTACAGTATCAGGAAAAGCGGTTGAAACACAGGGCAACACTGGCAAGACATTAACCTTATGTTATCTTTCTAGGTTGGAACAATTATCACCCATATTCTCTGTCTATGAGATGTGTGGTAATGCAGAACTAGCTCTGTGGGAGGAAGAGTAAGGTCTATAACCTCAGAGCCTAGAGGTAAAGGCATTTTGACCTCATTCTAACTGTCTTGACCCAAAAGCCTTTCAGTTTTAAAATTATAGATCAACTGTTTTCATGAGCCCAAATTCACTCCTCCACCATGGTCTTCCATTCATCTCTTGATATGTAAGTGATCACTAGGTAATTCTTCAAGACCAAGGGGTGTGTTCTAATGATTTTTTTTGGTATGTGTCAGAATATTTCACAAAGAAGATGCTCACTAAGTGTTCCATAACAAAGCACAAAGATGCCTGGGATCTAGAGTTCTGACAGTTTCATTCCTAAGAGCAGGCTCATGTTGTTTTGTATCTCTCTGATTCAAGATAGATTCAGCATGACTTCAGTATCCATTCTGCTTCCACGATCAATATCAACTTCTGTGCTGAGGATAGATTGGGTAATATCACTGCTATTGAACTTGATTCACTGCCTTAGAGTACTTATTGTTTGTGGTGTGTGTGTGTGTGTGTGTGTGTGTGTGTGTGTGTGGTGTGTAGGCTCTGTGGATGTGTGGTGGATGTGTGTGCTCATAGGCATGCATGTGTGGAGGTGAGAGATAGGTAGCAAGTGTATTCTTCCGTTGTTCTTCATCTTCTTGTTTGACACAGTACAGTCTATTGAACCTGAACCTCACTGATTCAAATGAACTGGTTAACTAGTGAGCTCCTGGGACCCTCCTGTGGCTGCTTCCTCAGTGTTGGGGTGAAAAGCACATGCTACAGTATCTATACTTTTATGTGGGTTCTGGGTATCTAAACTCAGATCTTCATGCTTGCCTGACATCTCCCCAGGCTTCCCTGTTGACAAAGAATGTGTCTATTACCTCCCTCCTTTTGGAGAGAACTCAGCCCTTTTTCAGTTTCCTGCAGAGCTTCCTGTTTCCTCTGCATTCAGAAGTCACTAGGATCAACACTCCATGAGGAGTAAATGATGTGAACAAATGCATGTGAAAAAAATAGACTCTTAGAGAACAGTGAAGAGTTTGTCACAGATGGAATTAAAGAATATAGAAAACAAGTCAAAGAATAGAACTTTGGAATGGTAATCATGGCCTGAAGTAAGTCTGGGGTTATTACATTGATAAAATAATTTACATTACTGAAGAATAGTTTGAGTGAATATAGCTACTGCATTGATTAAAGTTGTTTCACTTCTATAGGTACATACTATGCCATGAGAATGTATCTAAGGAGACAGAACTTATAGTGACAGGAGCCACACTCCTGGGCCTTCAGGAATTTAAACTAGGTATGTATTTTCTTAGCAAGACAACGGTTGGAAGCACTTTCTACAGAGCCTCTAAGCTACAATGTTTTAAAAGAATTCCTACATAGACCATCCCCTTCCCTCTAAAATGATTTCCCTTCTTTAAATCTGAGCAAAAGCCACAGTGTTTGTTAATATGAATGCCAGAAAATATCATGACTGATAAGCCTGCTATTTATGCCCAGAGTCCTTAACAATTACTTCTTCAATTCAATTCAATTGTATCCTGAATTGGACACTGAAAACCTCATTTCCCCCCCCCCCCACCATTTTTAAACTGTAATTCCTTGAGAATATTGTTCGGTCACAAACATTGAACCTCATTCTCCAAGCCCAGAAATGTTGGTTCATCTGCCCTCTACAGCATTTATATCATGGTTATTCTCTGGTTTATGTTCTGTGCGATAGGAAGTAAAATGTTAAGATAAACGCACTTTAATTGGTGAAGACTAGAGTGGTCATTTTTTTTTATTATTCTTTTTCAAAGAACACTAACTTTGAAAATCAAAAGGAAATCAAGTCTGGTGTTTAGAGAGGAAGTCAGGTGCTCCTGACGGCTTATATTGGCTTCACTTCTCAGCATTAAACAGTACAGCAGCACCCGGAGAATGAAAATTGCGGATGGAGGGTTTAGGGGAAAAGTTTTGGAGCATGAACAGGGGAAAGATGGTGTATGAAACATACAATAATCTGGGTGCACCTTGAGCTGTTTAGAACAAGAGAGCTCGTGCAGCTAATTCATGGGCAAGCACTGAGCCAGTATTCATTAGCATTCACAGGGATTCCTGTGAGCCTCTGCTATGGGCAGCCACAGCTGGCCACTCCCCCATTTCAGGATGTTCATGCTTCCCTTTTCCCTTTTCAGCAACATTTCTGTGCTTAGTTTTCTGGAAAACCAGTGACTGTGACCCCAAAGCAGCATGTCTGACTGCACTGGTGGGGGCTCCATAGTGTTTGAGAGTTTGAGAAACACTGACACATTCAAATATACTACTGGTAGATCAGCATGCTCAAGGCTTCATGGTTCAAGCTGCACAGTGAGAGGCTATAGGTCTGTTCCATCACACCAGGGCCTGTGAATCAAAAGGATTCTTGTGGACAGCAGCAAGAAGGAGCTGAGCACTGGGCTGGGGTGGGCATTGTGCTTCATGGTACTGTAAAAATTGAATGAAGTTAAATGAGATATCATTTCTATTCCTCCAGCTTTAGGAGAATAAGTGTAAAAGCTCCCAATTACAGAAGGACAAGGGGCGCTGGGGGAAAGAGCCCTATGAAAGCACCAGCATGAGCTGGAAAAGCACCTGGGGTTCCACCTCTGGAGCCCTTGTAAGAAGCAGGATGTGACACCATACATTTGTACTCCAACTGCTCCTACAAAGAAAATGAGGAGTGGAGACAGGAGGATTCACCAGGTGCCCACAGACCAGCTATCCTGGGATACAAAATATAGTGTATTTGAGGGCATGAGAAAGATCCTGCCTCAAAATCTGCAAGAGAGAACCAACTTTTTTTTTTAATTTATTTTATTTTATTTTTTTAATTTACATTCCAAATCATTTCCCCTTTCCCGTTTCCTCCCTCCCCGAAAGTCCCATAAGCCCCCTTCCCTCCCTCTTTTCTCCATTCAACCCCCTCTCGTTTCTCTGTCCTGGCGTTCCCCTACATCCAGTCTTTCCAGGACCAGGGGTCTCTCCTTCCATCTTCTTAGAAATCTATTGATATGCGGATTGTGTCTAGGGTATTCCGAGATTCTGGGTTAATATCCCCTTATCAGTGACTGCATACCATGTGTGTTCTTTTGTGATTGGGTTACCTCACTAAGGATGATATTTTCAAGATCTGACCATTTGCCTAGGAATTTCGTGAATTCATTGTTTTTAATTGCAGAGTAGTATTCCATTGTGTAGATATACCACATTTTCTGAATCCATTCCTCCGTTGAGGGACATCTGGGTTCTTTCCAGCTTCTGGCTAGTATAAATAAGGCTGCTATGAACATAGTGGAGCAAGTGTCCTTATTGCATGCAGGTAAAGTCTCTGGGTATATGCCCAGGAGTGGTATAGCCGGATCCTCCGGGAGTGTCATGCCCAGTTTTCTGAGGAACTGCCAGACTGCTTTCCAGAGTGGTTGTACCAGCTTGCAATCCCACCAGCAGTGGAGGAGTGTTCCTCTTTCTCCACATCCTCGCCAACAACTGCTGTCTCCTGTGTTTTTGATCTTAGCCATCCTGACTGGTGTGAGATGGAATCTCAGGGTTGTTTTGATTTGCATTTCCCTAATGACTAAGGATGATGAACATCTCTTTAGGAGAACCAACTTTTAACAGTTGTCCTCTGAGCTGCACAAGGCCACTGTGGTGCTCCTGTTCTCTTTCTCACTCTCTCCCCTTCCCCCCTCCCCTCCCCCTCTCTCTCTCTTCCTCCCCCTCCCTCTCCCTCTCCCTATCTTCCTCTGCCCCTCCTCTTCCTCTCTATCCCCCAACTCATATATACACATAATAATAGTATATGTAGGAGAAACTATCACCAACTAAACAAAAGATATCTGCCATCCTGAATACATAATAAGAATACATTTCAAGATAAGTAAACACCCAAGCTATAACTCCAAAGGAAGCTTTCAAGGAAGCAAGATTAGGCGCTTACTATCCAAAATGCCTCTGTTAATCTTTAATTTTGCCATGTGCAGTGTAAGGTAACATGGCTACTGTAGCAGCAGCCATTTGCTTAATGTGAATATACCCTTGTGTCCAGGCACTGCACAGGGTTAAGTCTTTCCACTACATCTTGGGGAGAGGGACTTATAGCTTTCACAGTACAGATGAGGGACCAGGGCTCAGATACACTAAAGACTTGTTTGAGGCTTCCAGTTAATATGCAGAAGAGCACCGGTTGGGAAGACTCTCTGGCTCCAGGTGGTCTTTTTAAGATCAGAGTGTACACCAACACACGACGTGAAGCTTAATGAAGCGTTCGGGGCTGCCTTCCAATGTCCTCAGCTGCGATTTTAGGATGCATTCAAGCACCAGAGGCATTCTGAAATGGCGATTCAACTGGCTACCCCTTGTCAGTTTCTTTCTAATACACCATCCATTTTCTGTAGACTGTTCCACCGGCTAGTGGGTGAGATGGAGGGATGCCGCCGTGACACTCATCAAAGAGCCCAATACAAAACAAAATCAAAGTGGTGAAATCAAGTCTTACTGTACTCCCAGTGCCTTGGTTTTGCTCTTAGCTTGATACAAGAACATGAACAGGTGACATGAGACCAAATAGGAACAATATACCTTGCAAGTTAATGGGAGACCAAAACAGGAAAACTGCACCTGCAAGTTAAGTTAGGAAAACTAACCCTGCAAGCTAAGGGTTCTGTTTGCAGCTAAGACAGTTAAAAGTAAGTTCCTGTTCATCCTGTGCAGGCTAAGATTTCTGTTTGTAGTTAAAGAATAAGCTCCTGTTTGTCCTGTATTAAACTGGAAAACACGTTTTTCAACCTATGCTAAACTTGTGACCCCATTCACATGATGCCTATTCTTACCCCATTCCTTCTCTTTTGATGCATCTTTCTAACAGTGTGTAATAGCCAGTTCTTTTGCCCTGTGAACACCTTATCTTCCCTATAAAAGGGACCTCAAGAGACCAGCAGAGGTTGATCTCTCAAATCCGGATTTAGGATGAGACAGCCAGCTGGCCAATTATGGGTGCACCCTAAAATACAGTTTGGAAAATCATAGATTTAGTCTTTTCTCATGGTGATTCTCAGATCTCACAGTGACCCCCGGCTCATGTGGGAAGGGATGGAAAAGTGAACGACTCCATCCTGATCATGTTCTCTGTCTAGCCATGCACACCATCAGGACAGGCTCATTTGCAGAGGAGGAGCCTGTTGCTCTTCCCAGGGATCTTGTGCCATTACCTGCCAGGCGTCAGGGCTGAGCCAGATGCAGCAGCTAATAAAGAGGACTGCCAGGTACCCCAGGCCTTTCTTCCATTCTCTCTCTGTTCCATGTGTTCCTGCTGGCCTCTCTTTCTCTCTGTTGAGATTTGTTCTTTTTCTATGTATTGTAATGCTAAATACTGGCCCCCAAAGCCTGGTTTCCCCCAAGGACAAGAGAAACTGCACATAGACCCAACTGACACTATGTGACCCCCCCCAAGTTATCCCTGATTGGTGAATAAAGATGTCTACAGCCTATGGTTGGGCATAATTGAGATAGGTGGGGTTTGGGGTTTCCTGGGTTTGGGATCTGAGAAGAACCACAAGGAGAGGGAGAAGGAGGAGAGGAGGAAGATGCCATGGTTAGGTGAGTCATGAAAGTACAGCCATGAGGGTTGGCCAAGTGAAGTTAAAAGCAGCCCAGACGGAACACAGCAAGTTATAACTTAGGGTTATGGATCAGGAAATAGATTCCAATAGCATAGAGGCTGAATATCTGCCCAGCTCTTGTATTGATTAAAGGTTATTATAATAATAAAAGTTGTGTGTCTTTTATTTGTGAACTGAATGATCTAAGGCAGGGTAGAAACTCCTGATTGAGATTAAACAAATTCTACAACAAATTGGCGAACCAACAAGTGGCAAGAACTTACTTTTAACAAAATTGATTTCAGATTTCCTGATTTTTAAAAAATGTGCTGTCCTGTTAAGACTAGAAATGCAGGGGTGGTGGTGGATGATGGTTCCTTAGCAAGCAGGATTCTGGCAAAGATTGAAATGCATGCTAGTTTAGCGCACATGATTTCAGAGAATGATTTCAGGGGTTCAACCATGAGCTAAAATACAGCTAAGCCCCCAAACAAAATCACCAAATGTTAAAGACCATGAACAACAAACTGGTGGACTCCAATGCCAGCCTATATCCTTCCCAGGTGCTGCGCTGTGCTGCCACAGAGATGCAGCCTAATCATGTGGATGCTGAAAACCCCTGCTGTGCAACGAAGCAGGCAAAATCCTGCTGCTCATAGTGGAGAGTATGGCTGCATGCCTCCCACAATCAAAAAATTATAAAGAATATCATGAATTAAGGTGTCAACACTACCTTTAGCAACCAGTCTCTATAAATGTGGGCTTCCACAGGAAACACAGGACTGCTTGTCCTAACACATGACACATACATGATGACTGAGAATGTGCTTATACAGTAAGTAGAAGGGAACTTAATGCAGCTGAATATAGAGAAGGATATTAAATCAATTCATATAAAAAGAAATGGGATATAGACATATTTATCCACAGAGATATTAATCTCCAAAGAAGGGAGAAAGAAATGAAAATTGATGCCGGGTAGTGGTGGCGCATGCCTTTAATCCCAGCACTTGGGAGGCAGAGGCAGGTGGATCTCTGAGTTCGAGGCCACCCTGGTCTACAGAGTGAGTTCCAGGACAGCCAGGGCTACATAGAGAAACCCTGTCTCAAAAAACCAAAAAAAAAAAAAGAATAAAGAAATGAAAATTGATATGTCTTCAAGGATATAGAGTTAAATAAATAAATCCAGGCCTTGATTTCAATACTTGGGAGACAGAGGCAAGGACAAATAGGTTCCTTGTGGGTTCAAGGCCAGCCTAATTTACAAAACAAATCCAAGTCAGTCCAGGCTACACAGAGAAACATTGTCTCAACAAAAAATAATCGTTTTTAATTGTTTTAAATATCAAAATGAAGGTGGTTATAAGTTCATTGGTTGTGATGGTATTATACAACTTCTATGAAAGAGGTCAATATAGAGCAGACCTAAATAGAAATGCTGCTGTTAAACTCAATCAATCTATACTTTTGATGACTTCAGGTTGCTGAACCAAGGACATGTTATTTTTGGAGAGAGGTTCTGTAATTGTGCTAACAGAGAAGAAAAAAAAGGCTTTGGATTTCTTCCAAAGTAATAAGGATCAGATTTGACAGAGGAAGACCCCCTGAAGATTTTGGCTGCAGACAGGAAGAAATAAATAAAAAAGACCAAACAGGACAGGTGACATGATTTGCTGATCCCTTTACATGGGAGCAACCTTAAACTGGCTGAGACATAAAACTGTCTCTAGTCAGAAATTGAGTTATATATAGCCAATGGATCTTGTTGGCTACAGAATCCTCAAGATTCATCATGCCGTTCTTCCATATGGGATATATTACAGTTTGGTTATATGTTCAAACTAAGATGTAAAGAAAGACAGTTGTCTTTTGCCTGCTCAAACAAGGAGCAAAAAATCATCTTAAACGATCTATGCACACTGCACATTCCATACATTATAGAAATGTATATTATGACAATATAGAAATGTATATTATCTCTAAAAGGTTTATGTTCATAGATAAAACAACCAAGATAAAGCCCTGATAGGATTCACCTTTGAGGATGTTGAGATGCTGAGATCTGCTGTTTCAACTCCCTGCCTGATCCTGCCTCAACTGATGCTGTTTCCAGAGACATAATTGTAGAACAGCTTCAGAAAGAATTGCTGATCCCAGATGACCTTGGTTCATTCAGAGTTTCAGACTATTCCAGTCTGGACTTCAGTTAAGCCATGAACTTTCTCAACACATAAAGACTGACCAATAAATGTTAGAGCTAGCTTTCTTTTGATTAAACCACGTTTCCAATTTCTGTTTGGGCCCCAAACTGGAATTCTTTGCCCCAGCTCAGTAAGCAGGAATTATAGGAAGACTGTCATATCAGTCCCTTAAATTGGGATGGAAGGGTTTGGTCATTTTATAAATTATACATATATTGTCATTTTAAGTGAGAACTTATAAATAATTATTGCCTTAGACAGGAAAGAAACTAAATAGTGCAGTTAGACTCAGAGATTTCTATCTTTACTCTATCCTTTCTTTCTTAGGGTAGGGGGTTGAAAAGAAAAAGGAGGATACAGAAATATTATAGGAATTAGAAAAATATGGGTAGATTGTTGAATCTACTCTTAAAGATTCTACTACTAAAATACATTTTATAACTATAATATTACATTGGTAGAGATCTTTATGTTTTGATATAACAATAATCTTACATTGATAGAGATCTTTATGTTTTGTTACATTGGTACAGAAATTTATATATTGATACAGTTTAAGGTTTTCATTTGTATAAATCTTTGCATATTGATACAAAATTTAAGGTTAATTTTGTTACAATATAATTATGTGTGTTTAAACTCTTAGATAGGCATTATACATATGCAAACTCATTTATTAATACAAGGTTTGGTCCCAATTCTTTTAATATCTGCTATTACAAACTGTTTAAGATAATTAAATAATATAACAGTCAGTCAAAATCACAGTCATGTCAGATATTAATCTAGATCACTACTAAAATATACATGTTGTGTTGAACAGGTAATAGGTTACTAGAGACAGGCAATCTTTGTTTGTTCAGATATGCTATAAATAGACAGATGGTCTTCAAAAGCATCAGAGATCCAAAGAATATGACATTTAAAAATCATTTCATTATTAAAAAATCTTTTGACAATGAGAGGTCTGTCCCTGACAGTACCTCCAGTCCACTTCAAAAAAGATGATAAGCATCAATAACTTCCATGTGGAGTTGCTTCAATTGTGGCAAGCTTGCCACTGGGCAAGAAATGTCCTAACTTCATTTACAGACAAAATGTTGTCCAAAAAGGAAAAACGAATTCAGAATAGTTGATTACTAAGCTCTGCCAAGACAGTAAGCTAGTCCTTTACAATTCCTGCTTCACTTAAGGTCTGTCAGATGTTCTGGGACAGAAGAGTAAACATTATAAAGAATATTGGGGACTGAGCTGTCTCTGCCATTTCTATAATTTTTGTAAGCTGCATCCTCAGGTAATATTTATTCTTTGTCAGGTCTCTGATGGTGTTGAAGACTGGATAGTAATATTATTATTACAAGCTTAAATTGATTATGATTTAAGAAGATTTCTATGCCTGAGAAGATATTTTTAGTTTAGTAATACAAATTAGGATACAAAATGATTTAGATACAAAATTCTAAACTCAACATGATAGGATAAATGATAGAATACTTTATTTAAGTTGCCAAATATAAATGGACTAGACATTATAAATATATATCATACCTTACTGGTTTCATAATTGTTATAATTATATTAAATTTATATCTGAGAGAAAAAGAGCCTTTTATTGGACTAAGGGAATTGTTGAGGTTTGGTCTTTTGTTATGTACTGTAATGCCCCCATGGCCTGGTTGCCCACAAGGACAAGAGAATCTGCACGTAGACCCCAAGTGACACTGTGACCTTGCCCTCAAGTTATTCCAGATAGGTGAATAAAGATGCCTACAGCCTACAGCTGGGCAGAATTGAAATGGGTGGAGTTTGTGGATTCCTGGGCTTAGGGTCTGAGAAGAACCATGAGAAGAGGGAGAAGGAAGAGGGAAGAAAATGCCATCAGTTAGGTAAGTCATGAAAGCACGGCCATGAGGGTTGACTAATTGAGTTTAAGAGCAGCCCAAATGGACCATGGCAAAACCTCGGGATTATGGATGGGAAAATAGATTACGATAGCAGAGGGTAGTTATCTACCTGACTCTAGTGCTGATTAAGGATTATAAATATAAAAGTTGTGTGTCTTTTATCTGGGAACTGAATGATCTAAGGTGGGGTAGAAACACAGATTTGAGATTAAATAATTTCTACAACATCACACTTTCTGTCCATGTCTCTCCCTTCTCTGCTTCTACCACTTTTGCAGATCCCTGTCCCCTTCGCTTCCCCCACAGTAAACTTCCTTTAAATCATGTCTGTCACATGGTGTGATTTCTCAGGGGGACATCTCAGGAAGAGCCCATCAAGGACTCCCTTACTCATGCTGCTGCATTATATCCCAATATAGCTCATAACAAAACCAGCTCAGATACCTAACAGGTTTGCCTAGCACCACTTATCAAGTAGATAAAGCAGGGATTTGAACCCATCCATTTATTCTGTTCTAGGTCACCTAACAACTCAACACTTCCTTCATGGCAACCTTCATATAGAAATTTTGCCACAGATTAGAACATGGAAGGTCACTGTAAACGTTCAAGAACCTTAATTGTACAGGATTTGGAAATTGCTGACATAGCATCCCCCATAGATGATGTGATTGATCTCAATGAAGGTGGCTGAAGTTGTAAGACTCTGATGAGCCTTAGCTACCTGGGACACACCCTTCCCCACCTCCCCCCACTGAACAATGCGGAGCTGGGGATCCATGTAAAAGCAAGAGGAATTTATTGTTCCAGTGTGCTGGGGTCATCTGGCACCCAAAGGAAAGGTGGCACCCTGGGCAGCCAGTTCAGGGAGTTTCTATACAGTCAGTTTCCAGGGTAGAATAGAGCATCAGCAACTAGGCACAATATGATTGGCAGAACAGTATGCCCTTTAAACTGATTGATCCTTAGAGAATGAGGTAGTTGGGGCTTCTCATCTGCAGGAGGCCAACAGTTGGTCTGCCCTGCCCTTCCAGGGGAGGGGTGCTTATGTGCTCCATCAACCTCTCCTTTTTGGAAAGGGAGAGGTCTAGACTATTCTGTGGCTTAGTGGAATTTTCCAACAAACTTTAGTTAGCTGAACTCATCAAAGTAGAGAGAGTTCAGTGTCAGCTCTTTGAGGCACCAGTGAGTCCCTCCATTTTCTTAAGTTCTCACATTTTGCTTCAGGAGTGGGGGTGAGTAAGGGGGGGTGGGTGGGAAGATTGTATACTTGTAAATATCCAAGGCAATAATGTAAAAAGTTTCCTTTCGTTTCTTGTGTGTGAATATGTAAGCGTGAATGTGATATATGTGTGCACTGGTATGTGCAAAGGCCAGTGCCTGATGCTGTTGTTGTCCACACATTTCCTTTGAACAGGTTCTCTTGCTAAACCTGGCTCTTAGGCCAGCAGTCAGCAAGCCCCAGCATTCTGTTCTTCCTGTATCTATGCACCACGCCCCTCAGTTCCCAACCCAGGGGTAACTACTCAGCCAGGCCTGGCTTTTAATTGGGTCATGGGGATCCAAACTCTGGCACTCACACTTATCTACCAAATGCTCTTACCCACAAAACTGTCCCCCAAGTCCCAAGATTTTTAAGAAGTGTCAAGCATTTTAAGAAGTTGACTTGCTCTTGGGCCAGCCACCAATGGACAGCACATAGAACTAAAAAGAAACGCTAAGCAGGTCTTCCTTTTCAGAGGCTGTATTATCAGAAGGCCAATCCCACCTGAAAGCTTGGGGCAGTTTCACATTGCCTGCTCAAGTCTCTTGTGGATAGGTCAGGGGCCTGGAGTTACCTGATACCTCTGGGCCTGGGAAGAAACAGAGAGTGCTAATCCTCTAGAACTCTCTGCACTGGTGCCCTTTGTTTTGAAGGCATCTGGTTACCACAATTACACTAATACCAAAAGCACACAAAGATCCAACAAAGAAAGAGAATCTCAGGCCAATCTCTCTTATGAATATCGATGCAAAAATACTCAATAAAATTCTTGCCAACTGAATCCAAGAACACATCAAAACGATCATTCACTACGATCAAGTAGGCTTCATCCCAGGGATGCAGGGATGGTATAATATAAGGAAATACATCAATGTAATCCACTATATAAACAATCTCAAAGAAAAAAACCACATGGTCATCTCATTAGATGCTGAGAAAGCATTTGACAAAATTCAGCATCCTTTCATGCTAAAGGTCTTGGAAAGATCAGGAATTCGAGGCCCATATCTAAACATAGTAAAAGCAATTTACAGCAAACCGGTAGAAAGCATCAATCTAAATGGAGAGAAACTTGAAGCAATCCCACTAAAATCAGGGACTAGACAAGGCTGCCCTCTCTCTCCATATCTTTTCAATATAGTACTTGAAGTTCTAGCTAGAACAATTAAACAACAAAAAGAGGTCAAAGGGATACAAATTGGAAAGGAAGAAATCAAAGTATCACTATTTGTAGACGATATGATAGTATACTTAAGCAACCCAAAGAACTCCACCAGAGAACTCCTACAGCTAATAAATGACTTCAGCAAAGTGGCCGGATATAAAATCAACTCAAGCAAGTCAGAAGCCTTCCTATACTCAAAGGATAAGCAGGCTGAGAAAGAAGTAAGAGAAATGATACCCTTCACGATAGCCACAAACCATATTAAGTATCTTGGCGTGACTCTAACCAAACAAGTGAAAGATCTGTATGACAAGAACTTCAAGTCTCTGAAGAAAGAAATTGAAGAAGACCTCAGAAGATGGAAAAATCTGCCATGCTCATGGATTGGCAGGATTAATATAGTAAAAATGACCATCTTACCAAAAGTAATATACAGATTCAATGCAATCCCCATCAAAATCCCAACTCAATTCATCATAGAGTTAGAAAGAGCAAATCAAAAATTCATCTGGAATAACAGAAAACCCAGAATAGTTAAAACTATTCTCAAGAGTAAAAGAACCTCTGGGGGAATCAGTATCCCGGACCTCAAGCTGTACTACAGAGCAGTAGTGTAAAAAATCGCATGGTATTGGTACAGTGACAGGCATGTAGATCAATGGAACAGAATTGAAGACCCAGAAATGAATCCACACTCCTATGGTCACTTGATCTTTGACAAAGGAGCTAAAACCATCCAGTGGAAAAAAGATAGCCTTTTCAACAAATGGTGCTGGCTCAACTGGAGGTCAACATGCAGAAGAATGCAAATTGACCCATTCTTATCTCCTTGCACTAAGCTCAATTCCAAGTGGATCAAGGACCTCCACATAAAACCAGACACACTGAAACTAATAGAAAGGAAACTAGGGAAGAACCTTGAACATATGGGCACAGGGGAGAATTTCTTGAACAGAACTCCAATAGCTTATGCTCTAAGATCAAGAATAGACAAATGGGACCTCATTAAATTACAAAGTTTTTGCAAGGCAAAAGACACTGTCAAAAAGACAAATCAGCAACCAACTAACTGGGAAATGATCTTTACCAACCTTACATCCGACAGAGGGCTAATATCCAATATATACAAAGAACTCAAGAATAAAAACAGTATGCAGTCACTGATAAGGGGATATTAACCCAGAATCTTGGAATACCCTAGACACAATTCGCATATCAATAGATTTCTAATAAGATGGAAGGAGAGACCCTTGGTCCTGGAAAGACTGGATGTAGGGGAATGCCAGGACAGAGAAGCGATAGGGGGTTGAATGGGGAAAAGAGGGAGGAAAGGGGGCTTATGGGACTTTCGGGGAGGGAGGAAACGGGAAAGGGGAAATGATTTTGAATGTAAATAAAAAAAAACTTAGAAAATAAAATTTAAAAAAAAAAAAGAAGAAATCCTGAAGACAACCCCAGGGCAGGAATCTTCTAGGGAAGGTTCCCCTTGTACTTTGTCTAGTAAAAGCAAAGCCTGGCTGACATCATGGTTGATTTCTGAACATTATTTTAAATTGAAGCTTTGCTATAGTCCACTAAATCAAGTCAGAGGTTTCTATGGCAAATTTGCCTCAAACAGGATCTGGCAAACTTTAAATAAAATAAAAACATTATCATTTTTTTCTCTACTGAACTGGGAAATGAAACAGAGTTTCTGTTCTCTTTTCTTCTCCTGCATTTTTTCTTCTCCTCTTTTCTTCCCTTTCTCCCTCTTCCCTCTCCTCCCTTTCTCATTCCTTTCCTTTTTTCTATGTGTTTATACTCATATAGACACACTCACATTAGCATATTTTTTTAAAAAATAATTTTTAAAAGACGAGTTCCTGTTTCTGTGAATCAGGGAGAAATAGCAACACCTACTTCATGGGACAATTTGAAGGATAAGATGAAATCTGATTATAAAAGACTTTGCAAAGTAACTGATATAAAATGCAAATTAGGTGTTAGCTAATGATTGTGGTAAACATAGTGAAAAAACGGGTGGGGTAGTGTGAGGGAATACAACAGAAAGCCTGGTCTATACTGTTTAAAAAGGAAGGAAAACTCTGGAAGATATTTAAAGTGAGACATGAAAGATAAAATATTGAGTAAGCATGCTAACTGCAGAAAAATGTCCAGAGCAGAGTGTGTAAGAGTACCAGCAACTAGACTGTTAACTTCTAGGAGGAGAAAAAGGCCAGTGTTCCTGAAATGGATGGAGTGTGGAAGCAGGCATAGGATACGCTGGAGAAGAGGAGAAGGGAATGTCTGTCTATCTGTTCCTCCCTTCCCATCCCTGATGATAAGATGCTAACTCAGGCTCTGGCATCTTGGACCTTAACCATGCCAGTGACTGACTCACCCTTCTTGCCTCTTCCATCCTTTGTAGATAATCTCAGAAGATTAGGTCTTACATCATCTTTTTGATCTTGACACTGTGATCATGACACTGTCCCACATAGCTTCAATCTGCTTTGGTTCATTTTTTTCTCAGGCCTCTGCTATGCTCTGTCCCTCTCTCTCTCTAATGAATCCTTCTTGCTCCTTGTCAGCTAACCTTTGCCTGTACAAGTCCAGTCTATCTCTGAAGGTTGGTATCACATGTTGTTTGCTCATCAGAATTACTGTTTTATCTTTAAATTCTGTATATTGTTTATTATGTGCTTTAGTGTCTCTCCAAAAGTCATGTATTGATATGTGGAGCCTTGGGTATCCTTAGACCATGAGGACATAGTCTTTATAATTGGAATTACTGCCTCACCAAAGAGACCCTAGAGAAGTAGTGGATCCCTCCCCATTCTATGGGGCAACGGAGAGAAGCGCCATCCATTGAGGGAAGCAGCCTCCTCTCACCCCCTCCCCAATCTGCTGCTTTGATCTCAGATCTTAGATCATGGAGCAGATTGCATATGCATGAGATCGAAGTTTCTGTGGTTCTATAACACCATCCAGTTCATGGCACTTCATTATACTAGTCTACACCGACCAAAACAGCATTTGCAACTATAACACATCCCCTAAAAATGTAATGAAGTTGCTTTTCTTAAATTAAAAAAACTTTAAAAGTCATCATCTATCATTCTATTGCTGGAAATTAACTCTTGTATGCTTTTCATTATTATGCTAGCCACAAAAAGTCATTGACAACATTATTTTGAGGGGTGTATAATATTCAAATCTAGGGACATATCATAAAATTAGTTCTGTATGGGAACTTCAGTTTCTTTATCCATAAAAGGACTCAGGGAGAACATTGTGAGGATTAATGAGGTGAGTATTAAAGTGTTTTGCATTAATAATGAGGACATTAGATGCTTAATGAATGATGGTCATAATTGCTTTTCTTGTCCCAAAAAATTCTCTCCTGGTTCACGTGCTTTCAGAGGAAAGCTGCAGTGTATAGTGAGGAGGGTGGAAACTGGTCCCTACAGGGCTTTCCCAGCACCTAAAAAAACATTCATAGTTTTGCCTACATGAGACAGTCTTTCTGTTCCTCACATGACACAGATCTTAGACCTAGTAAAATAACATACCTAAGAAATACAAATTTGTACTTTAAGGGACTCGTTGGGTCAAAACAGAGACTGGATGCTCATTAAATGTGGTTTGAATTTGATGGAGATTTTAAATTCATTTATTTTTTTTTTCTGACTTTTTGTTGTACATGTAATTGTGGCTGGGTTTGTTGATTCAGCCAGAAGCATTTTAGGCTTAGTTTCTTTACACTGTAATAAACCTTCATGTTATATGGCTTAGAGTTAGTCTTATTTCATCTGACTCCCTCCTCGCCCAAGAGCGCATCCTTCTGCTTAGTTTAAAACCTGTAAATCTTTGATAATCTCACACAACAGCCATTCTCTTCTCTACTAAGCACTTTGTGCCTCACAGCTGGGCTGTTTCTTCAGGGTTTTTTTTTCTCCTTGATCGTACTGGGCAGCCCACTTGTTAATCCCTGTAATCTCTATATTTTAATATCCATGTGGTTCCCTCTGCCTTCCATTCTTAAAGAAGAGCTGGTTCCCCATGTAAAATAAACCAGTCCCTGCCCATGTGGAGAACTGGCTAGGAGGCCTTAATTCTCCTTCTCCCAGCAAGTTCCCCAAAGTCAGGGGGCATGGCCTTCCCCCACAGCATATCCTCACACTGAACTACATTTGACACAGGGCAGCAGATATGTCTAGTACGTTATTTTCTGCATCATGGTGACACAACATCTACCTTAGACAACTTAAAGGAAGGAGACTCATGATTTTAGTCCATAGTCCATCATGTTGATTCTGAAGCTAAATAAGGAAGAATACCACGGTGGCAGGACCATGCTGGGAATGAAACTGTTCATCTCACATTGGACAGGAAGTCAAAAGAAAGAGGGAGATCTGGGACCAGATGTGCAACCTTTAAGGGAACGCATGCCTCCTCCAATCAGATCCAAATTTCTAAAGCTTCCAGAGTTTCCCCCATGTTAGTTACTTTTCTCATTTCTATGATCAAATACCTGGTAAAAAGCAACCTTGGAAAGTTTACTTTGACTCACAATTTGAGAGATATAGACCACTGTGGCAAGAAAGGCACGACAGCAGGAAGAAGGCCATTGGTCATACTGCATCAGCTGGCAGGAAAGCCGAGGGCAAGCCGGAAGTAATAGGGCTAGGCTATAAAACTTCAAGGCCCACCCCAGTGATTCACGTCCGTCAGCAAAGCAACACCTCTTAAAGGTTTTCACAACCTTTCTAAGGAGAGCTCCATCTGGATATCAGGTGTTCAAACACTTGAGCCTATGGGGAAACAATATGTTCAAATCACCACACTCCCTAAATAGCATCTCCATCCGGGAACCAGTGTTCATGAATGTGGCAGACATTTCCCATTCAAACGGCAACAGTATCAGCCGAAATCATGACAAATTCACTTTCTTCGTGTTATTAGAGACATGCGTTTAGGACATGGAATTTGGGATTCCACTAACTGGTTTTGTGTTCCTGGACACCACTACCTGCCTTCTCTAGTTTGTGACTTCTTGTCATTTCACTAGGAAAGTAATTCTTACCTGGTTATAGGTATAAAAGGAAATAACACATGATAGGATTTGACACACAGAACATACACTACAAAAGAAGTCTTCTTTTCTGTCTGAGACATCTCAGTTGGATCTTTAAAGGTGATATTTGCTTCTCTTCTGAGATTAGTTCAGCTCAGAAGAGAACACAATATGTATGAGGACAGCCATGGAAACCAGTAGGAAGATGGGAAAAGGACAGTAACATTGGCATTTTCCAAAAGTTCTAGTTTTCTTTCAGTAACATTTGTGATACAATAAAATGAAGGGGTGGTTCTGTTTGTCAGACTGGTAAGTTATTGTATATTGCGTCTGTTTTCTAGCCTTTGTGTAAAGCTATAAAATGCTTATGCATCTTTGCTTACTCACTTTCTTTTCTTTACCCTCCCCAAGTGGTTTTCATTGTGTTCCCCCTCCCCAACGTAACATTGTTCTTAATTATTTGGGAATCTCATACAATGCACCCTGATCACACTCGCTTCCTATTCCTCCAGGTTTACCCTCTCACCCTTGTGCCCCTCCCCCAGGCAAAGAAACAAAAAGCCAAACCGACCAACCAAAACCAAACAAAAACCCCCATCAAGTCCAATTTTTGTGGCCCATGCTGTCATTGAAGCATGGTCAAACCCCCAGTGGCCAGCCCTGTAAAGAAAACTGAGTCCTTCCTACCCACCATCCAGAAGCCATCAGCTGTGAAGCGCTACACCGTAACCACAGTTTTAAAGGACGTTCTTCAATGGCTTCCTGTTTGGACTGTCTTCTTGGTGAAGTGGGGATGGTCATCTCAGAAGCCGTCAGTGTCTCCTATTCTCAGTTATGAGTCTGCAGTCATTGACAAGAAGCTTCCCTGTCCATAGCAGATGGCAGCCACATCGGTCATGGACTTGCACATGGTTTCTTAAGTTAAAAATCCCATCAAAGGCCAGGACTTTGCACAGCTGAGATTGGCACCTGCACAGCTGTGATTGACACCTGCTACTTTCTTTAGAAGCTTGTCTTCGCTCTCCTCATCTCACTCCCTGCTTTCCCATCTCCATCAGCCCCTCTGTCCTGTGTTCTTTCCCACTCCATGTGCATTTTCATGTTCGTTTAGAATAACCCATTCTATGACCATATTTTAATCACCTACTCCCTCTGTGCTCTCCAAGATTCCCAAGTACCAAAACTTTATTTAAAGGAGAATTCTATAACTACCATAGAAATAGCATTACTGTACTCAAGCAGGAATATAGGAGGTACTCAAGTTGATTAATTCCAAAAACTTTTACAGAGAATCTATTTCTCAAGAATTTTATTGATGAAATGACAGGACACAGATGTTTTGAAGTGACTCCTATTGATACTCATTAGCTTGATCTGAGGAATCAGGGATACTTCTTTAAAAATAAAATTAAGTTTTAAATTTTATTTATGTACATGTATGTGTGTCTTTATGGTAGTGTACATACCAGTGTGTGTGTGTGTGTGTGTGTGTGTGCTCACAAAAGCCAGGAGACCACCCAACATGGGTCCTCTACAAGACTAGCAAGTGCTCTAACCTTCACCTAGGGATGTTTCTTACTGTTTTATTGTCAGTAATGTTGGCGTATCTAAAACTCATGAATCGGGAGAGAGCATGAGTGGGAACATGTATACACACACACACACACACACACACACACACACACACACACTATCACTGTAATAGACAACTGCCAATTGTGATAATCATATTTACTTTTCTTGCCTCTTTGGCAACCTTATATTTCAGACAAAATTAATCCATTTGAGTTTGAGAAGCAAACAGCCCTCACTATGCCTCAAATGTGGGCGCTTCAGAAGAAGCAACTGGTGGACAGATAAATAGAAGCTTAGAATACTTCTAAAGATGCTTGTGTTAGTTTTTGATGTGCATTCATTCACAAGCCTTTTTATTCAGTTTTTAAAATGTGTGCATTGTGGGTGTGTGTACTTCCATGTGTGGGGGTATGTGTGTTCATATACAGGGGCATGTGGTTGTCAGGGGTTATCATTGGGTGTTGTTCCAGCAGAGCTGTCAACCTATTGCTTAGAGACATTGTCTCCCACTAGTACCTGGAGCTCACCACTAGGCTAGCCCCTCAGCAAGTCCCAGGGATCCTTTTGCCCCCGTCTCACTAGTGCTGGAATTTCAGGTGTGCGCCACCGTGTCCAGTGGTTTACATTGGTTCTGGGGTTTGAACTCAGGTCCTCATACATGGAAGGCAAGTACTTTAGTGACTAAGCTATCTACCTCCCATTTCATCCCAACCCCCGCCCCCAACACATCCATACACAAGCCTTCTTATCTTCTGATTTCTTATAATACACTTAGTGATTCATGTGTTTCAATTCCTTAGAACTCAGTCAAAACATCTGGGAAACTACCATCACAACCTTCCCTTACCCCTGCCCCTCCCCCACTGTCACATTTCTCCTCCTTACTTTGGTGTGTCCTCACTTACCTGCATGAAGTCTAAGTTCTATGAAAGACATGTGCTGGTCCTGAGTCTCACTCTGGGTCTGATCTCTAATATTCTGTTCACCTTTTATAATTGACTGAATGATGACAGACAGCAGAGATGCACTGTTTACAGTTCTGGAGTGTCATCCCTGGCCATCGTGTAGGAGGATAGATCAATGGCTCCTTTGGAGTCTGTTTAATAAGAACACAGAATCCCATGACCTCATAATCAAAATCCTCACTCCTAACTTCACTGTATTCCAACAGGGGATTTGGGGGACAAGGAAATTCAATTGATTGCCAGTCCTCAAAACACTACTTGACCTTAAGCAAGGTATTCAATCCTTTGCAGACTCTGTTTATGGATCAATTAAAACAATTATTATTAGATTTGATCTATCTAGACTTTTGTCCCCTTTAGTATCCTGCAGGTCATAAGTTATTATATTTCAGTTATTGGTATAATTTATTTTTACATAATTCTTTGTCTAGCCAGGGGCTTACAGCCCATTCAATCAAATTGTATAATTTTACATACTAGAAAATAATGATGGAATAAAATGCCAACTTTGTATGAAATAAGTTAATAAGCAATAGAAATTATTCTGGGCTTTCTCATTTAAGGCAAATAATTATGATTAATCATGAACAGATCATATAAATGCTTTGGTAAGGGATAGCAGGTGTCAACTAAAATGAGATCCCCCCTGATTCATATGATTTTAAGAATCAAATGTATTATTCCAAACTATGATTTTAAGAATCAAATCTGTTATCCCATACTATGATTTTAAGAATCAGATGTGTTATCCCAAACTATAAGTTACTTGACATTTCCTTAGTTAATTTTTAAAACTCAACAGAACCTTTGATATTGTCCTTGAATATCAGGACCAATATCAAAATTAAATTTTGGGTTTAAGGAGAAAAATGTGGACTTTTAAGACAGTTGTTAAGTCTTATATTTGTGGTGCTAGGTTACACATTACATTAAATTTTTTATTTAAAAATATTTGAAATAGTTTTTCATAACATATCTTGATCAGATTTTTCCTTTCCCCAACTCCTCCCAGATCTGTCCCATCTCCTTATCCACTCAACTTTATGTTCTTTCTCTTCCTCAAAATAACAACCCATAAAAACAGAACAAAAAACAGAAAATAAAAATCAAAACAGACCAACAAAAGAGAAAAAGAAAAGAAAACTAATACAACAAAAAAAATTACCAAATCTAGGTAGAAATCACACACACAATAAGACATGGAGTTGGTTTTGTGTTGACCAACTACTCTTGGTCATGGGGTATGCCCTGGAGTGTGGCTGGTATACTCAATGATATTCCATAGGAGAAAACTGGTCATTTTGTGTGTTTCTTTGTTTGTTTGTTTGTTTTCCTTTTCCCAGAAGGAATCAATTGCAAACAGCTCCTTGGTTAGGGGTGTGAATTTGTGTCTGCTTCCACTTCTCTGTCTGTTTTGAACCTTTGTAGTTCTTGTCCATGCTGTTACAGCATCTGTGCATTCATATGTGTATCAGAGGAAATAGTTCATCATCAATACCACTCACCTACAATTCCTGTGACATACACCAGAGACCTGCCTGGAAGATGTACCAGTGTAGTTGTGACACAAACAGTACTGTAGTAACCAGCTGTATTTTAACTGGATTTCAGGCCCAGTCCCTGAGCTGGAATGTGTATCTGACACTGCTAACTCAGAAAAGAACCTGAGACTAGACAGGCATGATCCTAGGAAAATACTTACTACCGTTATTCTGCTAAAGAAACTCAGTAATAAAATGACTCCTAATCTCATATTGCTATACTTGTAGATGAGAGAAGTGCTCAACCCTCACCGAAGAAGCCTCTTGCAGCAAGTGGTAACACAGATACAAAATGGAACAATGTTCAGAGAGTGAGAGATTTCAGAGTATTCTGCCGTAAATGGGAAATAATTATCATACCTCTCCCTTCAATACTCAGGGTTCTCTGTGGAAGAGGAGACAGAATGATTGTAAGATCCAGAGGTGGTCAGTGACTCTAAGGAAGCAATGTCTTCCAGATATCACAGGACTGATGAGTTAACCTGGTTAACCTGGTTGAATTAACCTGGTTGATTTGCTCTTCCAGCATAATTTCCAAGTTGTATGCTACTCAGTTAACCTGCTTGGGCAGGCTCTTCTGTATTTTGGAGTGAATTTTTATAGTTGATTTCAACAATATCTGATCTTGTCCATTGTGGTCCTAGGCTACTTGCATACTGCACTCTAGGTGCAGGTCAGCTCTATAGTCTATCCTTTGCTCCCAATAATGCTTACAGTTACCAGGGAATAGTCTCTCTCTCTCTCTCTCTCTCTCTCTCTCTCTCTCTCTCTCTCTCTCTCTCTCTCTCTCTCTCTCCCCTCAGTCCCCAATATTAGCCCATTGAGTACAGGTGAACAATGAGAGACATGGTATCCCACAAACAAAGAAGTGAGCAGAATCAACCAGGTGAAACAGTCTCTGCTGTCATTACTGCCATGGTCTGGCTCTCCTCTCCTCCATCTGAGAACTCTCAGCTCAGGCCATTGAGTGGATTGCCAGCACTCTTCTCTTTAGACCAAAGTAAGTGCAATGTCAGTCCCACTTACCAGTTATTCTGGCTGCCTTTCCATAGAATGACCTTTTAAAAATGTGCCCCCTGAACATAAAATTAAGGCACTGGGGCCAGAGAATTAGCAGTGAAATGTTCAATCCTGATAGAATTTCCTCCACATAAAATATGTCACCATACATATAAAATGTGCTGGCACTGTCCCTGTCATCTCTCCTACCATTTTCTCACAATGCTCTGCTCTCCCAGAGGTCCTAACCCTCCAACCTTCTATATCTTATGGGTTTCTGAACCTGTCTAATTTCTGTGGTCTTCTGGAAAGTGTGGGAAGGACTCTCTTTCTTTCTTGGACACTTTTGAATTTCTTTTTCTGCTTTCTTTTTGCCCATTCACCAAGTAATTCCCCCCACCCCAAGACATAGTTTCACAGAGGATTAATCTCCATTTTTGTGGTATCATTCCCACATCTTCACATTCTGTCTCTATGATGTTATTGCATGTCACCAGGACCTTAACCTGTATCTCTATCCTTTATCAGCTATTTTAAGGGATAGTTGATAGATATGGTTGAAGTAATGTATCACTGATTATTATTTTGGACCCAGAAAATTGATAATCAGTGTTCTCAGACTCAGGGTCATTTATGGCCAAAATATACTCACCCCTTTCTGTCTTTCTTTAGTTTGTAACACAGTCCTTCTGCCTCCACATTCCAAACAACTTGTAGTTCTCTTAAATGCCATCATAGAGGATGGACAGAAATAGGGCCTTATCCATTTCCTAGCACCTTTCTCAGTTTCTGTGCCTTCTGCACCAGTGCTCCTCAGTATTCAGTCTCAGAATGGCTGTGTCAGCCTCATAGAAGAGCTTGTCAAATGTGTTCTCCAGCTGCCTGCACTTTGATTCTGTAGCTGACTTTGGTGCTCACTGAAGGGTGAGTCCCTTGCTACCTTCAGAGACTCAGTTCATGTTTCTCCTACTTAGCTAAGCCTCCTTACCTTCACACTGTGCCTTCCCCAAACATGGCTTTCTTGTATGCTGCCATCCTGCTGTTCCCGTTCACCTGGTGACTCTGACCTTAGATCCTGTTCCACACACTATGCTTAGAACACCTCCCTTGGGGAGCTTCTTCCAGATCTCTGTGACATCTGTTTCATGAACTGAATTTGTTGTCAATCTAATACACTGGCTATCATAATAATCTTTGGTAATTCTCAGTGTTAGTTAGATAGTTAGACATTGGTAGCTTGAATGTCACTGAGGGCAAGATGATTGCAAAATCAGTAACTGAAATTTTGGGACTTGGATTACTGATCAAAAGAACAGGATCTGAGTTTATCTGTGGCCCCTGAGTGGAGATTTGACATTCTCAACTGCCCAGAAATCATGAGGTTCCTATCTAGCAGAGGCTTTCTAGTCACAACAAAACAAAACAAAACAAAAAAACCAAAACAAACAAAACAAAAAGTGAAGACCTCACTTCAGAGTTAATTCAAATGGGCCACGTTGATCCCTGGACTATCTGGAAGAAGCTTCTAGAGAGTGTAGAAGTAGTGTGCAGCCTGCCTAGATATTAAGATCGGCAGGGCAGCCCCTTTGTCCACGATCCACTCTCACCCTGGGTAGCACCACACTTCATTCTATGATAAACTCTGCCCATCTTCATGCCACACTTTGTCCTTTTCATTCATAGAAGCCTGGGATCTAGGGAAGTCCAGAGTGGAATCCCAGGGACATGAAGATTTGTTCAGACTACCCTTTTTCTATTCACTAATGATTTGTTTGAGTAAAACTGATTGTTACATTGGATTTGTTTCAGGAAAACAGTAGGTCACCCCACCCCAGATGTTTTGGGTAAGTAATTTTAACTTCCATCCACATGTTGTACTTATTCTGGATGGGCAAGGTCTTCCACTTCTCCTAAACCCACACTTTGCCTCTCACCCTTTTCCTTCGTCTTATTGCTAAGCTGATGGATGTCTGGTTAAATTGGTAACCAGCTAGGCTGGAGATGAGGGAGAGAGCATCAGTTTATCTTTCTGATACATCTATCCTTTTCTATAGCAAAATAGTCAGTAAGCTTGAGGAAAAATTATCCTAAATGCTTTTATACCACCAAGAGGTCAAGTTCAGTCTGACCTACAAGCCTTTCAGCCAACAACTTACTCTATTCTAGGCTGAGGCTCTTCAAAGTGGGTGGACAATTATTGGCTGCATATTTGCATAATAGCTTTCCTGTTGTTTCCTTTGTTCTTTTGTGACTCCTACTAATTGCTTGACAGTGCCAGTGTTAGCTACTAGACACTGATAGGGACCCTCTCTTCTGATGTGTAAAACTTAGGTAAATTGCCTTCTCAATGCATGACGTAGGATTTATTGGTGCTATTGTAACTTTTGGATAGCAAAGGAAATGAAGCTATTCTCTATACTTTTCACCCCATGACTGTAAAGAAGAGCCCTAGATGTAACTTTTGATCTTTCTATACCACTTATAGATTCAGCTGAAGACAAGAATACTCACTGATTCAAAGATTATGCTATCCAGAAGTCATGTGCTGTTTTCACAGATTCTAGGCCTTCCCATAGTATCAAAAGCATGGTGGAAACCACAGAGTATAGATCCTCAAGACTCTACTCACTGTCCATCTCTCTGCTCTATCCCTTCCTGTCCTCTCGGTCCTGCAGTCTCTACAGCTTCCCATTCTCTCTAAGACAGAAGATTCCTCCCTATCTCCCAATCTCCCAGGAAGAAAATTCTTCATATGTCTTTGTTTAGTAAAATAAAACTATTTTCCACAAGGATACATTTCCTAAAGGGCAAACTTTACTTTTTATTGTCAGTGAATTTTCAAACAAAGTTGCCATGAGATTCTACAGTTCTACTTCCCACATCATCATGTGTCCACAAGTATTAGAGGCTAATTTTGAAGAACAATTTGCATACTCATTCATGTTCCTAGTAACATTATTCACACTACCAAGGGAAAGAAGCAATAAGAGTTTACATCCTGGGACAGATTATTAAAGATTTATATCTATCAATGTATCTGTCTGTCTGTCTGTCTATCTATCTATCTATCTATCTATCTATCTATCTAAATTGATTGATAAACATTAATATTGACTGACAAACATATATGTATGAATTGATATATATACATATATGTGTATGTATACACACACACACATATATATATATTATATATGTATATATATGTTGAAAACAAAAGTTTTATAACTATGGTGAAAATCTCTGTAGAACCCCAAGTTGGTGGGTCAGTTTGGAAACTACAGCCCCTCTGGATGGGGTCAACCCACCAAGTTTCTGCTTTTCTCTACCAGATCTTACATGTGCTGCATCAGTCTCTGTGAAGTACACAGTTGGCCTTGACATTTGACCCCATCTCTGCATTGTGGGCTCAGTCCTATAGGTCCCTGCCCAGCACTGAAAAGTCCAACCTCAAGCCCTTCCTTTAGTCAAGCAGAGAGATTTCTTGAAATGGACTTCAGAGGATTTTTCTAAAGTCCACCCATTTTCAAGTGTAACATGCAGACAAGACTGGGAGCAACTAACCGGCTTAGAGGAGAGGGTACAGGCTTCTAAGCTGACAAGCAGATCTGATCCTTCTCCAGTCACTCTAAACTTCAACATGGCCCCACACGCCACAACAGGAGTGTGGCCATGCACTCAGTACTTTCCTGCTTTGTAGGCTGTTGCCACTGTAACCCTGACAGACTGAACTCACAGCATCCGCCGTTGCAGCTCAGACATCACTGCTCCTTGGTGCTCTCTTCTCCTCCCTCTGTCCTGATCAATCAAGCACTATGATCACAAGTTTCGTTTTTGTCTCCCTCACTGGTGTCTGCTTCATCATTGATGTGTAGCCTTGAGGTAGATTTCCTTCCCAGATGAATGCATGAATGAAAGCTAGTGAACAAAATACGCACAAGAGTTCTAGAAAATCTGGATGCCCTATCTCCACAGAGCAATTCACATTTTCATATTTCCTGAGGCTACAGACTCCTCTCTCTCTCTCTCTCTCTCTCTCTCTCTCTCAATCTCAATCTCTCTCTCTCTCTTCCTCCCTTCCTCTCCTCCTCCTTCCTCCTTCCCTCCTTTCTCCTTTTTCCTTCTCTCACTTTTTGAGACAGTCTCTTGTAGTCCAGCCTTGCCTTTGAAATCAACGAGTAGCTGAGGATGACCTTGAACTTTTGGTCCTCGAGCCTCTGCTCCCCAAGGGCCAGAATTAGAGGTGTGCACCATCACGCCTGACTTATATGCCACTGCAGGTAGAAGCCGGGGTTTTTTGCATGCTGCGCAAGCACTGCACTTCACTGAGACATGTCCCCAGCCCCCAGGGTTTGTTTTTGTTGCTGTTCTTTTTCCTCTAAGATTTTCACACAAAGGGAGTGCAGAGATTATAAACAGACCCAGTTTTGCTAGTGTAGCTCTGTCAGAAAGGGAAAGATGAAAGCCAGCATCTAACAACTTTGCTTGGAACCATGTCAATCACAGAGCACGGCAGGAAAAGGAGCCCTGAGCATCCCATTTAAGGTGTTTATAAGAAATTAGTGGCGCGTCATACTACAATACCCCGGGTGTTTCTGAATGCAGCACACGGTGACTGGTCTGTCCTATCAGAGAGTCAGTGAGCGGAAATGACAATGTGACTCTGTCCTCACACTCATGCTTTGCATGCCAATCCTATCGTGATAGAAACTTTCCTTCAGGTGACCCAGTGGAGCCTCCTGCGCAAACTCTGTTGCCCAGACAGTGTGGGAGAGGAAGTTAGAGAAGCCTGACACTGAGGAACAAACTTCCCTAGTAGCTGTGGCCTATGGATCATTTCCCCCAAAGTAAACTGGCTGGTAATGGTACCTTTTCCATTTTAACATAGGATTTCGAGGAGGTCCCACAACACAAGTGACTGGGCAAAGCAATGATTTCCAAGTGGCTGAGAAGCAACTTAGGAAGTGATGGGGCCCGCTGTGGGCATGAGCAGTGACAGCTCACATGGAGATACAAAGCGCTCCTAGGAGACCTGTTCAGGGCAGGCAGCTTAAGACTGAGACAAGGTCTTTTTCTGTGAGTCTCCCTGATCTGTAGCACTCACTGGAGAGCGTCATGCAGCAACACCTATAGCAACTCATTCTCAAGATGGAGCCCACCCCCTATTTCCCTTCTCCCCAGCCATATGCCGCCCATGTGCTATCTTGGTTTGAGACAAGGGAGGGGTGTATTAACTAGACAAGGCTCTCTATGAAGTCCCGTCTTTTGATTTGAGCACAGATTTATGGGATCTACTTATATGAGACTTAGTATCTGAAACAAAATAAATAATTTCACCTGCTAAATATACAGAGGCTCTACTGACTCTAGTCACTAATATACCTGGTTCATCCTGGCTTTCACTAACTGTAGAAAGGATTTGATAGTTTTCACAGTCGATAGGGTAGGGCTATGGGATAGAGGTAGGAGAAGACCATGGAAGGTTTGAATCTTTTAGGACAGGAAGGAAGCAGTTAAACTCTTCCAGAGAGAGGACTGGGAAAGAGGCCAGAGTTTGGCTTCTTTTTGCTACCATCCTATGTAGAGCAGGGTGGGGCTAAGGAGAGGAGATGCTGGGACAGGTGGGGAAGAACATGGTCTTGAGTGTTAAACAGGTTTGAGTTCATACTCCTACCCCTCAAGTTTTTTACATGAGACAATGATTCAGGGGCTGTAGACATAGTGCCATTGATAGAGTGTCTGTACAAAGCCCTGGTGCCCTCCCAAGCCCCACACAAACCAGACTGGGTGGTGTAGGCCTAAAGTCATGGCATTCAGGAGGTACAAGAAGGGAAGCTTGACATTCAACTTCATCCTCAGCTACATAATGAGATTCAAACCAGCCTGGATATATGAGATGTTCTCTTTTTCTTTTTCGTTGTCTCTGTCTCTCTGTTTCTCTGTCTCTCTCTGCCTCTCTCTCTCTCTGTCTCTACACACACACACACACACACATTTTATTCTGACCTTGTTTCCTCATTTGAAAGAAGAAAGATAATTTATTGTGGGATTATAGATGAGATACCAGTGATTCTCAACATTCCTAATGTTGTGACATTTAATACAATTCCTTATGCTGTGGGGATCCCCAACCATGAAATTATTTTTGTTGCTACTTCATAACTGTAATTTTGCTACTGTTATGAAGCATAATGTAAATATCTGCATTTTACAATGGTGTTAGGCAATCCCTGTGAAAGGGTCATTCAACCCCAAAGGGGCTGTGACCCACAGTTTGAAAATCACTGAGCTAGTCAATGTAGGCAAAGGGCAAGAGCAAGCAAATATAAAATTAATAAGATTTGCTCAATAACCCTGAGCCAAACATTAGACAGAGCTCCGAGAACTCCACAAAAGAGGGGGAGAAGGATTGTAGGAGCCAAAGGGGTTGAGGACACCAGAACACAGCCCACAGAGTCAACTAATCAGGGCTCATAGGGGCTCACAGAGACTGAAGTGACAATCGCAGAGCTAGGTCCTGTGAGTGTAAGTCATGGTTGTGTAGCTGAGTGTTCTTGTGGAACCCCCGACAGTATGAAAGCGGCTGTCTCTCACTCTTTTGTCTGCTCTTGGGACCCCTTTCCTCCTTCTGAGTTGCCTCATCCAGCCTTGATATGATTGAGGGTTTGTACCTAGTCTTAACGTAACTTGTTATGTCATGTTCAGTTGATATCTCTGGGAGACTTGCTCTTTTCTATAGGAAAACTGAAGAGGAGTGGATCTACGGGAGAGGGGAGGTAGAGAGGGACTGGGAGGTGTGGAGGGAGTAGAAACTGCAGTTAGAATGCAATGCATGATAGAAAAATTTTAAAAAGTTCTTATAATACACCATCCCTCCCCAAAGACCTATCTGAGTATGGATGCATGGCTTCTGTGGATAGGTTCACCAACTTTTTTCACAAAGTACAGAGAGTTAAGGGATGAAATTTAACTTAAAGATGATCTGTTAATGTCCCCAAATCCACCCAGGCAAGTAGAAAAACCCACTGCTAGCAAGGGCTGAGCTGGCTGTGTAGGAGTTAAATCCAGACACATTCACAGGGCCGGTCTAATCGCCCACTACCCTCCTCTCTTCTGCAACATTTCTTTGGCATCTCAGATCCAGTGATCATGCTTAATTCTGAAGCACACATAGCCTTGCTGACCTTGCCTATGGTATTCTATGAGTACCATTGATTTTCTTAGTCTTCATTTTGAAATTGAACAAAGACCCTAAAGTTTATTGCCATAAAAACTTAGGTGGGGATGACCTCAGGCTCCTCAGGGAGGTGACAAACAGAAGTAGAAGGACCATTTGGGCTACCTGAGTTTAACCCACAGCAAACCATTTACCTCTTTAAATGTAGCTTCTGAAAACTTAAATCAGGCACATGAATGTCGAAGTGCATGGCCTATGGATATGTTAGGTGAGGCACAAAGTCAAGGGATGGAGCGGGCGAGCAAGCATATTGGAAACTGGAAGTCATTGTATGAAGATGTAAGGGATTTTTCATGTGCATAAGACTTGCTGGCTATGATAGCCATCTGAAACTAGACAACTCCATCAGATTAGTGTATTGATTTTTGTTCCCTTTTTGCAAATATATTACTGCAAAGAAACAGAATAGGAGGGCATGAGTGATTGAATATTAGAAGAGACAATTGTATTTGCTATTCTACATTAACCTAATAAATAACTCTATTAGCAGCGTGTCCTTGGAAATGAGAACTGCCAACACATTTCCATAAGAGAAGATAGCAAGCAATAAAATCCCTGGAATGGTACTGAGATCAGATCTTTGTGTTATTCACAGTTCACATTTGAATCTCCATCAGGATCATGCCTTCATTCATTTCATTCTTTAGTGGTTTATAATGTGTTAACATTTCTCTTTCTCTATCTATATTCATAAATAATATGTGCATGTTGACAGCTTTCAAATTGAATTCTCTAGTTGTAAGCTCCCTCTCCAGCTCCTGACTCAAAGATATATCTACCTACCCAGCATTCTCAGATGGCATCTCAAATCTAACACCCAGGGAAGGAGCCAGATTTGAATTTGCTAGTGTCCTATGAAGCATCCGGCTACTCAGTTTTCCAGTTCTTTTACCCCAGACTCTGCCGTCATCCTTGGCATCATATCAGCACATTAGCAGACCCTGTCATCTCTGGCTTCAGAGTATTCACAGGATCTAGTAAATTCCTACTACTTCTACTTCCTTGTAGCATCTCTGCTTCCTGCCATCTCTGCTTCCTACTCTGGCCTCTTCCCACTGCCACTCCCACTTCCTTGGTCCAGTTATGGTCACTTATTCTTGATTGCTCTGCTTTGGCTGTTCCCACGCTTCCCACTCACACAAACATTCTGACTGTGTAGTCAGAAGTGGCCTTAAGATCTCAGGCAGACCACGCCAGTCCTCCGTTTTCATCCCTCTATGGACTTTCCAACTCAACAAGGACATAAGAAAGATCTCAGGCAGACCATGCCAGTCCTCCGTTTTCATCCCTCTATGGACTTTCCAACTCAACAAGGACATAAGAAAGATCTCAGGCAGACCACGCCAATCCTCCATTTTCATCCCTCTATGGACTTTCCAACTCAACAAGGACATAAGAAAGATCTAAGGCAGACCACGCCAGTCCTCCGTTTTCATCCCTCTATGGACTTTCCAACTCAACAAGGACATAAGAAAGATCTCAGGCAGACCACGCCAGTCCTCCGTTTTCATCCCTCTATGGACTTTCCAACTCAACAAGGACATAAGAAAGATCTCAGGCAGACCACGCCAGTCCTCCGTTTTCATCCCTCTATGGACTTTCCAACTCAACAAGGACATAAGAACCTTGACCAGCTCCCTATAGTGTGTTGCTGCTTTCACTTAACTTTTGCCTCAGTGGCCTCCTGCCTATAGGCCAAGCATGCCAGGCATTCGGGGTAGGTAAGGAGAAAAGAATGGCATCCTTAAAGTTGTGAGTCTCAGAGATAAATTTCAGTGCCTGTGGATGTGTGGGGAATATGGTGGATATGCTTTTAAAGAAAGAAGACTTAGTCTTATCCAAGTAAAAGTAAATACTCAAGCATGTTCAAAATTGTTGGGCTTTATCCAACAGATAAAGATGGTCCCTACAGGGTTAAAGCAAAGCGGCGTCATAATTAGGTTTTCATTTTAAGAATTTAAGGTGGAAGGTGTACTGAGGAAGGGAGGGAAGCTGTTTGAGAATTGTACTATGACACAGCCAGAGAGGCAGTGCCTGGAGGCATTGGTGGTAGACAGGATAGTTGAGAACAATTCAGAAAGTATGACACGCTGCACTACATGGTATACATAGTCAAGATGAGAAGCAAGAGAGAGCTCTCACTGATGAAACCCGACAGAGCAAAATGATTCATTTCCAGCTGGTTTTCAGTTAGATGGCTGGAGGAGAGTTCAACCAGTAGTTTGAAGTAAGTTCTTAGAGTCAAGTATAGAAGTGTAACTTAGGCAGTGAAAAGGCTGAGTCTCCCATAAAAGGCTGAGTCTGTCTCCCATTCTGAAGCAGCACCTCCTGTGTAGACGCTGCGCCACATAGCTGTAGATAAGAAACATTTTCTTCGCTTGTCCCTGTAGGAGGAGGTGGAGCTGGGTGCTACAAGGCGTCTCTGTGGCTTGCTCGTTTTATTAGGTACTTTTTTTTTCATTTTTTGGTACTTGTTCCCAGGTGTATCATTTTCCATTTCACACCCCATAAATATGTACATAAATATTTTAAGAGTTTCTGTCTCTGCAGGTTGGATATGTACAATATAATGGATAATAGCTCAAACTGGAAAGTACCTGGGTAATAAATTGCTCTGTTCTCCAAGTTTAAATTAATCTCAAACTCAAAGAGTATTGTGGTACAGTTAGCAGACTTCAGTCACAACAGCCATCCCAATATCAGAGTCTTCATTTCTCTTCCTCCTCCTAGTCCTCCACGCCTTCTCCCTCATCCTTATTGCTATCCTCTCTCCTTCACCTCCATTTTGAAACTAGTTTCTCTTCTGTAGCCTAGGCTGGCCTGGATCTCACTAGGTAGCCTTCAAACTCACAGCAATCCAACTGCCTCAGTCTCTTAAGTGCTGGCATGACAAATTTGAATTACCACATGCAGCCCATTTCGTTTTATTGATTTATTGTTTTATTCTGATGCTGAGGACTGAATCTAGGTCTTTGTGCATATAGACAAGAGCTCGAGCCCTGAGCTCTAGGCCCACCCTTCCATTTCATTTTAAAAATGAAATTGCATGGTGAATGGACTCATCGAGCTCAATTCCTCAGAAGGTGAAAACATTTAGAATCCATAAATGGTGTTATTTTGAGGCTATGTTACAGCAAAGTTGTCACACACAAAAAGAAAAGATGGTTGGCAGGCTTCACAAGCCCTGGAGAGTAAACTGAGAAGCACAGCTGCTTCCTAGCCTTTTGTACAGAGATGGGAATTCAGTACAAACCTGCACTTCACAGAACCATCTCCCTGCCCTGCTGCTGATGTAAATGGCCCAGCTTCTATACTCCAAGAATAATTTAAATGGAACAAAACATCTTGGCGAAGACAATAACTTATTACAACATAAAGTCTTATCATTTGGTGGAGTCTGTCTTACTAAATGGAAGCAGCTTGCAGCCCATCAGAGAGACTTGCCTAGCTAGTGCTGACCTCATATGAAAACTACAAGCCCAGCTGTGACTTTCATGCGATTTGAGTCAAATTCCTCTAACTTTGATGCATTTCGCATGTGCATAGCTCTTAAGAGAATTGAAAATGAGCATACATATTAAACGGTGTCTTTGTCCTGGGTGAGCCTCTGCTTCCTGAAGCAGATGTAGCCACTCTTGTGGCGAGGCAGAGGCTCTGTAGTGTGACATTTGCGTCCATGTAGGACTTGGCTTTCTCACAGTCTGAAACAATGTGGTCACTCTGCATCTTCTGAAGCCTGTTATACAAGGGGGGCTAGACTGGGAGATTGCCTATCATGTAGCTGCTGATGTGACTTTAAGACAACTCAGGCTCTCTATACACGTGGCCACTAAAAATCAAAGCGGGCAAAGCCTCCTTCTGATGGCAGGGTGTATGAGGACAGACATTCTTTTAGCCTTGTCTGGAAAGATACAAAATTGAATTTTTTTTAAGTTGCACAGGAGTAAAATAGATTTCAGGAATCTGTAAGTTTATTAATTTTTAACAGAAAAAAAGTGACAAAATCCCCTTCCCCCAGTTTTATGTAGAACCTCCAACTACAAAGTGGTAAGGACAGAGTTGCCACGGGAAGCCAGCAGGGCAGAAGAAAGCTGGTTTCTGTCTTTTCAACCTGCAGACTGGCTCAAACAGAAGGTCCCAGAGGGCAGAGCTTTTACTGGGCAATCCCGTGGGGACTTAGCCCTCCATCTAAAGAGCAGCAACCATGTACAGAGGCAGGGGGATTGCTGACAATCCAGAAGGGCTTGCCAGAGCCTGGGGACAGGTTGTCCAGCTGCCTCTCTCCTCTGGATCTGGCTAAGAGATATCATCGGTTCTGTTACCAGACATGGAGTCAGGCAGCAAGCAGAGCATGGGCAAGGTACTAACACTACTTGAGAAATGTTCTAGATTCCGTTCTCGTCCTTCTGGCCAGGGTGGACTGAGTAGGAAGGGACATACTGACTTGTGGAAAACTCACCAGAATGTGACTTTGGTACATGAATTACTCTGTGTTAGTATATGCCGTTAAAACAAAACAAAGTAAAATATACCCTCCCAAAAAATAAAGCCAACAAAATCCCAGGTAAAATTCAGAAGCAACTTGTTGCCAGTCACTAGGATTTCATGCTTTGCGGTTTTAGTGGCTCAAGATTCATGCAACACCACAGAGTACTTTGAAATAAAATTACTAACTCACCTTCTTTCTTTCAGACAGGGACTAGAGAAATCTCCCTGTTTGGAAGTTAAAAGATGCTCCATGCCTGTTCAATGTTTCCACTGCAATGTTGTTCTGATTCTATGTATAGATATTTACATAGCACTGACTGGTGTGGAACCCACTGTACAGACCTGACAGCCCCAGCTAGCGTAGAACCCACTGTGCAGATCTGATGGACTAAAAAAGTATGTGCCATCGTGCTTGGTATAGCTCAACTTTCAAGAGTGACTGAAGAATTTATTGGATGAAAGTAAGCTGGTTGGGAGTGTTGGAATCAGACTTTCTGGGAGAGCATGTTTACTAACTAAAAGCTGTGTGACTCTGGGTGGATTTCTTACCTACTCTGTGCATACAGAAATAACTGGTACACAGAAATACCTTAGTGAATGCTACTATTTGCCCATAATAGATGATACTTTCCCTTAACTGTTAAGAGAAAATTTAATACTATTTTAACTGTTATGTTGTAGAAGGCATAGCTACATCAAAGAAAATATCTGGTTTAAATAAAGCCTGAGTTAAAATTTTTAACTAGTTTGTCTCCTTCCTAACATCAGTGTCAACCTGAGGCTGGACAATGAGTGAAATAGTGTGTTTATGAAAAGGAGAGGAATTTCTTCTTGAAAATACTCATTTCCCCTTCTCTCTTAACTGACCATTTGTCACTGTGACCTCTGGCATGGAACGGGAGAAGAAAAGAAGGAAGGGATGAGGAAGATGAGTGACAGTGGCCAGATGGAGGTCTCTGCTTGGCTTCCTGGGCCTTAGGGATGACACTTCAGTCTCATGCCGGCTGCCCTCACCAGCACACCTGCAACAGGAGTGGTGAAGATATTGATAGGAAATCAGATCTCACTGCTTTGCAGGTTTATGTAAGGCTGTGGGCACAGAGGAGGCTGTGGGTGTGGGTGAGGTTGTAGAGTATAGACAACCGTCCCAGAATGAGCCATTTGAACTGTTCTGACTTCCTTCAGGGATTGGCAAGATAGAGGTGCCAAGGCCCTGTCATGTCGCTTCAGCCAGTCGAATAGCATGGATGTGTGAATGGCTGGCCTAGCCATGGGTTATAGAACCCCTGGCATGGACAGGTCTTCCCCATGGCTTCCTGGAGTCTCTTCTCAGCTATGAAAGGATTCTGCCAAGGCCTAGGCTGAGGGTTGGCCCTGGTCTATGTCCATATAGTTAGCCTGTTGTGTTTGGGACACCAGGGCTGTCCACAGAGATGTCCAGATGTGTGGAGACAGCACTCATTCAATTGGCATAAACTGTTGTGTTGCCTGTGGGAACATGTAGACTCAAACTTATTAGCAAAATCTGATGCCTTTTCCCAGACCGTAAAAGGGAAGCTTGGTCTCCAGAAATGAGACATTAAGCTGCTTGGGGCTGGGAAGTATAAGAAGGAAAGCTACTGGGGTGCCGGAGCGAGGCATCTTCACATTTCACTCACTAATGTTTTCAATAGTGCTCTTATTTTGATAAACTTTATTTCTTCTTGTTTAGTCTTTCTAAGGTTTTAGAAGATGGCTTTTGGGGGGTAAAACCCCAAGGGCTAGTGTGGTGATGATTCAGTAAGTGATTGCCTTGCAAGCATGAGGACCTGGTTTGAGTCCCTCGGACCTTTGGCCTTGTTTTTTGTTTGTTAGTTTTTGTTTTTGTTTTGGAAAGAGTTCTGGGCCAATGAGAGAGAGCGTCTCAGAAAACAATACAGGTGGCACCTGGGAAATGGCAGATTGTTCTCTGGCCACTACATGTGCACATGTGTGTGTGCATACACACACACACACACACTGGGGGAAGGGATGGAGAAAGAGAGAGAGAGAGAGAGAGACGAGAGAGAGAGAGAGAGAGAGAGAGAGAGAGAGAGAGAGAGAGAGAGAGAGAGAGAGAGAGAGAGAGATTTAGTTCTGACATGTGCCTGAGGGAATTTGTTAAATTCCTCTAGGAGCCATAAGGCCACTTAATAGTTGTGTGAGCTGAGAATCTATCAGCTGGTGAGCATGTTCAGGTCCCTTGCTACAGGCCTCGCATCCACTATCTCATACATTACAAGAAGCCTCTGAGTGGCTCTTCATGTTTTACTCATGAGGGTCCTGAGACTCAGGGACCTGCTCTTATTACCAGAGGTTCTGTAAAGTACTGTGGAATGGGGAGCTAAGCCTCAATGTGCTGGATGTGGAACAAAAATATTAATTGTTGTTAGTGTGGCTGTGAGGAACAAATGTGTGTATACATATATGTCTGCATGTGCAACATAATGTGTGTACATATGTGTAACAGAAAAAACACAACTTAAATTCTCTCTCTCTCTCTCTCTGTGTCTGTCTATCTATCTATCTATCTATCTATCTATCTATCTATCTATCTATCTATCTATCTATCTATCTATCTATCTATCATCTATCTACCACTATATTTTTCTCTTTCTCTTATCCATTCATCCATCCATCCATCCACCCATCCATCCATCTTCTGTTTATCCATCTATCCCTTATATATGCTTGTGTATGTGCATGCTAGACAGGCTTCATTTTGTCAATGGTGTTATCCTCATGGGGATGACTTTCTATAGAGACCATCTTGTTTCTTTAGAGGAATATGTGTACCTAAGAAAGCCAAGGGGTAAATGAAGATGTCTCTGCTGAGGCTATCTGTATATTCCCAGAGCACAGTTTTAGTTATTCCTCATCCTTTTCCTGTCCAAGGTTCCTGCACATTGTCCAGCTTGTGTTAAGTGTTAAGAATCTTCTATATTGTGCTTAATAATGATGGCAGGCCTTTAAGCCTTATCTTCATTATCATTAATAGCTGGAATGAGAGGTTTTTCCCCATGAGGATCTTTCCTTGCCAGCCAGACTATTCAAAGCAGAAATCAACCAGGTCAAGTTTACATCCATTGACCTGGAACTTGATAATGTACACAGCAAATGGCTATCACAAGAGTCAGTGTAAGGCCAAGCAAAACACTCTGGAGACCTCTAAGACAGATCCCTGGAGAAAGAGAGCTAACATTCTAAATGCTGTTCTTCCACGAGAAAGATCCTTAAATTTTAAGAGATTTTCTTGTGCCCTTCTCCTTCCAGTACTTCCCAAGTCTTAGCATAGTTTGGGGCATTGGTTATGGATTGACCTACTTAAAAACAGATTAATGTAGGTATATAGGAAAGTTTCCTTGGAACATATAGCCTACTAATTAAAGTTACCATCTAAATAATATAGCAGAGAGGTAACCAGAGACCAAGGGAGCAGACAGGATAGGGCAATACCCTCTGCTATGCTGTCCAGATGTACAGGATAGGACAGTGCCTTCTGTTATGCTACCCTGATACACGGGGCAGGACAATACCTTCTGCTATGTTTCCCTGATACACAGAATTGGGCAATATCCTCTGCTATGCTGCCCTGATCAACGGAATTGGGCATACCTTCTACTATACTTCCCTGATACATGGAATTGGGCAATAACCTCTGCTATGCTGCCCTGATAAAAGGGATAGGGAAATACCCTCTGCTTTCCTACCTTGATGCACAACTGATGTGGCATTTTAGATCAGCTAAGGAAGAAGGGAGAATTGTAAGATATATGTTTGGAGAAAATAAAGACGGCCTTCTTCTGAAGGATCCAAAATAAAATCCAAGAGAAGTAGAAGTTAAGGCATAAAAATATATTGTTCCAGAAAAGATATGGAAGAATCATTTCAAAGTTTGTCAACAAACCCAGAAACCATAGGGGAAGAGATTGGCATGTTTTGCTGCAAACATGAGAAGGGTGTATTGTGTATCTAAGCATAGAGAAAATATTTTAATACTGTGTTAGCAATAGTATATCTAGTAGGCACAACTCGGAGAACACATAGATACATGTTACTTGGACTATTGAGAAAAATGATGAGAAAGACACATGTCTGGAGGAAGACTGGAGGATTCATCATGTCCATTGCCTCTTCTCCCTATTCTTACCATTCATCTCTCGGTCTGAAAACAGTGTGGATTCTCCTTGAACTTCTTATTTTCACATGGACTAGTGCTATTTCTTTTATTGCCAGAGATTATTTCATCTCTGTTACCTTGCTTCTAGAAAGTCTTCTTTCCCAAACCCCTTCCTTTCTTCTGACCAATGATGAAAGATTGCCTTTAAAAACTGACTTTTAAACACCCATGGCCATCAGGAGGCCTACTGTAAGCCCCTTAGCCTCGCTGGCATGTGTGACCCATGACCATAATTACTGTTTTGTCCTGTCAGTTTCTTCTTGCCTCGATAATGGCATATCACAAAAATCTTTTCTAATTTGATCTTGACTGGTTTTTATAGCTGGAATTATTTTCATCTTGCATTTAGAGTAAGAGAAAGTCAGGGCAAGGACCTGCATGGACCCTTTAGCCCTCTTCATGAAGTCTCCCACCCTGATCTTGAACACAAAATCCCCTTCTCCATTAAGATGATTGCTCCAGTCATCGCAGCTTATGTGGATGAAGCAAAAAACAGGGAACGGGGCAGACAAACAGCAAGAAAGCGAAGGATGACAAGCTCTTCACTCTGAAATCTCACTGTGTTCCTATACCACTCTACCATACAGGAAAAAAAATAGAAGTCAATTACAAATTGTTTTATAAGAGCCTTTGCTGTCTGGGTAGAACTCATATTCTGCCATGCACGCTAATAAACTTATGTGGCAATGTTAGAACATTTATGTGAATGAATTATGCCTAAATTATCAGCTCATATTATCATATAAATAATTGCTGTTGCCTTCTGTCCCAGTGGTGCTATAATCTCTAATAAAGCAGTTCATACTGGCTTTAAGGGAAACGACAGTGCCCTAGAAAACTAACATTATATTGCCTTAATAATAAAGAAGCAAAGTTACTCAGGCAGCTCTTAATGACTCCCCAATTCTCTGGATCAGATCCAGGCCAGACCATCTACATCTATGAGGAAAAAGCAGCTGAATGTCCCTGGATGAAGTGTTGTATGAATTAACTCAGCCTCCATACATTCAGAGATCCTGGTGAGAGGATGGAGTGTTTCCAGCCTCCTACTATGTCTTCTTCCCAACTATGCAACCTCCTCCTACAAGAATTCAAGTCTCTATAAGAGAAAAGAAGCAGAAAACAATGGTCCTACCTTTGGTGCATGGTGGCCATGATATGGACAGTTAGAAGTTGTCTAGTCTATGGGAAGGGATGGCTAATACAGGGCTTGGGCTTAAGTAAGTCAGATTGGCTGTACGCAAACAAAGAAGAAATGACCTGAGGGAAGGAAACAGATCTTCACAAATGTCACATTGGGTCACGTGGAACAGAAGAGCCACTGAAATTCGAGTTTGCTCAAGTACATTACGATGATGCTGTGTGCAATAAGTTCTGCTGGAGTCTCAAACCACAAGCACTTTCAGAGTTGATAATTGCCCAGAGAGATGATCTCCTTTCTGTTCACTGAGATCTAAGAAAGGGAAAGATGATCCTGTCCAGAGAGTTTTAATTTGCTTGAGAGCCTTAATCAGATGGTAATGTTTTCCCCCTGAGGACCCCTCTCTCATTCTGCCAAGAGGAGCTCAGCTGCTAAAGCTGAAAACACTGGCAGACAGACACTCCCTGTTAGGAACAAAAGCACTGTAGACGGGAGGGCCAAGTATGTATGTATACCTGGCTGTGCCTCAGATAGTTTCTATCGCATTTCAGGAAGTGGAAGGGGGCTATGAAGATCTGTGCCAATGAGAAAGAGTAAGTGTAACAATTAACTTGCCCTGTTGTTAAGAGACTAAGTTTAGATGGGAGGTGGTGTGTGTGTGTGTGTGTGTGTGTGTGTGTGTGTGTGTGTGTGTTTGTGTATGTGAAGAGACTAAGTTTGGATGGGAGGTGGTGTGTGTGTGTGTGTGTGTGTGTGTGCTTACTTCTTATTCAAGTAGTAGAAGAAATTGGGGTGTTCTTTCATACGTTTTGGTTCTTGAGATGGGAGGGATGGTGAGGGAACAGGGACTGGGAAGAGTATCTTTCAAGTAGAGAGTAAACACTGCCCAGGGCAAAGTGCTTTGCATTGTTACTAAGTGAGCCTCACCCATCTGCCCGAGTCTGCAGGTGGGAAACTCTTCCAATCATCCTGTCTCTAACCAGGTTCTCAAACTTGCTGAGAAACTTAATGCCGAGCAGTAGATGTCTCCTGGATCACAAGAAGCTGCCAGTCATTTGAGATAAAATGGCTGTGTTCACCTCCAATGAGTTATCTCCCTCATCACCTTCTTGAGGCAGATTAATGTAGCACCATGGAAGGCAGTCCCCTGGTCAGTGACTTGTGTTATCTCTAGATTCTCTTTGTCTTCTTGGAGAAGTTGAACAAGACAATCCATTTATAAAACAGCATCATTTCTGGCTCGATAACTCATTTCAACCTAGTTTTTCTGGGCAGAGCAGATAGCTTAATTGGAACATCTCAGAACTCAGTTTAACCCAACTATTGTGTCACCAGAACACCGTAACCTCTGTTGAGTGTCTGCCATGCAACAAAGAAGCCATGAACTCTGGCCATGCCCTTGCCTGTTTCTGATTTCTGAGTGCTGTTAAGAACATGATTCATTTATCCTTCAAAAGAACCATCCTGTGAGAAGCATAGCAGACAATACTCCCACACCTTGAAGGTCTGGATTTCGGAAAACTTCAGCAGCTATCAGGATCGGAGAGATAGAAAGTAAGTTGTAGCTGCGGGGAGAAGACCTTCTATTTCCAAATTCCATCCTCTTAAAGTCCAACCAAAAGAAATCCATCATTGGTTAAACACTTAGTAATTCAGTTATATTGGAAACAAAGATTAAATTTCTAACTGAATATTCTAACCACAGAATATAATCTCTTGCTGCTGAATTAGATAATGTTTTTGGTAAATTCCCAGCCAAGAAGAGATTGGAAGTCAGTGTTATTAAGTTCCCTTTTCATATCTGTATAATTAAATTCTGGTTTAGACAAGAAAATAAAATTTGGCCGGTGATTAGTGTAACCTAATGCAATTGCTTGCGTTTCTTTATGAAATGCAGGTAGCAAGAAGATCACATTTCAAACAGCCAGTTAGTCCATACACTTAATAACAATTTAATAGTGTTCTAAACTTTCTGAGAGACATTCAATGTGGAGCGTTAACTCAGAGTTACCCATTTACTGTTCAAGGAAATGTGTCCTTTGACTTAGTCACTTAGTATTCTAACGCACTCATTTTTCATAATTCAAAACAGAGTTTTCCTTTTTTGCTGGGGACAACAAACAATGACAGGGACTGCCTGCAGTGGGCCTAGGCTGGGATAGAGACATCTCAGAAGCCCACACAGTTCCTTGTAGAAAAGGATGGTGTCTGGGACCCTGAGGAGCAGGACACACATCCCTCCAGGGGACCTGCCATCTGAAATAAGGGACTGCTTGCATAGGCCTGGATGGAGACATCTCAGTAGCCCTGCGGCAGCTCTTTGTAACAACAGTTGTTCCCATTTCTCCTAACTTTAGCCCTGGACAATGGCTGTATAGATTTCATTTGTGTGTGACTATTTTTCAGTTGGCCTTGGTGTGCATAATTATTCTATTATATCTGACTTTCTTACTTCTTTCTCCTTCTGTTGTGGCAAATTCTGTGAAACTAGATGTTCCCTGATGTAATGATTCTTAAACAATTGGGAATTGAGGCATGGGGCACAGCACAGCACAGTCCTAATGGCCCAGGTGCATGCTGTGTGTTCTCATCTTAGAAACAATGTAATAATTGCACAATAGTAGTTCCAGATTAATGTTTGACTTGCAAAGAAACTTTGATGAAATTATTAGAAAATGAATTAGAGTCAACATAGGGACCCCAAAGAAAGAAAAAAACTATTAAAGTTATGAAATAAGTTTTGTACAATATTTGAGAGTGATTCCTGGATAAGCAAGTATAGAACATGTAAAATCTTAGATTAGTAAAACTAAGTCAAAACACTGGAACTCTTAGGAGAGTCATTGTGTGCAATGTGTTGAAGTGGAAAGCTAGGGGAACTACCGAGTTAAGGGTTAACTTGATTCTTTCTGGCCATTGCCTGACAGCTTTGCCCATGTCATTTATCATTAGAGCTTTACAAGAAAATGCAAGTAGCTGGCCTCGGAGCTCTGAGCTCTGAAATATAATATTTAAAGTTAAAGTTTAAATAATGATAAGTTTACAATTATAATTTTGGCTATAGGCCTGGGAATAGGGAAGCTTGAAGTTTTGGGGAACAATTGTAATTCTTGATTCTTTGTGGGACGTGGTTATTCTTTTGAATTTGCTTTGGCAACGATTATACAATGTCTTTTTTATCTGCTTTTGAGTATCAATAAAAGACTGGGGCAAGAAGAAGGCAAGAGAGAATGTGGAGAAAATGTGGAGAGAATGAGGAGAGAATGTGGAGAGAATGTGGAGAGCATGTAGGGAGCATGTAGAGAGCATGTAGGGAGCGAGTAGTGAGCATGTGAAGAGCAAGTGAGAGAGCGAATGCAGAGAGCATGAGAAGAGCTTGTGAAGAGTGAGTGAAGAGAGAATGTGAGGTGTGTGTGAAGAGTGTGCATGTGAGTGAAAGGAGAGTACATGTGGTGTGTGTGAGAGATGTGTGTGAAGAGTGTGTGTGTGAGTGAAAGGGGAACACACAGAGGTGTGTATGAGCGTGAGAGTGCAAGAAAAGAAAAGCACACAGGAGAAAAGCAGAGTGCGCAGGGGAACGCAGCGTGTGTGCAGCCTCCAGCTGCAAGCGAGTGAGCGAGAGAGAAAGAGCAGAGAATGAGAGAGAAGAGAAACTTTAAGCCTTGAACAATTGCCTGTCAGCTTGTACCCAAAAAGTAGTCTGTGTATATTTATTATGTGACTTTCAGATATGCCTGCTTCTAGTTGAGAACTCCGATCCTGTGTCAAGACTGGACCCTGACACCTTTTGACTATAACCTGTTGGATACATGAAGAAAGTTGGCTTCTTTTGGAAGAAGACATATGTCACCGAGTTCTCTTTTGTGTGTAGAAAACTGACATAAGTCACCTATTTGAAAGTTAGCTAGTTTTTTTTATGATCACACATTTGTGTGTGTGTGTGTGTGCAATAAAGATAATGTTCTAACCAGGTCCATTTATGTATAATCTTATTTTATAAATAAAATTCTGTCTAGCTCTTACAAGTGTGCATGTAAAAAGAATCATATATAAGCCTTCCTGGCTTAGTAGGGCCAACAGAAACATGCAAAGTGTGTACAGGAGAATAAAAGACAGTTCTCCAGGGCCAAGGTCAGTACCCACAAGGCTGGATCAAGGATTTCCACACGTATTTGTAGAACAGATGAGAGAAATAAAGGGGAAAATTTGTCATGTTCTTTTCTCTGATTTTGCAGGAGGTTGAGGTGGTTTAGGAAAGTTGACAGGAAACTTACAATTCAGGGACAGAGTTCTGATTTTAAAGTTGTATTTTTTTTTTCAAAAGAGCCAGGTCGTGGAATTGTGACATGCTTAAGCTAAATGGTGAAATGAACACTTTGATTTGATTTTAAAAGTGTTTCAAACAGTGATGACAGATATCTACAGATAAAACTCCCCTCCCCACAGTGAAGTGCAGGTTGCACGGGATTCTTTCTGTCAAACATATGAACAGACATCCTAGGTACTGCCCAGGTTCCAGAACGGGAGGTTGGTGGACACTGCATCATGTGGGAACCAGTATGCTTCTCAAGACTCTAGTTTGTTGTGAACATTTATATAAAACTCTCTTGAATCTTCTTCCCTGTCCCTGCTCCCAACCTGGTTAGCTTTTAGCCACTAAATAGTACTTCAGACTAGGAATCACAGAAAAGTTACTTCTCCTGGATGATTTCCTTGGTGTCTCAGATTTGTGACTCCTCCCACGTGCTCAGCAACTGCCTATCCACAGCTTGTGACAGCAGGTACGGATGATGCTTGGCATGCAGTTGGTTGATTTATGATTGTCCAATTACACAATGGTGTGAGAGTCACACATTTGATAAAGCCTTTGCTTCAGACATCTAATTTCATTTTTGCCAAAGCAGCAATGGTTAGGGCCATGTGCTATTGCTCTGCTTGCCAGACACACGGACACAAGACAGAGCAAACCACAGACAGTGCAGCGTGCTGTGTCACTGTGATGCTCGGTAGACCAGATGTAACACATGCATTTTTAACTTCACTATATTCTCACCTTACATACTGAGCTAATCAGAATACAGTTGCAGTGTACGGTGAGGGGTGTCTGTGAAGTTTAAACTTTAATGATAATTTTCGCCCTGGTTAGTGGGGAGGACTAGTTGCAAACACAGAAGGCTCAGTATGCTTTACCGATAATGTAAACACACAATCCACTTAACTGTGCAGTTAACCAAGCATCGTGATCCCTTCCCTTCGTCTAATGACTTTCAACACATATTTTAGTATTTCCATAGCATTTGCCACCCCTGAGTTTGTCTTGTTTGTTCTCCCACCTAGAATGAAAGCATATTGAAATTACAGATTTTTGAAAAACATCTTATTCATGGGCTGTTGCATCCATTTTGCATGGAAACAGGGAGCTTAAGGAGTCACATGGCTATTCTTCGGTAATCAAAGCTCATTGAAGTATGGTTGGCCACCTGACTCCGGGGTGGTGAGAGCCCATGGAGATATCTTTCTTGGGCAAAGGAACGAAGAGAATAAAGACAGTTTACATCATATACTAACTGCATAAGTGAAAACAACCTTAAAGGCAATCCCCAAGGCAGACATGGAAGCTAGTAGGGTGATGGCAAATTGAATATGAGGAAGACACAAACAATATCAACCAACCAGACCCCCAGAGCTCCCAGGGATTAAACCACCAACCAAAGAGTACCACGGAGGGACCATGGTTCCAGCTGCATATGCAGCAGAGGATGGCCTGGTCGGACATCAGTGAGAGGAGAGGCCCTTGGACCCATGAAGTCTCATTGCCCCAGTGTAGGGGAATGCCAGGTCGGGGAAGCGGGAGTGGGTGGGTTAGTGAGCAGGGGGAGGGAGGATGGGATAGGGGGTTCTCAGAGGGGAAACCAGGAAAGAGGATAACATTTGAAATGTAAATAAATAAAATATCCAATAAAAAAAAACAAAAAAGAAAAAATCAAAGAAAAGACAGAATGTCGGAGGTGGGTGGCAGTAGATAGAAAAGTGAATCAAGACAAAAGAGTGAAAAGTGTAGAATTAAATATGTGGAGCTGCAAACAATTAAAAAAAAGCAGAGTGAAAAGATATATGCATGGGGTAAAAGTCTACATGGTTCTGCATCAGGAGGAAGGGATCCTATGAAGAGTAAAGGAAACAGACCAAAGGATGCTGGCTTCATGTCTGGTACCCTCCATGTCCAAACAAGCTTTTGCCTCAGGCTCCTTTTCTACAAGGTCCTGTGTCTTCTGTGATAACAATGTCTGTTTCCTAATTTCCTGTGTTCTTAGGGCTCATCTGTTCTGAACTCTGACATTTCCTAATTCAACCACTTTTATTGACAGCTAGCTTATTTTATTTTGTGCATTTGCAAAGAATCAAACATCAGAATAGCCTTTCACGGTTTGTAGCATCTTAATTCTGCTCTTTCCTTATCAAAGCTTTGTCCACCAAGTGGTCCCCAATTTCGTCTTCCTTTAGAAACTTTATCTTATCTAAAACATTATCTTTATATTACTTTATAAACTTTATATCCTTTAGGAACTTTATCTTAGTTAATAAGTATAGCTGGAATTTTGGGTACTTTATGGGTTCCTATTTCAACCACCCTTCTCTGTCCTTCTTTCCGCCCCTCCCCCCCCAACACTAGGTAGAAGAGAAAGAAGGGGCTAGAGGGGAAGGGAGTGTCAATGTTGTTAGACTACTTCCTGCTGATTAGGGGTGTCAAGTTCCTTGGGACAGGTCCAGTCTTTTTCTTCAGGATATCTCCAACCAGCATCCAGCACCCAGCATCCAGGAACCAGGATCCAGCATCCAGCACTCAGCACCCAGCATCCAGGATCCAGGAACCAGCATCCAGCATCCAGCATCCAGCACCCAGCATCGAGGAACAAGCATCCAGCACCCAGCACCCAGCACCCAGCACCCAGCATCCAGCATCCAGCACCCAGCACCCAGCATCCAGCATCCAGCATCCAGGAACCAGCATCCAGCACTCAGCATCCAGCATCCAGCACCCAGCATTGAGCACCCAGCATCCAGCATCCAACACCCAGCATCCAGCACTCAACATCCAGCACCCAGCATCCAGCATCCAGCACCCAGCATCCAGCATCCAGGAACCAGCATCCAGCACTCAGCATCCAGCATCCAGCACCCAGCATTGAGCACCCAGCATCCAGCATCCAGCACCCAGCATCCAGCACCCAGCACCCAGCATCCAGCATCCAGCATCCAGGAACCAGCATCCAGCATCCAGGAACCAGCAGCAGGAGCAGCAGCAGCTGCTGCACTGATCTCAGGGCTCTTGCAATTAAATACCATCTTAAGGGTCCCCAGAATTTCAAAAACTATGCAAAAGCTATTTGCAGCTGGCCAAATCAGGCTCCTACTAGAGCATGAGGCAAAGTATAGTCCACTGCTGTGGGCAATCTGGAGCAACCCCATATCCTTGTATTAAACCAAAAACATATTCCCATAATATTTCAATGTTTTTAAAAAAACCAAAATTCTCACTATAACTTAGTTCCCAGAATGCAGCTTGCCTTGGCACCATGCCTCATCTATCGGTGTCTAAGTAAAGCCTTCAAAGGATCCTAATGTACTTTCAAGACCGGATGTGGAATGATGTCATTAGTTGTAATTGTAGTCACCACTGTGTCATAGCTGGACCTGAATTACAAATGTAAAACTTTCCCTTCTTCAGATATGCTTATGTTTACACTTACATTTTGTCAAAAGCAATCTGTGGAGAACCTTATAATAAATATGCCGATTTTTAAACAACGAAGACAGCAAAACACACAACACTCTGAACATATCTCACTTTAACATGGTTGCAGATGTGCTGCTTTGAGTTTCTAAGCTGTTGCTTGGGTCTTTATTCTTTCAAATCATGATGCTTCACACAGTGTCTCTACAGGGATCTGTAGATGGTGATTGGTTTTCTTCCTGGGTAAGTGGCCTCCTGAGGACTGAGTAGGGTGAGTAAGGTCCTTCCTACAGGATCCATATTTGCCTAAAAATAGTAAATTTTCCATTTATTTCATTGTGTTGTTTTTAGTTTTAAAGCAATTAAATTAAGAGATGGGGGGAGGAGCAGGGAGGCAAAGTAACAACCAAATGAAAAAGATTCTGAGTCCTCCACAATGGCCTTGGCGACAACACAGAAATGTCACATTCCTATGCCTCTGGTATTCTAGCTGGGTACTTGAGGGGTTCTAAGAAATTGTGCTCTACGTACTGACTCCATATGACTGAGAGTCCCAGGCAATCTTACATTAAAACTAGAAGAGTTCAGAAAAAAAAAAAGCATCTGACCTTTAGATGGTTCTACCCTTCAGAAAGACCAGTGAGTGAACTTGTCTTCTATTAACTACTTTGCTAAATGAGTGTTCACATATTCATTGTTGTCCAATTAATGTTTACAGAACACCTGTGACAACTTGTTATGCACTATGGGAGGAAGAGGAGAAATAAGATACAGAGGGGAAATAGAAACAACTGACTGGCAAGTGTCACAGGAGATTTCAATAGGAAGTGTTATCCATGAATAAAGGAGAGACTGTAAGCCCTGCTTTGTAGAAGGGTGGGAGGGGTGTCCGAGCAAAAACAAGCCAAGTTCACAGAAACAGAGAGTTCATCCAGAAGAGCCATAAACAGTCCCTTTGACAGAAGTGAGATGATCTACAGCCATGTCACTATGAATACTTCTGCTGCCGTTTGAGAGAAGAGAAGTGATAAGGACTTGGACCACCCTGGGTTACTGCAAAGGCCTGGGATGCAGTGACAAGAGCTGCCCTGGGTCACTGCAAAGGCCTGGGATGCAGTGACAAGAGCTGCCCTGGGTCACTGCAAAGGCCTGGGATGCAGTGACAAGAGCTGCCCTGGGCCACTGCAAAGGCCTGGGATGCAGTGACAAGAGCTGCCCTGGGTCACTGCAAAGGCCTGGGATGCAGTGACAAGAGCTGCCCTGGGTCACTGCAAAGGCCTGGGATGCAGTGACAAGAGCTGCCCTGGGTCACTGCAAAGGCCTGGGATGCAGTGACAAGAGCTGCCCGGGGTCACTGCAAAGCTGTTCGGTGCAGCTGGAAAGAAAAACTGGAGGAAGCTACTCCTGAAGAATTTGTTCTTTAGCTCAAAGACAGAAGAGTAAGATTGGAGTCCCCATCAGGATAGGCAGGAGAAAGGAGTGGGGGACAAAGGGATGACACCACTGGTTAATGTGCTGTCACAGTCCTCCATGGTATAGATGTCAGCTCCAACTGCATGCTGTCTTTTGCCACTGTGAGTCCTCATGTATTTAGCAGTTTTGACGTTTGTAAATTGGATATTATAGTCCAAATCAAATGAAATATGTAAGTTGAATGCCATTCCAGAATTGAGCATGGTGGTGTATGATTGTAATCCTTTCCCTTGGAAGGCTGACACAAGAATCAGAGTTCAAGACCAGTCTGGGCTACAGACAAAAATCCTGCCTTACACCAAAACAACAACACAGGTACCGTTCCAGAAAGCACACCAAGCCTGCCTACCAATTTGTCTGCCCATAGCTCCAGTTCACTGGAAGTGGGAAGGGAAGAAGGAAATGCAGAGGAACAACAGGGCTTAGGAGCACAGAGCTCAGGAGGACCAACACTGCCTGGGCCAGGCAGGGGTGTCTGATTCCTCTGAGACAGGCACATAAGTGGTAGTGGAGATAGGAGTTTGAGACAGAGACGCTGGATATGAGGCCCAGCTCTACTGCAAAGCATCAGGTGACTTTAAACAATTGATTTCTCTGAGCCTCAGTTTTTCATCTTTAAAGCACCTTAATTGTATATGTGTATGTGTGTGCACATGTATGTACATGTGTGTGAGTGTGCACGCATGGATGCATGTGTGCATATGTCTGTGCTCATATATGTGCCTGTATGTGTGTGTGCATGTGTACATGTGTGTATTCACATAGCAGTGTGTGCGTACGTTTGCTCAAGTGTGGGTGTGATGTGTATGTATGTGCGTGTAAGTACACATGTGTGGTGTAAGTGAGGAGGCCAGAGGTTAACACTGGGTATCCTCTTAAGTTGTTTTCATATTTCTTTTGAGGTGGGTTTCATCATGGAACCTAGAACTCGCTGATTCACTGAGAAAGCCCCAGAGGTTCTCCTCTTTCTGTCTCTGCAGCACTGGTTTGGACCTCTGGGTTCTGGGAGGAACTAAACTCAGGTCTTCATGCTTGGGTGGCAAATGCCTAACCAACGGAGCTATTTCTCCAGCTGCAAATGTTTCAATGTGTCTCTGTGAGAGTCCATGTAAAACAGAATCTTAAGCACAGAGGTTGTTTGCTTGTGATTTTGTTTGTTTGGTTTGGGTTTCTGAGACAGGCTTTCTCTGTGTAGCCCGGGACCTCACACTGTAGACCAGGCTGGCCTTGAACTTGGAGATCTACTTGTCTCTCCATCCTGAATGCTAGGATTAAAGGTGTGAACCACCATCATCCAACAAGCACAGAGAATCGTAATGTGTACATTCTTTAAAAATCAAGGGATCCTTGAAGAATACCAACATAAAACACATCATCAGTGGAGAGTCTCCAGAGAGCTCCAACCACACACATGCCTGCTGGAGGCCATCTTGCCATCCCCAGACTTTCTCCTACCTCATCTGCTTTCCACTCTAAGTTATTTCATGAGTGAAAGACTTCATAGATTGTATTTAGAATGGTTACCACTCTGGGTGTTATACAATGATCATTTCTCCAAGAAAACAATCAATTCTCAGGTCTAATTGTTTATAACTTGCATACTATGGAACAGAGAGAGGTTTCTGAGTGTAAAGTGTGTATGTATGGGTGCACGAGTATATTTCTTAGTTTGCTATGAAGGAAGGAGCATTTCTTGTGCAATAATATAATTTATCAACTGGGTCAACTAGTCACAAAATTATTTCTGCTAAACAAAAAGTAAATTTCCAGAGTTTATATTACTCTCAAATATGTTTTCAACTTTCATTAAATACTTGGAGGTTGCCTGCAAGGATGCCTCAGCATCCTTAGACATGAACCTTGACTGCTGGGCTACTAGGGGACACAGTAGTGCGTTTCTTTAGAGATCCTCATTGTGGGGAAAATGTTGTAATTTCCCTCCTCAATTCTTCAATTCCTTTTTTTTTTTTTTGGTCTTAGAATCCCAGTATGTGAAACTGGACTAAGATTGCACAGACCCCTGGCCAGTAGATGGCTCTCTATTTTTCAATAAACCACGGCGCTGTCCAGCGTCCTGAATTGAAATTTGTATGGTTGAAGTGATGACCTTGGCAGGTATTTATGGGGTGAGACCTGAAGCCCTCTTCCTTCTGGTTAAGTGAATTGGAATGGTGAGGTGTGCTAATGTGGAGGTTGGAGATTCGTTGATCACATGATTGAGTTGCAAGCTGATTGAAGTCTTCCATGGTGACTCACCAAGGAAGCCCATTTCTTTGTTCTTACTCATTTTGGAAAGCTGTACAAAACTGTTGGATCAACTTCTCTGGCTCTGGGCAGACATTTCACTGAATGGCATACTTACAATTCCTATAACCACCACTAAATAACGAATTCAAAATATGGCTTTGAGCACTTTATCTCACACACTCAAATGCATGTCCACAATAAAGTGATGGACACCACCCACGTTCTAGATGATGCTGAGCTGTAGACCAAGTGGCTGCAGAGGGAAATTACAAGCAGAGCAGGCAGAAATGGGACAACAGAAGAACAAACACTCTGTAAAAGGAACCAGAGATTCCGTTTAAAGGGCACATTGCATTCCAGAATTGTGAAAGAACGTGGTCAATTTGTGGGAGGAAATGAAGCAGCTGTGAAAGTGGAACACAATGTTTGAATCAGAAGAGAGTTAGACTGCCTCTCTAGGGAAAACTAATTGTTAAAGTGATGAGAACGCAATACTGGTGTTGTTGCTTATTTAGATGGTTACAACCTATGCAACAATGAATGTAGATGTTAGGAAAACTTATGAGTGAGGCTGGAGTGTAGCTCAGAGGAAGAGCTTTTGCCTCATGTGCTCAAGGACCTGGGTTCCATCCCCTTACAGCACACTATAAGGTGAAACATGAACACACTTTCTTGGTCAAAACTCCTTTTCTTCTAACCAGACCTCACTAATTTTGCCTTTTCCTCTTCTTCTTTTTCCTCCTCCCTTCCCTCCTCCTCCCCCTCCTCCTCCCTTCCCTCTTCCTTCCCTCCTTCCTCCTTTGTCCCCTCCTCTCCTCCTCCTTCTCTCCCTCCTCCTCCCTCCTTCTCTGTCCCATCCTCCTCCCACTCCTTCTTTCCTCCCTCCTCCTTTTCTCCCTCTTCCTTTTCCCCTCCTCCTCCCCTCCTCCTCCTCCCCTCCTCCTCCTCCCCTCCTCCTCCTCCCCTCCTCCTCCTTCTTCCTTTTCTGAAGTAATGCCCCATGTGTTTCCCATCATCATTTTTTGTGTACTGTGCTGTTGAAGCCGCCGCCTGTCCTTACTTTCCCTCTTCCTCTTCACTTCAGATGCAAGCATTCAGGTTTCCTTTCCCTCTCTGAGAGAGGGCAGGAGACAACTATGTGGTAACACTGGAAGTCTTTTCATGCTGAGTTATTAACAAAGGAAACTTACTGTAACAAGTGTGAAATGGCAGTGTTGCTGCCACGGTCACTGTAGGGAAAGCGTTGAAATAAACACTGCTCCTTCTCATAATACAACTTTTACACTTATCTTGCCTCCAATATCTGTACATTCTGTCCACTTACAATGCCATTTTCCGGACTAAGTAAAACATATTCTAAGGGGTGGGTTTTTCTTTTTTGACTGCAGGACACCACAAGTGATAAGAAGTATGTATTAAAAGACTGTCTTCTTTTGGATTTTATTTTTTCATAATTATTTCTCTCCCCAATGTAATTACAAACCCACCCTAACAAGAAAATCTTGAAAGGTAGCTTAGAAATGGAATTTTAGACAAATGGGTGAAAGGCTGAACTGACATGCCAGGAACACTGAATGTTTTGGAGTCAGTAACATGGAGTGCTTTATTTTTGGTGGAAAGGAATGTCATCTGCATCTACGGGGAAAATAGTCACAGCACAGAACGTGAAATGCTAACTAACCACGTGGTCCTTTTACATCTGTTGCTCCATGCAGCACAGGGAGATGAGGGTTCCTTGATGGGGCACTAGGTCTGTCTTAAGCCAATACCAAGAATTTAAAATGTTTTCTTTTCAGCCCTTTGTAGTGTGGAAGAAGTGTGTAATGCAAGGCATTGACTGGGGGCTGAAGCCATCACTGGAAACAGCTCTTCTTAGGATGGCTGAATTTCAGAGAAGTTTTGTCTTCAAACTCGAAGGTCAAAGACAACTCAGTCTATTCCTGGAGTATTTACATTTACATGATCTTTCCCAACAGTTTACAAAGGTGGCTTTCTGTACAATATTGTTTTAAATGAGTGAGTGTGTATTGTGTCCAATGCACCACACTGTGAGAAAATGCTCTTATTTAGCAGGCGTTTAAACCCCTGAGTCCTGGGATTTCTGAGCAAACAAGACAACATGAACTAAGCATAGGGAGGGACTAAGAGAGTTACAGAAACTCACAGTAGGGGACTGGAGATTACATCTTTATATTGCCCCTTCTATACGTCTTTAATAATTGCCCCATTCGTCTTATCTATCCAACCTAAATCCATCGTCACAGGGCACTTCTGAGATGTCCACACCTTACAGGTACAGTCACAGGAATCAATCACCTGAATAGAATAAAGGTAGAAAATCAGAATGATGACATGATTGATCACCACAATCACTTGGGGCCAATCAAATTTCAGTAGGGTTGCTTGAAGCTGCTGTCAGTGTAAACATTTCAATGTTTGATTTCAAAGGTCGATTTCTCTGCCTTTTTGGTGACAAAGTCACCACAAATCTGAAGTTTCTGATGGCTACCCAGCAAGTATTCTGCCATAGGAAGGCAATCTTGGAAAACGTAGGTGTTCCCAGAGCAAAAGAGCCACAAAGGAAAAAGAAAAACATTTTGACTAGCTGGACTTAGCTCTGCTGAGACTAGGTAACTTGATACTATCAGACAATATAGTTCCCATTTGTGGGGTATACTTGAATTGTATTTCTGTCATTTATTTTCAGAAAGGTTCTGAATGATACAGAAAGTCAATGACCTTGAACCACTCCTCCTTCTCTTCCTCCTCCTCTCCATCGCTCTTCTCCTTTCTATTTCTCCTCCTTCTTCCTCCCCTCTCCAGTTTAATAAAAAAAATTCTCTGAACCTTGCATAATGGTATATGCCAATAATCTCAAAACTCAGGAAGTATGGACAGGAGGATTAGAAGTCCAAGGCCCATTTATCCCATGGGCAGGCACCAATCTTTTACACTATTAATGATGTTATGTTGTGCTTGCCGACAGGAGCCTAGCATAGCAGCTGTCTGAGAGGGTCTACCCAGCAGGTGACTGAGACAGATGCAGAGAAAAACACTGGATGGAAATTGGGGACCCCTGTGGAAGTTAGAGGATGGATTGAATGTCCTCAAGGAGATGGCAACCCTACAGGAAGACCAACAGTGTCAACTAACTTGGACTCCTGGGAGCTCCCAGAGACTGAGCCACCAACCAAAGAGCATACATACATGGGCTGGTCTGAGGCCCCTAACACATATGTAGCAGTTAACTGCCACATTTGGCCTTGGTGGAAGAGGATGTACCTAATCCTGCTGAGACTTGATGTATGAGGGGGGAACTAGAGGGATCTTCCCTCTTGCCTCTCAGGTGAAATAGGAATGGGGGGAAGACCTTTTCGAGGGGGGACCAGGAGATGGGACAACATTTGGGATATAAATAAATAGATAAATAAATAAATAAATACATGTTTTTTTAAAAAAAAAAATAAATAAAAGAAGTCCAAGGCCCAAATGGGATACAGAGTGAAAACCTAGCTCAGAGAAACAAGGACAGGAAGATGTAGTTCAGTCAGAACTTACCTAGCATGTCCAAAGCTTTGGCTCAGTCCCAATACAACTTAAGACAAAGGCAAAAGCAAACCAGAAACATCTTTACATATTCAGTTCTGTCAAGTGCACATTAATAGCTCCAAAGCTATCCCTGGAGACCCTGGGTGTTACACTCCTTTCTCCTGTTGACCTCACCATCCCTTTCTTGGTTATTAAATGCTATGGCTATAAAATAGATTGAAATTCTGTTGACAGTAGCCTGGATCTCCTCAGAAAGGCTTGTAATCTATTAAAGATACTCCTTTTCTGGCAGGGTGGGTGGTCACAGGACCACTGTGATTGGCTAGTGCTCCTTGCCAACTTGACAAGATCTAGAAGCACCTAGAAGACAACCCTCCAGTCACACTTGAAAAGGAGTATTTGGTGTGAGGGACTATGCTCATTAGGTTAATCTAGGTGGGAAGACACACCCTGAATGTGGATGGCATTGTGCTGTGGGGTGGGATCCTGGACTGTATGAGGAGAGGAAGAGGCTGAGTGTCAGTATCCAGTACTCCCTGCTTCCAGATTGTGGGAACAGTGTGATTCGAGCTCCGCCTCCTTGATTTCCCTGCCACATGAGGCTATACCCTGAACTGTGAGCTAGAACAAATCCTTTCTCCCTCTAGATGCTTTTGTCAAGTCATTTAATCACATCTACAGGAAAGAAGCTAAGACAGCTGATGTTTATGAATGTATATTTTGGAGTCAGATAACTTGCATGTAAGGTCAAGTAGATAAACAGGAAAGCATAATAAAAAAAAAATGAGTAGTTTAAACACATTTCTATGGGGACCAGAAGACGCCCTAAGGGAGTCAAGTCCTGTATAAATGTATATTTTGACATAAACACAATCATGTCAAAAACACTAAGGCCTAAAACCCTTGGGATAAATTGGCAAAGCTGTGATCCATATGGTCCAGGCTGAAGGGGAGTCCAAGTATGAGTGTTCATGGATGATCTATCAGTGTGTGCAAAGATTAGCAAGCATGGCTTTCTCTTCCAGGATGTTTACTGCCTGAGATTGCTCCTTACAGAGACCGCCAACAGAGGCCAGTTCACCTGCCCTCTGTGCTTTGTCTAACAAACACATGGAAGTTCCCAGCTGCTGCTGTAGTGTTTGAGAACCCTGCCTGATCCGAGCTTCACTTTATGAGCACCTATGTGTCTGTCCTTTCTTCGTTTGCTCACTGCCTGTACCCAGGGTTCCAGAACCCAATCCTAGTGGACTAGGGCCAGTTTCTACGGTAGAGTACTCCTCCAACAGGGGCATAGTGCCTGGTCCTGTTTTCACTATTATTCCACAGCTTGTGAAGTCTGAGGCATGCCCCCTAATGAAACAAAGACAAGAATGCTATTTCTACTTTCTGTTTTTGATTGCCTATCTTCTCATCCATGTGTGCTAGAATCTATGTTATATTTTAGACCAAGCCTTCCTACTCACACAAGCATCATGTGGAAGCGATGTTGATAATTTTTTTTTTTTGGAAAATAGAAAACGTCTTTGAGTGATATGCTTCTTTGACTTCATATTGTTTAAAAGAGATTGTTTAAATATATGTATTTCCACATTTTCTTAAGCAGAGTATGGAAATAGCAACAACAGCAACAGCAGCAGCAGCAACAACAGCAATAATAATAAAGCAGCTACATGGTAGATCCCATAAGGTCGACCTTGCGTTCGACATGGACACTGAACAGTCCATTCAGACCTACTCGTGGAGGAGTACATACAGTCCCCATTTAGGAGAATGGCAAACTGAGCCTCTGCAGCGCTGGGTCACTTAGCCAGAATCACAAACACATTGAGCTGGGTTTTGGGCTTGAGTCCATCGATCACTCCATAGTCAGGACTCTTACAACAGTATCCTTCTGAAGAACGTGAACTCTGTACTTTGCAAAGACCAATCCCAGCCCCCTCCCACCCCTGCCCTGACTCCCCTCCCCTCACTCTCTTTTACCCTTGCCCCCACTCCCCTCCCCCTACTCCCTTCCACCCCTGTTCCCACTCCCCTCCCTTTCCCCTGGCTGCCTCCCATCATCTGTGTTTCTCCTCGTGCTCCTCCTTGGAGCTACTCATGTCTTTTGTATTTTTGCTTGTTCCTCTTATTAGAATGCTAACAGTAGCTCTGTCCTTCTAAGTTGATTTTGCTGCCAAAAATGTAGCCCATGTTCCTGTGTTAAAACTGAGTAACTGTCCCTGGTGAGTGACCCTGACTCCCATGGAAACAGTGCAGGTGGCAAAGACACTGCCACACTGATCTCTGATGGAGAGCCTTTGGAGAGGCATGACACTGCTCTGGGAAGTCTTTCCTATTAGCTATCCAGGACAACATTTTTTTTTCCCTTCAGGGTCTCAAGTGCATTTCAAACATTGGCTAATAATAGGTACTTTGTGTTATGGTTTGAATCTGAAATGCCCCCACAGACTCAAGTCTTGAGCACTTGGTCCCAGCTTATGGTTCTAGTTTGAAGGATACAGAAGTTTTAAGAGGTGGGGCCTGGCTGGCAGAAGCAATAGGTGACTAGAGGCAGAGCTGGAAGGCTATCCCTGGCCCCAGCCTGGCCTGGCCTGCTTCCTCTACTTCCTGGTTCTCTGTACCATGAACAACTCCAGTCTCCTGCTTCCCTTCCATGAACCTCCCCAGGCCTTACCTACCACGATGGACTGAAATCGTAGAACCAAGCCAAGCTAAAATAAATAGTTGCCTGCATGTATGTACAGTACCCACAGAGACAGAAGACAGCCTCAGATTCCCCTGAAACAGGAGTCACAGACGGTATGAGCTGCCACGTGAGTGCTGGGGATCAAACCCTGGTCCTCTGGAAGAGCAACTGGTGTTCTTAACCACTGAGCCCTGCTCCTGTCCCCGTTCTCATTTTTGTTTTAATTAAATGGGTACATAATGAATGTTTTGAGTCAGAGTCTCCTGTGCCCCGGGCTGGCCTCAAACTTCCTATGTAGTTATGATGACTGCTCTTGGTTGTCAACATGACTGCATTGGGAATTAACTAAAAACCCAGGCAGTTGGGCTCATTTCTAAGGGACTTTTTTTTTCCTAGATCTACTTGAAGCCAGAAGACCCACCATAAATCCAGATTGTTTGAGGTTGGAGACCCGCCCTAGACCTGGGCCGCACATTCTTATGGCCCCCCACAGGAGGGACATAGAAGAGGGAAGCTCTTGCTCTTTGCCTGCTCACTCTTACTCTCCCCAGCAAGTCCATTCCTTCCCTCGTATTAAGAGCAGATGCTTTGGGGTTTCAGTGCATACCGAGGAACAGCTGAGGCTTTCAGTCTCATGGACTGAACAACTACTGGATTCTTGAACTTTCTATCAGGAGACAGCCATTGTTGGACTAGCTGAATCACAGCCTGTAAACCCACTCTAATAACACACACACACACACGATTATAAATAACCACATATAAGACAGATATATTTATATTTATTATTCATATAACATATGTATATGATAATATATCATACATATGTGGGCATCTATATGCATATATATACATAGTATATAATAGTATATAATAGTATATATAATATATGTATATATACACATAAATACATATGCATATATACATACACAAATATACATAATATATATTATACATATATGTATATGTATACATATTATACATATACATATAATATCTATGTGTACATATATACATATGCACATATACACATACATATGTGATCCTCTCAGGTCTGCTCCTCTTGCCTGTACCTCCTGAGTGTTCCAATTACAGGATTGTACCACATGTCGGCTGGGGACTGAACCTGGGACTTCATCCACGCTAGACAAACACTCAACCATCTGAGCACATCCACAGCCAGTATGTTGGTCACACACTGCAAAAGCCGTCAGCACACACCATCTTGAGGAAGCTGCTTAGTCAAGCATATCTCTATACCAGTGCACGTTCACCCACGGGCAAGGTCAGAAACTGCTTATGTTGACCTTCTGCTCCTGTTCAAATATTGAGAGAAAAAAAAATGAGAATGAAAAAGTCTGGCTTCTGTTTCCCAAGGACGTCTTTGATGGAGTCCCAGTGTGCAGGTTGGTAACTAATTGAACCACTTCCATACGGGTCATCTTAGTAGTCCCTGTGATTACTTGTTATTATGCACCCTCAGCACCTGAAGCTATAATGGGGAGTTTATCTCTGAGCGAGAGCTTCTCATTCGTGCCACACACACCAATGCATTCTGCTCTAATGGCTCCCCTAGGGCCATTAGCTGGCTAATCTGAGGAATGTGACTACACATGTGATAAAGTTTGCATTGTGAACATATTCTTAGTGCTGTTTTTGTTAAAATATCTCCATGAGAGTAAAATTCACATGAAGTTTTTGACATTTACCTAAATGGAAAATATTAGGATGTATTTCCATGTTTGGGAAAAACAAAACAAAACAAAACAAAACTGTGACTGCATTGTAATTCAGTGGCAAAGTAAAGTTCTGGGTTCAAGCCCGAACACACAAGCCCAAGCTCACATGTAAATACAACCAACAACTCTTGACTTTGCATTCAAAACAGACAAAATAAGGTATTTTCTGGAAGGAGACAGAATGTATCTGGTTTATGCAGGGATAGACTGATATGTTTTGGGTTGAATTTAGTGATTTGCATGCAACAGTCCATATAAGTTTTCTTTGAGCTAATAATACCAAGTAGGTAGGATGGGGAGATGGCTCAGTGGTTAAAAGTACTGGCTGTTTCTCCAGAGGACCTGGGTTCAGTTACCAGCACTCACATGGTGGCTCATAACCATCTTTAACTATTGCTCCAGAGGAGCGAACACCCTGTTCTGGCCCCCACAGGCATGAGGCAAACATGTAATGCAGACAGACATACAGCCAAGACATTCATACACATAAAATAAAAATAACTTAAAATAAAATTGACAAGCAGTAATACACTCATGTGCATGTGTACTTGTGTGAGTGTGTGTGTGTGTGTGTGTGTGTGTGTGTGTGCATGTGTACACATGTGGGTCCTTGTATAGTGAGGCCAGATGTTGCCTGTTTAGATGCAAAGAGCACTAAGATCTGCAGATGTGGATTAGTTTCATATTTAGACCTATAGCTGTATCTAACAGAGAATTAATTCTCTTAATTGTGTGTTTTAAGTATTATTTCATCTTGCCTTGTAGGAGACAGACAAACCAAACATTGTTTTCTAACCTTGAGAAGGTTACAGACAATTATGAAGGGTCTTGGCAAATTTGCCTTGAGTGCTGTTATTTGAGAGACTTCAGACATTATTATTTGGTTATCTCAGAAAATATATGTAAGAGAATGGAAGATGTTATAAGATTTTAACTGTCTTTGGATGGTTTAATTTATTCTTACCTCCCTGCAACCAGCAGGAATCTGCTCTGCTTCAAAGAGATAATTCTTTATCACCTAGTTTAATTTTTTCATTTTCTGTATTCTCAGGGCTTTGGCCATATTTTTGCATTTTTTTTATAATCACGTTCTATTCTGCCCTGATTACTTGGTTTCAGGATTTAGGACCTCATTAATAATTATAATAAAATGCTACTAAATATCATAGTATCTCCAAAGCCCCATCCTGTCTGTTTTCGGAGAGACTCATTTTGGGGCCATGATTTATGAGAGTCCTGAATCTCACTGTAAAGTTCAACAAGACACTTTGGAAATATGGGCTCGATGTTGGAGGACTTGGAGGTGGGATTATCAATGACAACTGTGTGGACGTAAGTATGCCTGCTTGGGTCACTAAACAGGACACTCTGAAGCTGCCGTTTGTCCAGAGACCAGCGCTGTCTTCATGTCCACAGACCTACGTTTATTCTCGGGCAGAAATCTGCACTGGACTGTGCGCTGCCACAGTGGCTTCTGGTCATCCTGCCATTGATTTTCCTCAGAAAGCTTTCTTTTCTTCTAGGGGTGATTTTTCTGTGCCTTACTTCCCACCCTTGACAGAGTTGGCTCATTGGATGGGTGGGGGGCACTCCCAAACTGTAAACTCAGAGGTAGGTTGCATAACAGAAACTGGGGTGAACTGGAATAACCAGAGGTGTTTCTGTGACTGAGGAATCCATGAGCCTTCCTGTCTTTGTGTTTTAATGGAGTAGTATATGTTTACTTGAAACAGTTTAATGAAAAGGGCAGAGAGGGCAGTGGAAAGAGGTTTCTTCCACCCCAGCCTTTACCTCCTACTTTTGACATGTTAATGGCATTAAGTACCTGCCACACAGTGTTCTAGACTTTTCCATAGACATTAATATTCTGTAAATTAATATATGTATTTTGTTCATTAAAAGCTATACTTATGACTTTTGTGTTTCACTTGTTCATTCTCATAAAGTATAACAGGGTAAAGTTGAGATAAAAATCTCACAAAATCCATCCCTTTACAAAATAGACACTAATAGAAACTTAAGAAAAAGAAAAAATATTCCTCAGGCTCTCAGCTAAATTTAATTCACTCCTTTCACCATTTTTATTTCTTTCAGAGTAATTTAGAATTGGGATACATTCTTAGTTATTTTGTAATAAAATGGTTAGGTTGGCTCTCAAACTTTAATATTGTCATAATGCTGCCTTAAAAGCAAAGAGAACATGACCTTCCTGCATACAAGAGAGAGTATTTCCGAGGAGTCGCCAACGAGGATTGCCACTAAGGCAATCAGTCTTTAAAAATTCTGATAGATTCTTCTAGGTGACTTCTCAACAGAGTTGTCAATGTACAATCCGTCCACATAGGGCATCTGAGAAAGTGTATTAAACACAGCCCTAATTCTCTTGTTCAAGAAAATGGGGATAGTTTATTTCCTTTTTTCCCCATGGTTACGATGAGGATTAGCTAAGGTGACACAGGTAAGGTCTGTAAATTATCTAACAGCCCTCTGCACCAAACTGTCTGTCTGATCACTGTTAATCTTCCCTGTTCCAATGGTTCTGCTCTACATGGTGCAAGAGTGCACAGTGGCCAGTGGTCTCTTCTCATCTCTGCTGCACCAGTTGGATTCTATCTGCTGTCCCCAGCACTCAGACACCAAGATCCACCTCAGTTATGCACTTCCTGTCTGTTTTGGACACTGGTGCCTTAAGTAGGTCATTGTTCTTTGGGGACAGATGCTTCTACCCAAATCTGAATCTTCATGTTTTAGAACCACTTTGTCTTCTATCATAAATTTTTGTTTCTTGGAGTTTCATACAGAGATATCTAGTTTGAATGATTTGAAATTAAAGTATCCACCTCTGTGTGGTTTAAGGAAGGATGATAATGTGATAATAAGAGGTATATAAATCCTAGTATATATTATCTCATTGTAAAGAGTTAGTCTTTTTTAAATCTCTCTCTCTCTCTCTCTCTCTCTCTCTCTCTCTCTCTCTCTCTCTCTCCCCCCCTCCCCAGATGTGCTGTCAAACAAGGACATTGAGTTGATCAGGTCTGTCACTCTTTGCCCCAATCCCTCCTAACAGGAACTCTCCCTCACTGAGTCTGGGGCTAGGCTGATGGTGTCTCCTGCCCCTACCAGCTACAGTGTTGGGGCTGATGGTATACATGGGACTATGCACAGGTTTTCACATAGCTTTTGGGATTTGTGCTCTGGTCTTCATTATTTGTGTAGCTAGGGGTCTTACCCACCGTGCAATGACCCCAACCTTCGAGCCCCAGATACTGGTGTTTTTCATTTTTCTGCCTATGATGTCGCAGGACTCTGACTTCCAAGGACATTGCCCTTCCCTTTAGGCTCTTGTAGAGCTTCTTCATCCTTTATTCTCATTATAACTTAACTCCCAATATTTTTTGATTGTTCTGCCAAGGGTGGGATGAGTCTTTTGAGAAGGGAGAAGATATGCAAGATCAGTCAGGACAGGAAAGGTGACTTTACCTTCAAGTATTTGATGCACATGGAACTAAACCCGAGCTTTGCAAGTAGCTCAGAGAAGCTTCTAGACCTGGACCTGATAAACTCCAAGGCTGAATGACTTCTCCATCTTTCATAACACTGTCACCTACCTATGTCACAAACGCTTCCTCCCTATCCCAACACTGTGACAACTCCTTTAATCTCCAGATATCTCAGAACAGGGAGTATATTCAGTTTTATTTAATGTTGAGCTCTGAAATACTTACTCTGTTCTGGGCACCTTACAAGTATCTGTTCATTTCTTCCTTAATGACTCTCTCTTTTGTTCTGTTTCTAGCCCTTAAGGGACAACACCATAGTAACATTTCCCATGTGACAACCTTCAAACACCTTTAATACAACCACCACATTCTCCCGGTCTACTTTGTACTTACCCAAAGTTGTTAGATCCTAGTTTGTTCACCTCCTGTAGGGCTGTGATGTACTTTGTATCTTACCTACTCCCCCCTGAATGTCCTTTGATTCTTTAATGTCTCTTTCAAGGATTCTGGCTGTTGTTTTGCTTGGCACATGCCTTTTATAATCTGTTGTCTTTCTGAGTATAAAAAGATAGAGGTCGAAAGCTATTCTACAGGACCTGCCCTCCTCAAGGCAGAAGGAGTTGAAAGCCATTCTACAGGGCCTGCTCTCCCTAGTGTCCAGCTTACTACTCAGTTCCAGCCTTTCTGTTTGATCTTCAAATGTGTCTGAGTTAGAAATGTGTCCAGTGTCACATGTAGAATTGACCCTACACGCATTCACCCCTGGCCTCACATGGTCAAAGCCCAGCCAGGGGCTCCTTCAGGCTATGATGCTATCCAACCAATTCTTCAAGTTTAGGCTGGCTGATTGCAGCCCTTCTTTTTGCCATACATTTTCTAGAGAAGTCTCTGAGGCTAGATTTATCATAGTTATCTTCAGAATAAAAGTTCTCTTGCACTCAAGCACCATGAAAGATTATATGGTTTACTGAGAGTTTAGAATCAGAAGCAAATGAAAGGACCACTGGAACATGGAACCCCCTAAGCTCTTTTTTTCTTAGGTAGGGCTCTTAGCATCTTTTCTCCATTTATAACTTGTCACTGTTGCTTCTCAGCTTCAAGAGCTACTGAGCCCTGTCCCAGGATGCTCTCTCTAGGGATTTGACCATCTCTCTCTCTCTCTTTCTCCTTTGAATATATGAGACAATTTGATACTGGCTTAGCTGTACAAACAGGGTAACCGCACTTATGGCCACTCAGCCGACAACACATTCTCTTCCCTCAGAAACTGTCTGCTGTAGAAGGCAGCAAGTGGTTGCAACCAGCAAAACATAATTCTTCCTATCACGAAGATCACTTGTTTTAGAGCTAGGCAACTATTTTTAAGCTGATTTTCTTTTCTTATAGACAAAGGAATCTAGATTCAGAGAGGACATATCAGTTAAGACAACAGCTGATTGCTAGACAGACAGACATGGAGCCCAGTACTGGGGCTGACTTGTTCACTGAGATGTTAGCGGTACTATATGCATACACAATTTTTTTCTCATTGTAACTATGGAAAAAGTCTTCACAGTAATATTTTACCTTTGATCTTACCTAAATCAAAGTGAATGATTGAATTCCAAAGAAGTTTCATCAACATGTGAGTGTGATGAGAAAATTCTAGAAAGCGGCTAAGTTTCTTTGACTCACTCTATGGATACTGCCATGCTCTTATGTCTTGGTTGGTTAGGTATCCTGAAAAGATAGTGGGTTTGGTGAACGTGTGTGGTGTGTGTGTGTGTGTGTGTGTATTTGTTCACATGTATGTATATTTGTTTGCATATGTGTGTGTGCATGTGTAGGTGTGTGTCTGTACATATATGTACATGTGTATATGTATGTGCAGGTGTGTTGTCTCCTAGGCTTACTTCCTTGTCTGTTAACCTAGGCTAGTTCTGGAAGTTTCTAGCCTCCCTACAAACGAATCGAGGCTTACAATGTTTTAGCTTCGGAGACTCACTACTGCATAAGCTCCCCCTTTCTAGTTCTTTCTGAGCTCTGGCTGGCTGGCTGGTGAATTCAACTGGTCTGGCTCAAATCTCTTGTCCATGCTGTGTTTTAATCTGGCTTCTCTCAACTCTTCCTGATTGATCTGCTCAGCCTCAAACTAACTCTGGCACTCTGCTCTAATTTTCTGGCTCCTCCATCTCTAGCTCATTCTGTCTTCACCTGTGTCTAGCTCTATTCTCTCTTTAATCTGTCTCTGTAAAACTCTTCCAGTAAAACTGAAAGATTCTGTCAAATTTTTTCTTTGATTTGTCACTTTGTCACTCAATTAGACATCATTTTCAAACATAGGTGTTTCCTTCTACAAATTAACTTTATCTTCATTGTTTGGGATTAAAGGTTCGTAATTTAAGGGTGTGTCTGTATTCCAGGCAGAGAGATTAAAGGTGTGTACTAAGGTGTGTACTAAGGGTAGACAGAGTCACACTACAACTGGAAATAGGTGATTTTTTTTTTTCAGTAAATAACACAATCTCTGGGTTCACAGTGTGATCAAATATCCTGCAACAACAGATATTGTTCCTCCATCACCACTTGCCTGTTTTGGAAACAGCCTCTCACTTGTCTCATACCTGTTCCAAGTAGGCTGGACTGGCTGGTCAGTGAACCTCGCCACCCTCTACTCTCTACTTCCCCAGCATTTCGACTATAAGCATGAACTTTCTATGTGGTCCTTTTTATGTGGTGCCATGAGTCAAACTCAGGCTTTGTGCCTGCAGGGCACGTGGTTTACCCACTGAGCCGTCTCCCTTGTCCACTTACATACTTCAGCTAACACTCCTGGCACTCTTCCTCTGGCCTTGCACATACTGTCATGGATATAACTTACAGCAGATTTCAAAAGCTACTGGTTTCTTCCCATCTTGGACTTTGTCATGAAGAATACTTGGATCTCAAGACAAGGATCATTTTGGGTGGTGGTGATGGGGCATGTGAATCAAGGGACTGGAGAGACAGCTCAGAGACTAAGAGCACTGATTACTCTTCTAGAGGACCTGAGTTTGACTTCCAGAGTCCACACGGCAGCTCACAACTATGTCACTCCACTTCCTGGGGATCTAACACCTTTTTCTGGATTCTGTGGATAGCCATTACTCACACAAACATACATGTAGGCAAAACACTCATACATGTAAAATTAAAGAAAGCAAAGTGAGAATTTCTAGTTACATGAACATAGAAATCTATTTCAGTCCTATTACAGATTGGGTTTTAGAACTGGGCAGATTGAAAATGTCATCTGATCTTACGCTACCCCCCTCATTTCTAGACATAAGGACATTTAAGGTCAAAGGGATCAGCATTTTGGTGGGAATGTTTATAACAGAGCCTGTGTGTCCTAACAGCTCCACACAGCTCTCATGCAACAGCGAATAAACATGAAGGCCCATTCCTCTGCATTGTTTTACTTTGATTGATAGAGAAGGGATCATGCACCACTTACAATAATCTCTTTAGATTCCATAATAATCCTTGCATTATCCTGTTAAACGGTTGCTCTAGCTCTGTGCTTAATAGATTGGAATCTATTATTCATAATGCCATCTTGCTCCTGTTCAAATAACATTATCCTTATGACTAAATTTTATGGATTCATACTTAATTTCATACCAGAGAGAGATGATAAATTATTAGAACAAAGAGGCTGTATTTGTGGATGCAATTTGACAGGTATATTTTCAAACATTGCTCAGCATTACACATAACCTTGCATTTTAGGGGATGTAGAGGCTCTTCATTGTGAGCTTGTGAGTGCCCAAGACCATCTGGGGTCTGATGCAAAGGTGTCCCTAATGAGGGGACAGTATCATGGGGACAAGAGCTCATTCTAAGATTAAACAGTGCTGGGTTTGAGGCTTGGTTATGGTTATGTTTGCCAGCTGTTTTCTTTTGGGCAGGTGACTGTGTTCAATTTTCAGCGTCCACATCTGAAGATAGAATAACACTTACTTCAAGTTATTTCAAAGACTATTTAGAAGATAAGACAGAAATCATCTCAGACATCCCTGATTCATAACTGATACAACACTGTTAGCTAATGTTCACATTAATTTATCATTTAATGCTAGTGAAGACTGCATCTCTAAACACACCGGTGAGCAGAGCCAATACCTAAATACACCCCCCCCCAGGGAGAAACACCTGAGTTTTCCATGGGAAGTGCATAGGTTTTGTTAATTGACTGGCTACTAGCTAATCAACTAAGTTTGATTTGGAGCCTGCTTGCCCACAAAACCATCTTTGGCTTTGATGAGAAAGCTTAAGAGTTGAGTTGTGGATGGTAGTCCCTTCATCACAGATGCTACCTTCAATTTAAGTCTGGGCTATTTGCTTTGTGAGAGGTGTTCTCCAAATAACAGCCTCTTACCTTTGTCATGGTTTCCTGGTCACCCAGGGAGGTCCTGAGACCCAGGCTTCATGATTGCTTGTCAATTGCTTTGCTTCCCACCTGCCTTGTTGCCAATACAATGCTGTGGATTTAAGGTTAGTCATTTTGAGGAAGAGTTTCAGATAAATAGCACAAAGTTGAAAAATGTGAAGTATTTTTGATTAATGTAAAATTACAAAATAATCTCACTAATCTTTTTCCAAGTTTTTCTCTCATTCACTATTTGTTTTCTTTTCTGTTCCCCACCTCTCCCCGCCTCTTTCTTCCCCCTGCCCCCAAGTAGATAGAATAGTAGACCTCACTATGTCTGCATAATCTGACTAATTTGAAATGAGATGGTCCTTAAGCAGGTCATTAATAATCATTTTGTAAAGTGAGTGATGCATCCCAGGGTAGCCTAGAGTATTAGGGACCCAAGAGTTGCTGTCAGTTTAAATTTGTATGTGTTTCCTTATCACAAAAATACCAAGGTTTAATTTTGGGAAGAAGAAAAAAAAAAACCTGTGGAAAATTAAAGATATTTTCAAATGTTTGTGAGGCCATTCTCATGTGTGTAAAATCAGAATGAAGACTAGAACATTTGAATAATTAATGGCAAGGGCATTCTTGAGTGTTTGTGAGGCCATTACTATGTGTGTGAAATCAGAGTAGAGACCAGCATAGCTTTGAATAATTAATACCTGTAATGTCAAAACCTCTATTGACAAAAATACCCATTAAAATGTTTTATTCATATTTTCAACATAATATTTTTATTGATTCTTTTGCCAATCACACTCCTTTTCCTGTCCTTTTCTCCTGACTAACCCTTGCAATTCCCCAACCCCAAAACAAAACAACAACAACAAAAACTTAAGTCCAATTTGTGTTATCTACAAACTCACTGGATCATGGTCAAATCTTTCAATGACCTGTCCTTTAAATAGAACTGAGTCTTCCCCTTCCCACACCCCTTCCAGAAGCCACCAGCTGTGGAGAGCTACACTTCAGCATCCTTATCACACTTTTTAAAAGTTCTCTTCAATGGCTTCCTGTTTAGACTGTTAATTTTAAGGTGTGGGAGATTAGGGGTTGTCACAGAAGCTTTCCGTGTCCCACTTTCTCAACTGTGAGTCTGCAGTCATCGATCTCACTGCCAAAGTAGCTTCCTTGCTCTTTAAATCAGTGGTAGTGGTAGTATGTGTCTGGAGACAGCACAGACTGTGAACATGACCCCAGCTGTCATAGGACCTTACAGTGGCCTTAAGTGGCAGGGCAGACCACCCACAGTAACATGGCCCCTAATGACAGTACAGCCCACGGACATTGATGTGCCTCTGGGCCTCAGCATAGACCATGGAAGTCCGCATGGCCTTTGGTTGTAATATGACCAAAGACATCAACCAGGTCCCTGTAGACATCAACCAGGTCCCTGACCATATCAGGACCACTGACCCGCACATGGCCCTCAGTGGCATCACAGACCACAGTGGTCCTTCAAGGAAGTCCAATCCAGGAAGTGAACCGAGGCTGAGCAGCATGTTCGGGGGCTGGGTCTGCCTCTATGCAAGTTCACACACACACACACACACACACACACACACCCCACTCCTCTGTTCCATCTTTCCATCCTCTTGTCACACATTCCTTGACCTGGGCAATTCGGCCTGGTCCTTCAGTCTCGTGAGTGTGGGTCCCTGTCAGCCCATGTAACCTCCAGCCTTCCTTCTCCCTTGAGGCTAAGATGTTTTCTTCCTTCACTCATCTAGCTGTTCCTCTCTCTTCCAATTCTGAGTACATGTCTAGACAGAATTTCTTTTAGAAAATTTATCAAACAGAAGAGAATCCTAACGGTAAAATAATTGAGAATTTCAAAGGCTGATAAAAATCCCAAGACTCCTGTGTTTTGAGATGGAATATGAGACCTGTAAATGAGTACTATACTATTTTTAAAATATGAGAAAACACACAGGAAAATCATCAAAATGGCCTAAATCTAACTCAGAAGAAAAAAAAATCACTTCTAATTTTTTTCTTCTTTATGAGAAAAGTGTTCTCTCACTTCTGACCTTGCAAGAGACGTCCAGAGACAAAACACTGTGCTCGCTATAGTTTTCATGTTTTAAACCATCTTCAAAACACCCAGACCAGTACTGTTCTCTTAAGTGTCTGTGTGCAAAGCAACAATAGCCTTATGAACTCAAGGGACGAGTGCAAAATACAGGGGAGATTCCAGCTGCCCCTGCCACGTTGCGTGTTCTCCCCCGCTGTCAGCTCTCTTCCTTTATCCTTCTCTCCCATAGTGGTCCAAGTTATTGTGCATGCAAAAGAAAGATGTCCAGGCACATTGGTCCAAAAATACAGTGATATCACCCTTGCCCTGCCTGGAACTATGAGCCAGGGAGCAGGGCTTTCAGCCATAGGAAGTAAATAGCAACTGGTTGGATACAGCTAAAAAAAGTAGTGACAAACCCATTGAAACAGAGCCAATACAATATTTACATACTCCCATTCTATAGTCGAAGAATATGAAACTGAACTCATTTGTAATCCTTTTTATAAAGTTCTAAAGCTATGATCTATTGTATTACACACACACACACACACACACACACACACACACACACACACACGCGCGCGCGCGCACGTGTGTGTGTGTGTGTGTGTGTGTGTGTGTGTGTGTGTGTGTGTGTATCTATTACCATTTTTGGAGCTTTGGTAAAATGATGGTCAAAATTGAGATAAAGTCAGAATAAAAAGGGCTAAAGAGATGGTCGGCCCCTTCATCTCTCAGAGCCGGAGTAGCTGCTAGGGGGAGCTCACTGACCTTGCCTCTCTATGCACTGCTTCTTAATTTCCTAAAATCCTCTTTGGATATTCTAGCAGGATTTACCTTGCTGCTTTTTTAGGCTCGAAGACTTTTCCTTTCTCTCTCTCTGTATGGATTTCTAACAATGTACCGAGTATAGCAACTGAATTATTACACTTTCTATCTATATAGTCTATGGGCAATTTAAAACTGTCTTGGTTTAAAATGGGAAAATGCACTAGTTATCAGAAACTTTTAAGAGATACAGGAATTCAATCTGATCTGAGTAATAATGGCAATGAAAAAGAAATTGAACTTTCCCCCATTTCTCTTGCAAGGCGCTAGAAAAACAATTTATGGATTTTCGTATTAATCCTCACAGAACAAATACAACCATTTTGCTAACTGAGACGCTCAACCACCGAATGGGGAGGGGAACCCCAGGCATAGGTGTGATTCACAGGTTTCAATATCCAGGTTTCCTGGTGCTTACTACCATGGTGGCTAAGCCTCAGGGCCTCTTCGAGAGTCAGTTCATCTCTTACATGTGTGGGAGGAGCTCGGGAACAGCTGAATCTATAGCTCAGATCTCTCTCTCTCTCTCTCTCTCTCTCTCTCTCTCTCTCTCTCTCTCTCTCGCCTGCTGTAGTATTCTTCCTGAGTTTTCATAACTGTTAACTTTTTTGGAACTTCTCTGATTATAACTTCTTTTTCAGGTAGCATACTTCCTTTTTTGTGTCTCTTCTGGAAATGCCAACCAAAGCTGTTGGGAGGAGAAATGTCCCTGCTCTAATGCCTTTAAAAAGTCTGTGTTGGAGACTAAATCTAGAGTGTCACAAGTACTAGGAAAGAATCCTATCCTTCGCTCAGATGCTCAGAGGGACCAGAGACAGTTTACATTTTGGCCATGACCCACCTTGCTCTCTCTTGCCCCCTATCTAACCTCTATCTTGTCTTCGTACTCTGAGAATGCCACTGGGAGTTCTCTCAGCCTTCGTCCTTCAAAATACTTCTGCTCTTATTTTGCCCTGTTCTTATTTCTCTAGCCAACACCACCTTGCCCTCATCTCAGAGGAAGGAGCCTTTGTGTCCAACAGCAGACGTCTATCATGTCTTGGTCTGGTGACCCCCTGTATTAAGGAATGGTCATAATACCTAATCACATATTAAAAACACCAAAAACCAAAACCAAACAAATCTAGTAGATAAAATGGTGGGCCCATCTATACGGAAAACTTTCATCAGAATTGCTACAGATTGGGGTCAGAGATTAATACTATCTAAGTGTCTGAAGTTGAGTCTTAAGTTAGAAGGGGAAAGAGTTGATTTCCAGTGTGCTGGGGTCCTGTCTCATTCATTAACTGTTCCTGATTCTTCAGTGTTAGTCCACTTCCCTGCCTCTTTCCTCCGAACCTGTGAATGTACCAACTCCTCATTATCCAAATGATCCCTTTCCTCATTTCTCAAGCTGTGCCTTGTGCATCTTTTCCTTCCCACTTCTTGCCTCCATGATGCTGTTCCTGTTAAGTCCTGAAATGACTTTGGTTGTCATTACCATGTGGGCAAGACACATCTCAAGATCTTTATTTTCTGGGCAGACTCTTCAGGGCCTGACAAGTTTGTTTCCCAGTCACCTCGATGAGGTTCTCTCTCCTCTTGACAACCAGGCTTCTATGTTTACTTGCATTTATGGTTTGAGTCTCAAATGTACTCCAAAGACTTATCGGTTAAAGCCTTAGGTGACAGCTGATGGGCTTTGGGAAGTGTCTGGGTGATAGGGTCTTTGACCTCATCAAGTAGATTAATCCACTGATAGATTTGTAATTTGATGACATTACAGGGAGGTGATGGGAGTCAGGAGGGATTTACTGAGAAGAGGTAGTCATTGACAGTGTACTTTAGATGTGTATACACTGCCTTCCTTGACTCTGTTTCCTGGAATCTGTGAGGTGAGCAGCTTTCCTCTAATATCCTTTTGTACCAGTTCTGGTCCAACCTCAAGTGACCACAGTTTGAAATCATGAACCAAAAATCGTCTGACTCCCCTTAAGTTGTTTATCTCAGGTATTCTGGCAAAGCCACAGAAGCAACTCACACTCCTGATTTTCTTTTCAGATCACCAATCTCTCTCTCTCTCTCTCTCTCTCTCTCTCTCTCTCTCTCTCTCTCTCTCTCTCTCTCTCTCTCTCTCTCTCTGTGTGTTGTATGCATGTACGTGCACAGCTTTGTGTATGGGGATGTGCCTGTGAGTGTAGTGTACTGACATGGTTCACATGTAGAGATCAGAAGACAACCTTCAAGTACCAGCCTTCATACCTCCCACCTTTGTTTTGAGGCAGAGTCTATTAGTGGCCTAGAACTTCAACATATAAGCTAGCTCAGCTGACTTCTAGAAAAACTCCCCTATCTGTCTCACATCTCTCAGTGCTAGGCTGAAAGGTGCCCACTGGCTTTAGATATGGGTTCTGGGGATCTGCTTTCAAGTCTTCACAATTGGGAAGCATGACCATGACTGAATGGTCCACCTCCGCCCTCCAGGACTCCTTCTAAACTGTGATCTCCTGCAGCTTAGCTGCTTCTTGTCCTATCCCAGTTGCCCTCTCATTCTTGGTTTGTTCTGTTCCCCAAAGTGACAACCTACACATATAAAAGTTCATATCAGGACGGTGGCCCCCAAATTTGTAGCTCACGAGGGAGGATCCTCATTTTAATGTCTACCTTACTATTCCTCTTCCCAGCCTAGTGTCTTAGGAAGTTCTTTTCAGTGATCCTCAACTGAACTCTGGCCAACAATTCCCCCCGCCCCCGCCTCCCCCCCAGTTTTCCATGCTTTTAATCTATTGTTATCTTTTGCCTTTCTTTCTCTTATTCACTCACCACATTTGATAGAACCCTGTTTTGATTACTTTCCCTTTGTAATGTTTAAGGAATCTATTTGCCTCTTCTCATTTCCCATTCATGTTTGAGCCCTGTCTTTAAGTCACAGATCAAATATCCAGTCTTCCATGAGACTATCTCAGATTTCCCTAGCAAATTAGCTTTCCTATTCATGGGGAGCCCAAACACTGAGGCTGGTACGGAATTAGTGCATTCTGCTTTTCAATATGTCACTGCAGCATCCCTCAGTATCACAAATGGGGCTTTTGTTGTTGGAGTTAGTACCAAGAACAAGGGACTTAACAATCTGCCGAAATAAAGGCAGGTCTTTTCTCCCCTGCTTGTTCCACAGCATACACATTTTGGCTAAGAAGAATGAGACTGATTATTCGACATAAAACATTCTACTGACACAGGCTTTATGAACAGTGTTTTAAAATTTTGCTTTTATAGCAGTGACTACTTTTGATTTATTGCCCATTGTTCCTGCATGTATGTTTCATGTGTTACTTTATTAAAAGTTTCCAACAGAGCTGAAAGGTCTATATTGTGAGAAGCCATTCAATAGATGTAGAAACTGGTATGTGAAAGTCTGTGTGACTTGTTCAAGGTGACATGGCTCACCAGGGATGAGCCCAGTGGTCACAATGTTAAATCAGACCTTAGGTCATACACTGGGAATTGATTGATGAGAAATGAATACACTCTGCTGGAAAAAGATTTGTGGACAGCAAAGAATTGTCTTACCATTGTGGATTAGGATTGCAGTTCATCCCTAGAAAGTTAACCTAACATTCATGAGTCTCCAAGTCCAATCTTTAGCCAACAAAATAAATAAATTAAAAAAAACAAATTAGGTATGTAAATAAAAGGTATTTTCAAAAGGCTGGGGTGGGTTCATATGTGTTTGTTATACAAACATGAGGACTTGAGTGTAGATCTCCTAGAACTCACATAAAAAGTGGGATGTGGCAGTACACACTTGGTATCCTCAGTCCACGGAGGCAAAGCCAAGAGAAACCCTTGACCTCCCTTGCTAGCTAGTTTGGCCCAATTGGTAAGGCCCAGTGAAAAACACTTTCTCAAATATGTATATAATAAGATAGAGAGAGATTATGGAAGACAGTTGAAATCAAACTCTGACTTTTATATGCACAAACACATCTGCACACACCTTCATGTACATGTACACATGCATGAACACATATACTTGCACACAATCACACATGAAATTAAAAAATTAAAGACTAAGTAAATAAATGAAGTAAATCAAATATCCTGTGTAAAATTTTTGACTCTCTCTGCCATGAAACCTCCCAGTTATAAGGTCAACCTGGGTGGCAAGGTTGCAGGTCTTTCAGTACCGGTGGCAAAAACTCTTCTAGTGAGTCACGATCAGCCAACTCATCATTTGTAGCATCTGTCTTCAATGTATCATCTTTAAGAAAGTTCATTTAAAATAACAAGGATCTAGAATGCAGTTATATGTTCTTAGCAGCCTTGTGGCGTCTTCATAGAGAGCTTCTTTCCACAAAGGGATCATTTTCAGAAAGCAGGAACCCATCCTCTTCACATAACACCTAAATGGTTTTGGATCTTAGACATTATGTTTTCCTGTGTAGTAATCAATACTAGTTTGTAAGCAACTTCATAGAACAGACTGGCCTCAGATATCCTATGTAGTTGAGGATGACCTGGATTCCTTCCTGCTTCCCTGCCTCCATTTCCTGACTGCTGAAGTCTCAGATGGTTTTTGTGTGGTGCTGGAGACATAGCCCAGTAGGCATGCTGGGCCAGCACTCTACCAATGAATAGCGGTTATACCGATTTCATGGAAATCATGTGAAGCTGTGTAATTTATTTTAAGGAGAAACAAAATGGCATGTGCAGCTAGTGGCAGAGATCCAATACTGGCTGTTGAAAAAACGAGTTAAATTGATTTCTGGTAGGTTACTTGTTTTTCCGTCAGAAAAGATTGCAAGGAATTGTCATTTCTGATCATGCTCAAGGTAATGCTGATAAGAGAAATGTTTTCCTCTTTAAACACAAATGCTTCCAAGTGTTCTCCATGTCACTTCCTTTTCATCCCTACCCCGTGACAGCCAGAGATGAAGGGTCATGGTGCTCCAGTAGCAATTGGCATTTCAGTATTTGATTGGTAAATATTTCAGAATTGACTCCTTATGAGAAGTTCATTGGAATTCCTCATAACCATATTCTCTGAAGGCCATTTTTTTTCACAGGCATAGGAGACTTGTGATATCTTTGTAACAGAGATTAAGAATACAGAGTCTGGAGCCAAGGTTAGATAACCTGAGTTTGAACCACTTGCTAACTGTTCTGTTTGAGCCAAGTTGCATATCCTCTTCATGCCTCAAACTTGCCATGGGAAAACTAAAAAGCAACCTTACTTATAGTTGTGTTATCAAGATTCGATGACAGAAGCACAGAGCTGTCATTAAGTGTAAGAGTCTTTGGTAAATCAATTTTACTATTTTATATTGATTTTCAGTGGTTGCTGCCTCTTTTTCTCTGCTTGCCCTCATTTATCCTGAAGATTATGTTTGTGAAAATCCAATTTTAACAGTTCTACAGTACCATTAGTACCTTTTAATCTGGGGAGATGGCTCAGCAATTAAGGGCTTGCCAGTCAGTCACAAGTACCTACAAGGGCATATACCTGTAATCCCAGCCCTGGGGAGGTGGAGGCAGAGACTCTTAGGAGCTCTCTAGCCAGCTAGTCAAGTAAATTGTTTGCTCATAATGAATGCAGGGATCAATTGATCACGAGGAACTAGTCCCATTGGATACATCTATAATACAACTCCTTCAATAAAACAAGTAAACCTCGAGGAATATCAAGGAAGAGAAGATGGACAGACTCTAGGAGCCAGAGGATCAGGAAAGCTGCAGGAAACTTGCGTTCCCTAGAAATGACAGGGTTGCACTGTACATGATACTTCAACAATATGGCCACCTAAACAAATCCTAAACAGTGACAACACCAACAGACATGCCTATGTGGATACGGAAATCTGATGGGCACATCAGGCAACTGATGGCTGCCGAGAAAGGGAGAAATGAACTCTTCTAAGGATGATTCCCCTAATAGATTGTCTGATATCAAGTGTGTGTGTGTGTGTGTGTGTGTGTGTGTGTGTGTGTGTGTGTGTGTGAGAGAGAGAGAGAGAGAGAGAGAGAGAGAGAGAGAGAGAGAGAGAGAGAGAGAGAGAGAGAGAGAGAGAGATTGGGGGAGAGAGAGGGAGAAAGAGAGAGAATTTAAACCTAACCAGAGTGCCCAAACTTCTTCCTACCTTTCTCTCATCCCCATCTTTCCTTGCATACAAGCCATGTGGCCATGTCTCTGGTCGTTTTTAGCAGACTGTTCAAAAAGTCTGTCTTTTCTGGGATCTGGTTCTTCTTTCAAAAAGCCTTTTATCAAGCTAGGTGTGGTAGCACGTGTCTGAAATCAGGAGGTAAAGGCAGGAGGATCAAGAGTTCAAGACCGTCTTCAGTTACAGAACCAGTTTAAATTCATCCTGGGCTACATGAGACCCTGCTCCAGATGGGCAATACATACTTATGTACACACACACACATACACACATACGCTATGATGCATGTGTATATATATTTCAATCACACCTTGTAAAAATGTCTAGACCAAGGCCAGTTCCCAACTTTTATTTTACTTACCAACAAGATGGCAGATGCCATCATAGGTAGGGCAGCAAAAGCAATGTGTTTCTTCCTTCACATTTTATGTGCCTATCATAAATCTTAAGTGAGTTTAGCTGGAGAACAATTTAGAAGTTCAAGTTTCAGGTGAAGGGTCGGGTTGAACTTCACTGCAATGTTTTACTGGCACTGATTTATACAGATTAGTGCAGTATAATCTTAGGAACAACATGACAAGTGGACCCTTATCCACCAGGATAACAAAGAATGGGGGCACTAGAAGCCCTTGGGTCCTGTTATGCCTTTGAAACATGAATGACATCTGATACCCATGCACTGGGCTGAGGCCACACTCTAACCAGCATCCTGAGGACAGAAGGGGCCGTAGTGGTGACTCACAGATCCTGTAGTCTACTGAGCTTCAAAGTGTAGAGCTTCTTAGGCCCTCGCTTTTGAATATAAATTATAATCATTTTGTGATAAGAAAGTGTTTGATTTTCCACAATTAAAAGCAAAAGTGAGAAGATGAATAATTATGATATTTGCCTGAATTAGAACAGCCATGAAAGTATCTTTTAGGTATAGGAAGAATGGTGTTCTGAATTCTATGTGGTCTAGAGAGACTTTACAGAAACAGTTCTTGCTTTTGGAGTCAGAATGATTTGGGAAAACAAGAGAAAAAGAATAGACTATGTACAGTCACATATTCAATGTTATGGTATATATCGGGCAAAGAAAGTTAAGACATGCTTAGTATTTTATCCCCAAATGGGTTTCAACCTGAACTATCTTAGAGATTCTCTCTTTCTCCCCATCTTTCAAATGCTCATCTTTCTTGCCTTACATTTCACCCCCAAAGACAAAAAAGAAAAATAGAGAAACAACTTGATATATTAAGGGAAAAATGTGAACTCCATTACAAACACGTCACTTATTACACACACATACACACACACACACAACCCTGACCTACCTTTTCATTCCTTCTCAGAGCAGAGTTCAGGGTGAGGATGTTGTTAAATCTACCAGTCTTCATTCACCATTTAAAATGAACCTATAAACCTGGCTAGCATCATCATGAGGTGCCAGGGGTTTGCTTAGCAGGTGGAGGAGGAAGGGTCTGTTGAATATAGATTTTAATGCACAGATTTTAAAGCACATTGGCAATGTCAGCTGCTTCTTGTTGTGTCCTGGAGCTCCCAGCGTGGTCCTCTAGGGCTGTCATCTGGGTGTGTACTTGCTGAGATATAGCAAGAAAGTGTGTTGAATTACTGGCAAGTGTCCCTTGCAATGCTTCAAGGTCTTGGGTACAGGTGACCTCAGTCTGAACCAACAATATTATAAACAAGCAGTGGATCTGGGGCGAAATAATCACTTTTTCTGAGTCTTAGGTTTCTCAAGTGCAAGAGATGGAGATTTTAGGGTTGACCTGAACTTAATCGAGCAGTGAATTCACAATCCATAGGGATGGCTTGTATCGTGCAAGGTGCCTGTTGGCCTCCCCGGTATGGTATTGATGTGTATAATATGATTTTGATAATATGTATCTGGAAGCTCTTCTTATTAGCAAGTGATTATATTAAATGAACATTTCTGAATGGGTTTTGCTCCTTGTTTTGCCTTAGACATGACCTAGCTTTATGACTCGGGTTCCAAAGGCAGAAATGATAGGCTCATAGGTAAACCAAGCAGTGTGGACCCTATTTTGAGCTAGTGGGAGCTGGTAAGAGACTTCAGCTCTAGAGATCTCATTGTACTTTCTGTCTCTCAGTTTTCTGTCTACAGCTGGGGATGAGGACAATGAAGCCACCGCTGGGAGAAGGGTGGGGAATAAATGAGAGGATAGCAATGTGCCATCCACACAGCAACATAAGGATGGGAAAGAGGGTATCAACGTGCTGTCTACATAGCAAGATAAGGATGGGAGGAAAGGTATCAGCGAGCCATCCACACAGCAGGGAAAGACTTTTTAAAAATATTTATTTAACCTCTCTCTGTCTCTCTGTCTCTCTCTGTTTCTGTCTGTCTCTGTCTGTCTGTATCTCTGTTTCTGTGCCTTCTCTCCTCCATTGTGCGTGTGTGTGTGTGTGTGTGTGTGTGTGTGTGTGTGTGTGCGCGCGCACGTGTGAATGTGCTTATATATGCACACACATGTGCTTGCATATGCAGGCCCAGAAAAGCCATCGAATCTCTCAGAGCCAGAGTTAAATGTATTTGAAGGAAACCCGATTTGTTCGCTATTGCACAGGAAATCCTCTTAGCTGCTGGGCTAGCTCAGTCCAACAGCCAGCCTCTGGAAGGAAAATTTGAACCTGTCCCATGTCCTTATTGGCCCTTGGTCAATTGCCCTTACTCTTTCCTTGGAGAGATTGTTTTCTTTGAAAGACTTGTCTGCCTCCACACCACCACCTGCTCTGTGCCTTAATGCCACTCTAGCTGCACTTGGTCTTTTAGCCACTTTGTGGAAAGTCATCCCCGGTCTACCACTGAATCAATAAAGTCAAATTTTGAATTCCAAAGCCCTTCCTCTTTGAACTCTGTAACCTTTGACATGACAGTCAACCCCCACCATCACAATGACAGACACCGTGAGCTGCAGTGTGGTAGCCACGTTGCACATGTGACTTCCTTTCCCTCACACAAAGCCATGTGATGCAGATATAGTCCCATTTTACACAGGAAGAAACTGAGGCATGGAGATCCCAGTGGGCATGATCAGTGCCTTAAATGCCATACAAGTGACTGAAGGAGTCTGGATCTTATCCATACCGAGACTGTTCCAGAGTTTCACCAATCTTTCAGCTTCTGTTTGTTACCTTTCTTTTGTATGAAAATGTTCAATGCACTGTGGACCTACTCATGACATTCCCTCATTTTTAACTCACGGTGTCCTGTTGCACTTGTGAATATCTGTAAATCCCTGGGCACCTTCTTTTGAATAATGCTTTACTGGAGATAGTTATTCTTAACAAAGGAAGTTTGGACTTATGCCTTGGGCTGATAAACCCTCAAGTGCTAAAGACTGAAAAAACATCCTGGGCTCTCTCCTGGCTCAGTCACCTCAACATCGGTAGGATACTGACCTTCTTAAGTCAAGAGTTTCCTTGGGGTTAATTGTTTGTGGGTTTTTTTTTCTTCTTTTAATAGTAGCACAGGGGGAAGAAAAATAGCCTGTAGAGACCATAGGGTATTTATCTTTCTTTAAAGTTGCTTTGTAGACATCTTTTGAACTTTGAGTAATGACAAAGGAAGCCAGAGCAGAATGTCGGATGGATGGTGTGGAATCCAAGTGAGGTGATGGGTGGGGGTGTGGGGAATCCCAGCCTGAGGAGAGGGGTGAGAGACAGAGGGTGCTGGTGACGTTCTACTGACCTTAACAGGTGCTTTCATTAAAATAGCTTGCTTTCCTGCAATCTTAAACTTGCTCTTAGCTTGCCTGCTTTCAGGAAAGAGAACATGCAAGGATGGACCGCAGGTGCCTTAGTACAGGCTAGCCTAATGCCGTTTGTTCCCTGTCTCCAACTTCAAATCTTCACTCTTTTCTTAGGGCCAATACTTGATACCTTGGTTACACTTGGATACATGCTCACCGTGCAGGGGTTTGACTCTGTCCTAGTGTGAGTGCACACAGTTTGCATGGAGTATTTGGAAGGAAAGCACACACTAAAACAGAGGCCTGCTTGATGAGATTAAATGACAAAGTTTACTGAGGAAAATGATAGCAGTTATTTTGTAAGTGTCTTTTATCAGACATTTTAACTTACATTGTCTGAAATTTCGTGATACTGTTCTCATGAGCAGGGAAGATAAATTATTTGTTCAAAGACACACATTAGATTGACTTGGGGTCAAAAATCAACTTTTTACCAGTCTGTCATTTTATAAAATGTAGTTTTCTATCTTTAATGTGTAAGTAGAAAAAGGAAACAGACATTTATACATAAGAAAGTGATAAATTAGGTTCCAAAAGATGGATCCTGCAGAGAGAGTTCAAAACTGTAGAGGTCCCTGCCAGTCTACAGGGCAAAGGATGGACAGGAAAGACAGTAAGACAGGAGCAGCAGCAAGGCCTATGAGGGCCACTGTAGGCTGGGCCTTCACAGAGCTCAACCTGAGAGCAGATGGGGCTCTTCCCTAGATGTTTGAAACCTATAAGGCGGAGCAAGTGACAGAGACATGTTTGGTGGGTGGAATGTGAGGCTGGGAGGGGTGAAGAACAGGTTGGAATTTGTCTGAACTCTAGATATTAGAGGCCCTGGACATCCAGTCCATAAGACTTTATTTGCTGGGTTAAGTGAAAGACAAAATCTGTGGTCACTGAAGGTTCACAGTGAGGGTCCCACTTCCACTTGGGAGGACCGTGAAGATCAGAATGGGACAGGAAGAAACCAGAATTGGTTTTCTCAAAATTTATATGTGAGAGACATCTTTTGAAAATCTCTACATCTTAATCAAAAAATTCTAATTCTATACAGGACACATGTGTGAGTGGGCTTTTTGTTTTGGTTTTGGTTTTTAAGTTCTCCAAATCATTCTTGAACATATTACTCAATGACAGTGATTTGAAAAATATCAGATGGGAGTGGAGGAGGCTAAGTTATCTGGGCATGAGAGCAAGGGCATTATTTGTGTGGGGAGGAAAAGGCAGACAGCCAAAAGGTAATTTGAGAGAAGAATTAATTCAGAGATTTCAGGACAATCAAGTCTACTGCTGAAAGAAGACATAAAGACAACTGACTTTAAAATCAGGGACTTTGGTGGTATAGGGAACAGGAACAAAAGACAGGATAGAGTTAGCATGTCTTGACAAAAGTTAGTTTAGTCAGCTGGGTTTTGAGGTCTAAAGATGGCCACCATAAGGAAATGTCTACTAGGAAGTGGTCACCACAGGACTTCAGTTGGACAGTAAGGCCACTGCCAGAGAGATGATTTGGGAGTCATATGCAGGTAGATGGAATCTGCAAATAGCGAAAAAGTTTATAAAATTAAGAGAAGGTTAAAGAGGATCTGATGAAAAGAAAGGTTGTCCTAACCAACACAGATGCGGATGCTTGCAGTCGACCCTTGGACTGAGCACAGGGACCCCAGTGGAGGAGCTAGGGGAAGGACTGAAGTAGCTGAAGGGGACTTATCTGGTATCAATGGGAGGGGAGGTCCTTGGCTGTGAAGGCTCGATGCCCCAGTGTAGGAGAATGCTAGGCAGCGAAGTGGGGAGTGGGTGAGTGGGTGGGTGGGTGGGTGGGGGAACAGCCTTATAGAAGCAGGGGGAGGGGGATGAGATAGGGAATTTCCAGAGGGGAAATCAATTTGAAATGTAAACAAAAAAAATATCCAATTTTAAAACAAAAAGAGTTCTGACCTTTAGAACGAAGGAATACATTGGTTGTTTTAATCAAAAAGAAAGAAAAAAGTCATTAAAAAGAACTTTGGTGGGGGGGGGGAGGCACAAGTGAGCAAGCAGTAGGTGGAGATTACAATCCCAACACCTTTTATATGAAAGAAATTAGCCCTGCTCTTGTGTGCACAAGCTTGACCCCTCCCCAGCCCGAGATCCTGTTACCCCTCACCTCCTCTTTCTGTTCTCATGCCCCCACCCCATATTTAGTCCACTGCCAGCTCTGCAATGTCGAGTCCTCACCCCACTGCCCCCTTCCACCGGGACTGCTGCATAGGCCTTCTAGCTGGCACCTCCATCACCCCACAGCAGTGCACATTCCTGTGCCTATCACAGACATCAGGTCCCTGCTTAGTGCCCTGGATGGCTTTCCATCGCGTCAGATCCATCGTGACCTGGCTCTTCTTCCGCCTCTCTATCCCTTCCCTCACATTCTTGGTTCCTGCCTTTGAATCACACCAGCCCTCTGCCAGGACCCAGTCTCTCTTTCTCTCTGCCACAGACTTCTTTTCCACTAGTTAGTTTATTTAGAAAACTAAACTGTTTTTTTTTATTGTAGCAAAAGCTTCCTGCATGCATGAAATCATGTTTTCCTAAGTCTGCCTTTCTGTCACTTTTGGTTTCTATGTTTTGGTCTGATGTTCCTGCTCACCACTCTACTCTACCCTACCTGCATATGTACACACACAAATGCCTCCCCTAACCCTTCCCACTCTCTCACTTGCTCCTTCTTTTCACTATAACTCCAACATGGTAGGGGAAGATTGTTTTTCTAGCATTTTCTAGATTGTCAATTGCCTAGTCCATTGTGGATATTGGAAAAAAAAATATTGAATAAGTGAATGAATGGCTAAATGAACAAGGCCATAAATTAAAGCCTAACAGGGTGGAGAAAAGAATAAAAATAACGTGGCACCTGGGCGCACGCACAGTCTGAGGGGTAACTCCCTTTTTAGTAGCCGCACTCAACACCATCATGTGTCTGAAATCAAAATTACACACCAGACAGCTTTCCGACAGGCATACAAACCAGGCCACATCTGCTTTCTCCAGATCAGACTTTGTCAGTTTCAGTTCAGCAGAGACTAAATCCTCTCACTGGAGAAGCAGAGCTAGGGACTGGAGAAGTAGGTTATGATGGGCTTTCTCCCGGCAGTTCACTATGCACCAGGGCTGTAGTTATTTGCTCTACATTTCAAAATATTTCCTCAATTTTAGTCATATGTTATCTCAACCTTCTCTCCTTGAGATGCACTTTCTCTCAACAGCTCTTTTGATTCATTCCAGTGGAGAAGTGGCTCCTCTTCTGCTCTATTTTTACATCTTAAAAGCAAATAGTTACCTTGAGTTGTCTAAACACAGCCCCACAGACTGTTCCTGAGCAGCTCACAGGATCAAATAAATCACTGGGAGGCGAAGTTAAACGGATCATCAGTCATTCTCCCAGGGATGGAGGAAATACAGAAATCCTGTTAGAATTTTGCCTCCATTTTTTTTTCTTTTCAAATTATAAATTCTTTTTTCTTCTTCTGACGGCTCCATTTGGAAGATACCAGGAGATGGAAATAATGCAAAGGCAAGAAACACGACCACTCAGGAAGTCTGAATGTAACTGGATTCTCACACATTCTGAGGGATGGTGTGTGTTTGTGTGTGTGTTTGTGTGTGTGTGTGTTTGTGTGTTTGTGTGTGTGTGTGTGTTTGTATGTGTGTGTGTGTGTGTGTGTGTGTGTGAGAGAGAGAGAGAGAGAGAGAGAGAGAGAGAGAAAGAGAGAGAGGAAGAGAGAGACAGAGAGAGAGAGGAAGAGAGAGAGAAAGAGAGAGAGAGAGAGATGTGTATGCCTGGACAACCTCTGATGTCATTCCTTAGGACTTTGGATTTTTGGACAGATTGTCAGTTTTACCTGGAACTCACTGAGTTGGTTTGTCTGTCTGTCAGGTAGTCCCTGAGCGGCTCCACCTCTCTGGAGCTGGAATGACAAGCACACACAACTCTCTCCTGCTTACTTATAGGCGGTTCCTCATACTTGCCTGACACACTTTACTGACTGAGCTGCCTCCCCAAACCTGATTGGTCTGAAGTTGTCAAGTGCTTATGCAAAGCCAGCACTGGACACTCCAGTCTGAGCTCTTGAGCAGTCCCTCTGCTGTGTGCTGTGTCCAGAGCCCGCCCCTCAGGAGATGAAAGGCCAGGGTCCTCATTTGCACTTGAATTGTTACTTTTAACTTCTGAAGAGTTTCACTCTGAAAGAGACTTTCCCTCCAGGGTAAGAGTATAAGAGTCGCACTTGACCTTTCTCAGCTTTTCAGTGAAAAACTGAATGAAAAGAAGAATGGAAAGTTCTGATCTACATTGCAGAACTCACGGAAACTCCCAGACACAGTGTCGAAGGCCGTTAGTTTGAAAATTTTTCAAATTCAGCTCTCTCTTTTTTTTTTTAATAAAAAGAATCCCATGTAGCTAGTGGAGAGATGGCTCAGCAGTTTAAAGGCTTGGTCTCCTGCACACCTGTCAGGCAGCTCTTGATCACTGACATCGCCCACTCCAGGGAATGTGATGCCTCTGGACATCTCCCTACCCGCACAGACACACATTTACACCAGTTTTGCAAATCATTCCCAATCCCAGCGATGCTCAGGAGTCACGTGGTCTAGGGACTAGGGACGGACAGACACTGTTGAGTACTGCACACTTTCCTTTCCTTCCCCTTTCAAAAGAGCCCTGTTTATTCCACTGCACACAGAGGGGATTCCACGGAATTAAGATTTATGTGGTTTGTAGAATCCCAAATCCCTGGCCACGAGGCCTGGTAAACACAGATAAAACATTTATCTGTTTTCTCTATAGCTTTACCTCAGGGAAGAAGGTGAAAAGGAATGAGTATATTGATCCTGTTATTTTTAAAGACATATATGTATCTTCATTTATTACTATTGATTAAGAATATATATATATATATTAAAAATATATATAAATATATATATTCTTAATGCAATTCTATTCACCTGGGACTTTATAAAAACAGAGTTCCTGCTTTCAGTAAATTCCCATCCTAATTACTGACCTAAAAAGTATACTTTAGGCCTGAAACAGTGATGGTTCAGTTTTGCTGTTCAAGTGTGAGGATATGGATTCAGATCATCCGGACCCATATAAAACCGGGCACGGTTGTAGTGCTTATTTGTAATAGCAACCCTTGCTCTGTGATACAGGATGCAGAGACAGAAGAATCTCCAGAAAGGCACCAGGCCAGCAAGCCTGGCTTATGAAGCAGTAATCAACAAGACACCCGGTCTCAAAGGAAGTGGAAGGCATTCCTCTGATCACCTTGAGTGTCTGGTTGTACATACATTCCCCCAGTTACACAAACGAACACACACACACACACACACACACACACACACAAACGGAAAGATAAAGAGACAAAAAGTATACTTTAACTTTCCAGTTACACATTTTACTATGAGCTTAACTATTCCCCTTACCCCATTTTACTGGAGGAGATTAAAAGTGAAAACGAGCTTCCAGGTCCAAAACCTTTTGAGGTTTTGCCTTCTGCTTAAGAAGAACAGCAAGGTGCCAGGGAATCTGCACTAGGGCTTATCTGACATCGCCCCTGTGTTGTACACATGCCATTCAATCTAAACCAAAGTCTATCTGCCTGCCATTGCAGCCGTTTCTCTACTGATGTATGCGTTCCCTTCCCTTCTCCTGCATTGAAGTCCTCACTCAAGCTCCATTGTTGACCTGGCTTTGATTGGGGGGAGGGGAGCGAAGAGCTTGCTGTGTGAACCATCTGGCTTGAAGTCAGTTTTGAAGGCAAAGTGCTTTACAAAGATAAGGGTAGCCAGGAACCAGGGACCGACAGTGACAGTGGGAAGGAGGGGAGAGGGAACCAGCTTAGGAGATGCATTTACCATGACCTGGGAGTATAAACAGAGAAGGCAAGAAGACAAGCAGATGTGAGCTTGCAGGTCCAGGCTCATTCATATAAATATGTTACTCAGGAATCTACTTTTGAGGTGTGGGATTCATCTGTCCTTAAGTCCAAGCTGAGACATCAAATGTAGACTAATAATCATAGATTCATTCAAGAAATATGTAAGTGCTATCCAGAGTGCTGCTGGGTACCAAGGATTGGCTAGGGGAGGAGAGAGATCTCTGAACCAAAGCCCACAGCATGGTGACCTTAGGGCCAGATTGGAATTATGTAGACAGATTGGGAATGAAAACAACTACCTCCCAAAGATCTTTTAAAAAAAATCAACCTTTAAGATTCCATGATATTTCTATAACAATGAAATGTTCACATTTTTTGGATTCTACAGTTGGAACTCGTCATGATACGAAGGTGGATTTGAGAAATGTTGAAGAAAACACCCCCAAAACATTAGCTTTAGAATGAAGCTTCTTAGTCCTGAATTTGATGTGATAGAGCAGGACAGAGGTCAGTGCTGACCTGGGAGGAGGGGTGCTTACCTCTGCAGGAGCTCAGCATTGGAGAGGTTTTCAACAGCTTAAATAAAACATTCTTGCTAAGTCTGGGATAATTGGTGAGCCACCTGCCAATAGCACGTAGATTGTGCCCTGAGCTCACAACATCACGTCATGTAACCTCATGTTGTGGTCATAGTGCTTCCAAATAGGCATTTTCTTAGAGAGCTAGCCACTGCAGCCTCTGATGGAGCAGACACCAGAAACATTGAAGCCAAAGCCTTGGGTGCTTGCTGAAGTTCTCTGTCTTAGGTACCTGAATTTATAACATTGAGCTTGGGTATCTCAGAGAAACAGACTTTTGCCTTGTTCTTTTCTCCATGGCTGCTTTCTGTGGGGGTCTAATAAGAATGAGCAAATGTCATAAGTTTCAGGAGACTGTCTCTGGTACAGGTCTGATGCTTCCCAGTCGTTAACTCCTGTGTGCGATCTCGATGCTAATGACTTGCATGCTGCCTGCGGAATGGACACGGAGACATGCACTAGCAAAAGCCAAAAAGAAATGTTTCCACTAACGTAACTTCACAAGAAGGGATATTTGCCTAGTGTGTGCAAATATCTGACATTAAGCCCAGCAAAAAGATTGTGACCAATATCATAACAAAGTGAGAAAACCCATAAAAATGTTACTGTTCTTGTGTATTTCATTTTGTTGTTGAGATGGAGTCTCATTGTACAGAGCTGTTGGCCCAGAAACTAATAGGTAAACAGACTGGCTTTAAACTTACAGTGAGTTCTACCTGTGCCTGCCTCCCGAGTGCTGGGATCAAAGGCATAGACCACCATACCTAGCATAAAGGATACTTCTTAAACAAAATCTCTCTGTATATTTTTATGTATAATTAATATCTGTGATTTCACATGAGATCACTCTAGGTTATAGGTACATATTTTATCTTTACCAGGCACAGTCTTGACACACAACCATCTCAACCCCCACAAGTTATGCACTTTTGCTATCTGCATTTCTGCTGAGGATCTGAGGCATAGCAAGCTGGACCACAGACATCAGGCAGAGCCAGGAATCACAGTAAGATATTCCCAGTGCAAAGCTGTTTTCCAGTGCTTCATCATATGGAGTCTGCACATCTGCACCCACAGAAGTTGCCTTCTAGTCACTGGAGTGTACTTTTGGCCTAGGAAAGAAACACTGTCCATACTGTTCATAGAAGGAAAAGCCTGTTCTCAAGTTCCATAAGAACTTCTCCAACCACAGCAGGCTTCAGTTACTCATTACATTCAGTTACTCATAACCTTATCATCTGTTTACCCGAGTATATGGCTGGAAGGAGAGTCAACATGACAGCTTTCGAGCCCTTTGACTTGTATTTGCTAGAATTTCCCACCTGTTAGTCTCCTTATCTGGTTAATGAGAAATGCCATGTCTACAGGTAAGGCATGGTTTGGTACTCAAATGCAACAATAACAGAAATATTTCTTAATGTTCTCTGCTCCAGGCATTCTGGCGGAAAGGGGCATGCATGATTGTCTTCAATCTTCAATCCAGATCTAAGCATTTTTTTTTAAATCCCCAAACACTAATGAAGAAACCGAGACTCATTAAGATTTAAAACTTTACCCAAGGTTACAGCACTATGAAAGCAAGATTCAGACCAAGGTTTCTGCTCTTCAATGTTGTGTCCCTAGCACATCACCCCCCCCAGACTCAAAAACATTGTTAAAATATTGGACAAGATTTCATATAACTATTTTGGGCAATAAGGCCATGTATCACAACATAGTTATTTGAAAGCACATACTTTATACATAGGAGAAAACCATTGTTAAACAGACCTTGGGAATTTGGGAGGGAATTGTGAATTAATAACACTGATGAATATTATTAATTGGTTCCTACTGTCACAGGAAAGAAGGCATACAGACTCTAGTAGAATATTCTAACTGGACTTTGCTATTCCTTCCCGGATCAACACAGGAAGGCAGTGGAAAGATGGGGCATTTCTACACCCATAGTCATTTGTAAGAGATGTGTAAAGTGTGCTTTTTGAACTATAAGTCATCTTTTGGATAAGATCAAATTGAATTTGTATTTCCTTTGACACAGATTGGAATCAGTGATGTGTTTTTGCCTCCTGTGCAGGGAGAAGGAAGAAAATCCTCTTAGCAAATCTCCTTGACTTCTTCAAGGTATTTGGCATCTCTTCGTAAAAAGCAACAGGATGTTGAGGCACTGAGTTTAGGCTCCAAGGTTAAAAATGATGTGTGCTTGGGATCTCATATTACAATGGAATTTTGATGAGGAAAAACATCCAATTTCTACATGGGGCAGGGCTTGTTCAGTCATTTGGCCACTGCCTACTTCATAGGAGCACTTTTAACAGAGACTCAGAATCAAGATGGGTTTCTCTAGGAAACAGGCATGTTGGAGGCAAAGGCTATGAGATCTGAGTGTGGGGTGGATTTGATGACTCAACCAGCAGCCAGTGCGGCTGGAGTGGATTGGGAATGGTAAAGGAAGAGCCCAGCTTGTGCAAGAGTTTGACTGTAACCTGAAAGCAGTGGGTAGATAGCGGAGGGAGGCTTTTGAACCGAAGGACTAATTCAGTTTCAATTTTGATACAACACTGGTTTGGGGGACTGAGTTGAATGGGAGCAGTAGTGACTAATTGTGAAAAAAATTCATTTGGGGGATTGGTGAAAGGCATCAGAAGGAACGGCGACAGTCTTGGTCTATACTGAAGGTGCAGTGAGTACAGATATCACTATGGCCTGTGAGGGAACAGATGGATTCAAAGAACACCTCCAAAGTTTTCCTCTGAGAAAGGGAATAGCAGAGTCAGTCTTCAGTGGTACTGGGAAGGAGGATTGCAAGTGAAAAATCCAGAAATTGATTTAGAACATACTAGGAGTGAGATAACTGCAGGATGTTTCAGCAACTGGTCTGTGGGAAGTTAGCTACCTTGGTGGTGGTAGGGGGGGAGTCTAGGACTGATAATTTGAGAGCTGTGTGCATATGGACAGTCTTGAAGAATGCGAGGTAGGATATGACATATTTGGAGCTTGAACAGAGATGAAGAAGAGAGTTGAAGCTGACCCATGGAACACTGCAACATTTCCAGATTTAGCAGAGAAAGAGGAAATAGTCTCCATTTACAGAAGCAAGGAAAGGGGACTGGAATGATGCTAGGTCAGGGTTTCAGAGCTGGATGCTCTTATAGAGGGCCTGCCCTGACTGCTTTCCCAGAGCTCACTTCAAGCAAAGTCATGACTACCCATCTCTCCAGCTGGAGGGGAGTCCTGTGCCCCTGGTCTCGGTGGGCACGGGTACTCATGTCTCATATCCACATATAGACAGACACGTAATTAAAAATAGTAAAAAAAAAATCTTGAGAAATAAAAATAAATAGAAAATACACACACACACACACACACACACACACGCACGCACGCACGCACGCACGCACGCACGCACGCACACACTTCACTGAGGCAGTATTTGAAAGAGGATAATGCTGAGCTTCTTAAGGTTTATTAAGAAAAACCCAAGGAACCTTAGGAGAGAAACTTCACCTGCTCTAAGTCTTGCTTGTGTGAACAAATGACTTTGGAATTTTGGATGAAGACAGAGTCTGTGCTGCGAGGTAGGCTAAGAGGTGGACTGGCAGCATGGATAGAAGAGGAGATGGGGGTGGGGTTCATGACATGTGTTTCATGACTATTATGATAACACTTCTCCCAAAACATCTTAGCAAGTGGACAAATTAAGCACATGACAAATGGCTGCTCAGATTTTGGTATACATTATACACACATACATTCTAAAAAAAATTCAGGGTTATATTGTATATATATATATATATATATAATTGCAAGATGAGCTATATTACACAATCACATACATGGTCCTGTAAATAAATCGACATTGCACATATATTATTGTGGCTTACTTTCTACTTGTTTCTCTAGCATGGACTTGGAGGGGGGCGGAGATTTCTTTCCAAGAGGAGAGAGCGATGACAGAAGAGAAGGTTGTGTCAGTGTAAGAAATGTCACATCTAGTAGATACAAGCAGAGTGACAGCAGCATGTGTAGAAGAGAGGGACAGAAAGCAAGAACCTCTGTGAGTCTGGGAGTCTTGGTGCCAGGAGGATGAGATAAGAAGACTAACAGACGCCTTGTTTACTTTTTATATCGGGGTGGATGCCAGGCACATTTTCTGTGAGGCTGGAGCAGGCTTTGTTTTCATTACGAGATGGAGCAGAAACTGAACTAGAAAGATGATGGGGGGAGGGGGGCGCTCTGGCTTGTCCCTACCAACCAAAATGGGCAATGGAGTTTGTTTGTCACACAAAGTAGATTGACCAAATTTCTCAGCCCAACTTTCCTCAGAGCTGACTATAGAAACCCAGGTAATCCTGTGTCATCCTGGTTTTCACTTTTTTTTGTGGCTGGTGGAGTGGGGAGGGCTAGAGGGAGGCGGCGTTACAATCCAGACTGACACACACCAGCCAGATTTAATAAAAAAAGCTTTCCCTATAAATCTGTGAACAGTGTGGAAATCATTTTAGTTTATCGGTGAAGTGTCAGAGCATAACTACGAGAAAATCATCCTTCAGCTGTTGACTTCCTGCCATCAATTGCCCCTTGAAGAAGTACTTGATACAGTCAGATTCAGGTGAAATTCCTAAGACTCAAGCCAGGAAAGGTCTTTTTAAAATCAAGGAAAACAATAACACTCACTTGCTAACTTCAGCTGACAGATCTTGTGTTTAGGAAGTCCAAGCTCTGTCTTTTTCTATTATGGAATCTTCACTGGTGACTTCAACTGGCTAGAGATGTGGATTACAAGGTCAAGGTCATACTTTCCACGGGCCACTAAGAAGCACAAACTATGTCTTAACCGCCGATCTTACCAGGAGATCCAGTTACTCATATCCATGTAACTCCAGGTCACCCAAAGACCAAGTAGGACTGGGTAGCTGGCTCGCTAATGGCTATCATTCTGCTATGAAGAACAACTAGCCAACTTCAAGCCTAGAGGTCTCTCAACCACAGCAAAATGATCTTGAGTTTGTGTGTAAGTGGCAGTGTGTACATAGGAGCTCAAAAACACCAGAATCTCACTTAACCTTAATTCAGTATTTACCTGAAAACTAACATACTACAATTGTCCTCAACACTTATTTGTACAGTGTTATGTAGATGTTGTAGACCAGTGGAGAATGTTACATTCTTCATAAATTTGACCATTGAAGCCCTTTTTGTTGTTCCTTATAGCTAAACCCATGCATCAAAATGCAGTTTTTGTTTTTGTTTTGTTTTGTTTTTCAGAATAGAAAGCGTTATCTTTACAGCTTTGAGTTTGTGAAGTCCGTAGGGGAGAGAGAACGCACCAGCATGGAGGGACACATTCACTTTGTCCCTGCCACTTCATATTGAGGGTCACATGCAATGACAGGACTGGCGCCACAGATCAAATTGCGGGAAACATTGGTTTAGGGTCATTGTACTTTTGCCTCTGAAATCTCAGCGGTGGTGGTGGTGGTGGGGTTTCTACATTCCCTCTCTAGTAGAGCTGTACAGATCCCTTCTGAAGTGCAAGGAGGTGTAGTTCCTTGCCAAAGCTAATCATTGCCCCCTCCTCCCCGACTGTGGAACCCAACCGCCTCTCTTATCTTCAAGGAAGATTATGCTTTCATGCTGTTCATTAACAAAATAAAAGGTCAAGTCCTTAACCTCTAACGAATCCCCATTTCCATCCGCAGCCCAGCAGCTGCTCAAAGGCGAGAGCAGGAACAGAGAGAAAGCCCCTTCTTTACTCTCAAACTCCGGGTCTGTTTTTAGCAAAGCCATTAATAGGAACAGAATGGTGCGGACCAGCCTTTCAATATGCAAGATGGACGGAGGTAACCAGTTTTCTCTTACAGTAGATTATGGGGGGAAATCCATCACTATCTTCCGAAACACCCTCATGACCACCAAAACACACTGACTACAGGAATAAAATATTTACCTAACAGGTTTCAAGTTCAACACGGCTTCCTCCTCTATTTTTCTTGGCTCTCTCTGCCTCCCACCTGCCAAAGTCTTCTCTCAGTGCCCCCTCCCCAGACTATCAGGCACCGCTGGTAAGAAACGAACTGCTTTCTCCATGACCTCTAAGCAACGCGGAGTGCACACTCAGCAGGCTGTGATCGAGCCCGGAGCCAGTCTGTCCGTGAGGCTTTCAAGCCATAAAACCTCACACTGCCCACTGTGTCTTGTGTTTTGGTCAGCGTGGAGCCCCAAGCCAACCCATCCCCTCCGTCGCACCTGGCTGCAATCCCTGACCCACCACCCGCACCCCAGCACCGAGCGACAACTGAAAAGCACCAAACAGCAACAGATTCCTTTGTTTTACATGCAAATCCTACCTCCGGTAGTTGTCACATCTTCCTCAAAAGCCACGCTTAATTTTTAATGACAGCGATCCCGTGTAGTCCTCCACAGAGCCACCGGTCCTCATCTTTACCTTTCCTGCCGGCTGCCTTTGTGGACCATTGATGTCACACCCTCGCTAACTCATAGCTTTAATACTCCTCGCTCAAAATGTCTGCAAGAGTTTGGAAGGACAATAGGAGTGACAGGCACGCTAGACAGCCATGCTTAAGATTAGTTCTCCGAAGCTCTGTGGAAGCCGGTTCAGAGTGTTTTTAAAAGCGTGCAGGAGGTAGGATTTATTAGCCTATGACAGGCACGCTGCTTCTGTTTTTATTAAATACTGTAATAGGCTGTCTGTTAGCATCGCTGTGATAGGTCCAGCATTTCTTCCCCACTGCTTTCGAATTTTCATACTGAAAAAGAGAGCGAGCCTGTTCTGACTTCCCTCCTCGCTCTGCCGCCACCCTGCCTCCTAGATCAGATTTCCAAATTCTCTAACTTCGGAAGACAGAACTCCTGTAAATAATCTTTCTCTAGGAGAGTGAACTTGGGAGTAAACACCCTTGGAATCCCAAAGTGATCCTGTTAGTACCAGCAAGGGACTCTTGCTCTCCCAAATTAGAGAAAGAAGTTATTTTCAGAGCTAGGTGAGAGCAAACAGGAAAGTTGTCATGGATGACTGAGGTTGCCTTATGGTATGTACTCACCTGAAGTTTCAAATGCTGTATCAAATGGACACCATGCATCAGTGAACAGATGAACTCGTTAGGGCATGTTGGCTGTACAGCTCTTTGCTCCTTGCAGAGGTCACCATTTTTCCTGCATCACTACTCTCTCCAGGGAAAGAATGGAAGGTGGGTAGAGGAGCTTGGGATGGGTGCTCTGCCTTGGTACGTCTACACAGTAGTGACAGAGAAGCACTGGCCAGAGAGGAGGCTGCTCTCTGGATACAAACACACATCTCTCTGAAAAGTATTTTTCCAGGCAGGAATGCACAAATAAAGTTCTTGCTAGAGAATGTTTTATGCTCCAACTACCCAGGTTTAGTCTTTTTTTATTCTGTTTTTCTTTCTCTTCCTTTGCTACTTCAGAACCATAGTTATATAGTAGTTACTATGGAAACAGAGTGGTCGGCTCCAAGGGAGGGACTTGGAGACCAGCAGATGCAATATAGATGGGAATGTTCTATGTTGGACTGTGGAACAGAAATTGAGCAATGGGTAATGAACATCACAAACCCCACTGCCAGTGACGCTCTGGAAGAGCATCTCAGGGATGTGATTGTAAGTTTGCCGCCGTTTAATTATGGGCATTTTTGCTGTTTGGAAGTACGACATTGAGCAGACCCAGATCCTATTCTACACAATAACTGAACATCAGAATTGCTCTTACATCTGTCTGAAGATTTTGCTTTCATTTCTTCCTTTCTTTCTTTCTCAAGTTCCTGGCTGCTGGTTTGAATATGCCCTGATTGTATTTGAATTTTAGTTGTTATTTGACTGGTTACAGTTTCTTCTTGGGAATAAAATGTGATTCTGTAGGAAAAAAGACCCTCTTTGTATCACAAACCATAATCATATTCCATTCTAAGTGAGTGTCCTTACATGATTTCCTTAGAGCTAACCCTGGGTCTGAATATGCAATTTGAATTTTGAAAGATAACCCTGGGCTCACTGGATTGCTGCAACAGAAAGAAGAGTTTCTTATTGTTTTTAGTTCTTCAAGTAGAAAAGAAACTTTTTTTTTCAAAAGAGCTTTTGCTCATCACTTGGTCATCTAAGACAAACCATTTCTTTCAAGAATAGTTAAATATTCATAGTTGTAAAGAGAGCAGAAGAAGTGCTGATTACTATCATCAGTATCTTAATTTCATGGTAATCGGAGCAACTCACACAACTGTTGACATAAAACAAGGCTCGCATCTCAGAAGGGAATAAGAGAATATTTGGAAGCCAAATTTGATGGCCAAAGTCCAGGAAACACAGAACTAGTTTACCCCAGGTTCCACAGCTCCACATGGAAGCAGTTTCTTAGAGTTCAAACAAGGGCATCTGTACATCAAGGCTTTTCAGAATACTGGTGGGTATTTCACAGAGGCAGTCTCAGCAAGATGGAGGAGTCTCATCTGTGGCCTTAGACTCTATATCATTCTGTTCTTAGCTTTTGGATTGGTAGAAGTCAGTAGTCTGTTCAGTTGCTAAATTACAAAAGGGTTTTATCTGTTACTCACAGGATGTTAGTTTCTACAGAGGTGGGCAAGGAGTAGTTACTTAGAGGTCTAAAGTCAGGCCAAGATAATGATAAAGTCTAAAGCCAGACTCTGTAACATCCTAAACTGACCCTGTGACTGAAGGTCTGATCAGTCCATCAGTCTTAGTGGACACAGCTTCTTTCCAGGGGCTCTTGTTCACACTCCAAGGTGAGAGTACAAACATTCCAAAATGAAACTGTTGGGAGGGAATTCTTTAGGGTTTTACAGAAACCCTTTTTCTTTTTTTAATGGACAAGCATATCACCCAACATGTGTTATGGGAAAAGGATTATTTCAGCAAAAGAACAAAGATTTTCTCTTTTTAAATGATTGGGAAAGTAATGTCATAACTTTTATACTTCATCCATTTTTCTAGACGAGGAGCTAAACATCACTGTCAGCCGTGTGCCCATGGTTTGGAGAGAGGGAACAGAGGGAGAAAACAGAAAAGAAAAAGGAAAGAGGGGGAGGGGGAGGCCTGAAAAGCATCCTTGCCAAAAGGTATTCCCCATTGCATCCCTCCAGTTCTCCTGTGACAACTCAGCCATGAGTTCCCAGGAGGGAGGCTGGGGTGGGCAGGGATGTGCGAGATGCTTTAGTACAGATGTGTGTTGTCTGGATCTCTCTGAGAGGTGCCAAGAGTTCCCTCCCTGTGAAGTCAGGGTAAGATTTTGTTGTTTGTTTGTTTTGTTTTGTTTTGTGGTTATGTAGGAGAATCAAGATTGAGGGAAGAAGGAAGGGAAGAAAAGGGGAGGGAAGAGGAGGGGAGGGGAGGAAGAAGAAGAGAGGAGGGGAGAAGGTGGAGGAGGGGAGGGAAGGGAAGAGGGGAGAGAGCAGAGGAAGGGAGTGAAGAGGGAAAGAGATCCAAGAGGAAGATGGAGAGGGAGGAATATTCCCAGCCTCCACAGTATTGGAAGAGAGCACGGGCTTTGGAGTAAGCAAGCAGGCCTGATTTTTGAGACCTTTATACTGTTTGAGCATCTGGTGTTGAAATGAAAAAGCCAGAGTGGCCCTTGCAAGTTGGCAAGGATGTGACACAGGGCCAGTCAGGGAAAAATAAAGTTCTTTACAAAGGAAACTCCTCAAATAAACTTTGGTTCTAATTAAACAAGAAGAGAGATGATGGGTAAATAGGAAGAAAGGACAGCTGTAGGATCCAAGGGTAACAGAAGAAGGGTCTAGGAGGAATGTAAACGGGCACAGAGCAGGGGTTAGAGCATCCATCCCTCTCTGTCCTACAGGACAGTCCCCCATTGCTTCTTTTTTATTTTCTGGATCTTGGCTCCATGACTCTTTCTTTAGTTGCACCCGATATTGAAGATCCAGATCACAAGGTAGCTGTCAGGACCACTGCTCCCGAAAGAGAGAGACCTGTGCCACAGATGTTGAAAACCACTCATGAAAAGAACTGATGTGAGGAAGGTATTTGGTCTCACCCAGCATAACTTCTCAGTCTAGAGGAGGAAGTGTGGACCTGCAGAAGGCAGGCAAGGCTTACACCAGAGTGTAAGAGTGTGCAAAGCCTCTGCAACTTGGTAGCATCTCCCCAGTACCTGCTCTTCCTGTGTACAGGAGAAAACTTGTTCTCAAAAGAATGTGCTTGTGTGTGTGTGTGTGCACGTGTGCGCATGTGTGTTAACAAACACTGAATGGGAAAGACTAGTTGAGGGGCATCTGAGCTTGGAATTGGCAGCTCCCCTGCTCAGGCGGCCAGTGGATGGTATACTGAATGAGGGCATCCATTCATTATGAGTCATCACTGCTAAAATGAAAATGTGATAGATGTATAACTTGAAGGTGTAGCTATTGGCTACAGATCCGAGCGATAATGATAATGTGCAGTGTATAATTCACACGCTGAATAGTGCAGCCTGAGCATTTGCTCTGCTCTATTTTTCTAGGAACAACTGGGTTTAGAAACAGCTTCCTTCCTGTTATCCTGTGAACTCAGAGGCTGACTCATTCCGCAGTGAGCGTCCTTCCACTTCGAGTGCATAAAAAAGTAATTCTCCAGTGCAGACTGACATGTGTGACCCTGGGAATAAAGAGAAAATAGTGTGAAACCAACGAAGCCATAATTCCTTAAGAGTTTACATGGATATACTAAATTCATCTACTTTTTGTTTTTCAAGACAGAGCTTCTTATGCAGCCCAGTCTGGCCTCAAACCCAGGGCAATCCTCCTGTTGTAGCCTCCTGAGTATGAGGATTTTTGAGTGTGAGCCATCCTGCCTGCTTTCCTGCACTGTTTTCAATCATCAGAATAAAATTGATTGGCAGCAAGGTGTATCTCTCTCTCCCCCTCCCCTTCCTCCCTCTTGATGTGCACATGTGTTTGTGCGGGCATGTGCATGTCATATATATGTGAATGCTTAGAGAGGTCAGAAGACAACCTTGAATGTTGTTCCCCAGGCACCATCTACACTATCTTTGGAGACAGGGTCTCTCACTGGCCTGAAACTCTGAAGAAGGATAGGCTACTGTTCAAACAGTTCCCAGGGTCCTCTCCAGAGCTGGGATTATAAGCAACTGCTGCCATGACAGTTTTGTTTGTTCTTTTAATATTTAGCTTTTTAACACTAGTTCTGGGAACTGAACTCAGGTTCTTATGTTTGTTTGGCTAATGCTTTACTGACTGAGCCATCTGTCCAGAGGGGCAAATACTAATTGCTCTGTCTCTATTGATAGAAACTGAAGAGAGAGGTTAAGTAGTTTCCTCAAGACTAGGCAGCTTGCATGTCCATCTTCTAACTTATGATCCAGTGTTCTTTGCATTAAATGCAACTAGCTTCCAACACTGTTACCAGATAAAACTTCTACTTTGTGATACCCAGGCATATAAGCACCAAAGGATAATTCTTGAAAAGGATTTATAAATAGAAAACTAAAAGAGAAAGCCACAGGCTAAGTGAAAACATTTGCAGAAGCTACATCTCTCGTGTAGGACTGTATCTGACCCAGACAACGAACTTTGAATACCCAGCAAGAAGGAATTGACCCAGTTAAAACCACACCCCAAATCTAATTTAGAACTCTCCAATGAAAAGATGCGAGTGCAAAACAAGCAGATGAAAAGCTGTTGTATACTGTGGTCACAGGGAAATGCAGACTAAAGTATCTGACTGCCACTAGGCTTCAGTCAGAGTGAGTCAAGGAACACACATGTCACTGAAGGGTACCCCAGCCAGGTAGCAACAGGGACTCTCTGTTCACTGTGGTAAGGGGATACTTGGGACAGCGTGAGGGATGCTGATTTGATGGTCTGGTGAGAGCGTGCATGGTACAGCATATGGGAGGTTGATTTGGTGACGTTGCGCATTGATTTGGTAGTCTGGCATATAAATTAAGACCCAGCAAGCAGCACAGTGCTGACTCGGACTGCCCTCAGTGAACGTCTTGGAAGTCCGTGTTCCAGGGCAACATCAGAGACACACCATTAAGAGGAGACTCTCAGAGCTCACAATCTCAGAGTTCATAGTCCCTGCCATGCAGGGACTATGTTGTTGTGGCAGTAGGTGAGTAGCGGCAGGAATAGTTTTCCGATGAAAAAACAAAGTTTGTTGCTACTTTTCTGCCTTCGGCCATTTAGCAAGAAGTCTCTTCCAGCAGTCATAGGCAGGCCTTTATCCTGGAACTTCCATACTCGCCACAACTGTGTGAAATCTATCTCTGTTCTTTTTTTAAGTTATCATTTCACAAAGTTCAGTTACAGTAGCATACATGGACCAGGCCACACTTGATCCATCTATCAGGCTCCTTGGAATTTACCCCAAAGGGTTGAAAACTTACATACCCTTGGAACACTATACAGAACTTACCACAGCTTTCTTTATAATTGTCCACCTCAAAACTGGCCCAGAGGTTTAGCGGGTGAATGGATAGTTTCAGCCAAGTCAGGCAGGGCAGTGCGTTTGGTACCAAAAAGAAATGCATGGGCACAATTGAAGAGAAGACATGGGTGGGGGCGGGGGACTTAGATGCCTATCAGTAAGGTAGAGGCACCAGTTGAAGAAAGCTAAACATTTGCTCCAAATAGCTGACCTGAAAATGATAGAGTTAGGGAGAAGGTGTGTGGTCATTGCTAGCCAGAGTCTGAGCTATGTGGAAGGGCTGGTTGCATGGATGATAGAAGAATTTTTGGGCCAATGAAAATCCTCTGTGTGGCACTTTAAGTACAAATACATGTTATACATTTGCCTAAGCTTATGTAGTACACAACACCATTGTGGGCCCGACTGTGAAATGCAGGCGTCAGGGACTACTGTAGTTTTTCAAACTAGCAATGGACGACCCTGACTGTGCATGGGTTAGGGAGCAAAGAGAGGAGAGAATCCATGAATCTGAAACTTCTCCAGAAAAGCAAAAGCTTTATGGGACCTAGAGTCGACATCTAGGTACAGCCCCTAAGGTGAAACTAGTCTGTCAGACACATCTGCACCCACATGTTTATGACCACACTAGTCACAAAAAGCTGATAAATGGGTACAGAAAACAAGGCACACATATTTACAACGGAATGCCAGTTAGCCATAGAAAGTGTAATTTGTCCTTTGCAGCAACATGCATTGCATAGGAGATCATTATGTAACTTTTAGTAAGGTGGCAAAGAGCAGAGGTGCTGTATTGTCTCACAAAGGTGGAATTTCTGATTTAAAAAAATAAGTGTGATGCTACTTTTGACTTCTCCTGCCTAGCAACCAGTCCCTTCCTATAGGCGGATGTGGGGCTAATCTCCTGTGCACTGTGTGGAAGAGTCACCTGTCAATAAAAGACTAACAGCCAATAAGCTGAGACAGGATTAGAAGTGGGACTTCTGGTGGGAGATCCTGAGGAGGGGAAAGGAAAGTTTTGTTGGGATGTGGAAGAGAGGGATGTAAGAAGACAGGGAGAGGAATCCAGCCATATAGCTGAGCTCAGGGTAGAATAAAAGGGATAGTAATTTAAGAGTTAGTCGGGGAACTAGCCTAGCCTATAGCCTAGGTGTTTGTAAATAATATTAAGCCTTTGAGTTTTTGTTTGGGTACGGGGTTGCCCGCAGCAATGGGCTAAACTGAAAGAGCTGAAACAGCTGGTCTTACAAAGCTGAGCAAATACTATGCGAGGCTGCGGAGATGGGTGTGTGGGGGTGGTGGGGGAGTTTGGATATTGATTTGTACCTGGAGAGGACTCAGAACTAGTGGTTTGCTATTTGCAAGGTAAGGTGGCTGTGGGTAATGAGAGTCTGCTGTGTGTTCTGAAAAGCTAGAAGAAAGAATATTTGAATGTTCACCGTTAGCAATGAATGCCCGAGGAGACTCAATAGTCCAATTTAATCCTCTGCATATCTGAATGCTTCCCACAAACCCCACAAGATATATGCATTATATTCATGCTTTCGAATGTCGGTTGAAACTAGTATAACTTAAAAAAAATGCAAAGTTGGGGCTGGAGAGATGGCTCAGCAGTTAAGTGTGCACACTACTTCTGCTGAGGACCCAGGATTAGTTCTCAGCACCCAAGTCATGAGTCAACCTGAGACTCCAGGGAATGAGATAGATACCTTCAACTGGCCTCCACAGGAATCCCTATCTATGCACATATGTGACTTATCCAACACACACACATTAATTACTCTGCATTTCTCACTCTTCTTTCTACACCATACCAATGCCCAGGGTCCTGCCTTGGGCACCATAAGGCAGCAGTCACAAGAGCTATTGTAATACCCATCAGAGGCCATCATTCTTCGGCTGAGCTATTGCATTTGGCAGGCAGGTGACTAGGGCTGCATTATTGCCATCCTTCTGAAGCCTGTCAGAATATTGAACATAAATCAGCTTTAAAAATAAAACATAAAAGGAGGACATTGGCGGTTGTTGGGGTTTTATTTTGTTTGGATGCTCCTACTTCCTGAGGCCTGGCTATGATTCTCATGCTAACTTGAGAACGCAGGCATAGTGTTCTGGGCTGTTGTTAGACAGCATTGGTGGGATACCTGCTGCTTTTAATCCAGTATGTTAATTAAAAGACATTTGTTTTCTGAACAAAATAAAAGGTGAACAACCCTGAAGTTAGGAGGACAGTATCTGCAGGCTGATGTCACATTCCTGTGAGTGTTTCACTAGCTCACATCATGTTGCCAGCATCTTAGGAGGGAGAGCTATGGGGCAAAATCTTTTTAACATAGAGAAAATGTGTGTTATAAAAAACCCAGCTAGTCAAGAAAGTATAACTTGTATAATTTTTGTAATATCTTTGCTTTTAGGTTACTTTTATGAGTTTACCACATTCCAAAAATCTAGAAAAATCTAAACCATTTTCTCCTTTCATAATGAAATGACCACGGAGTGAATATTATCACGGCTGTCTCTATGCTGATAGTCAAATCAGGTGGCAGAGACCAGAAGCTTCACTTACCGTGCAAATGCAGACGAAGTATAATGTGTATGAAAGTGCAGAAACAAAGCCTGTTCCAGCCTGTTCTGCCTTAAGAATCAAATGAACAGGCTTGGAGAGATGGCTTAGGGGTGGAGCTTTTGCAGTACAAGCAAGAGGGCCTGAGTTTGAATCTGCAAAGCCATTCAAGCAAGAGCGCGGGAGGACACAGCCTGTGATTTCAGGGCCACTGCAGTGAGATGCCAGACAGAGACAGAGGGTCCCCAGAAACTCTCAGGTCAGCTAGCTTCACATATGCAGTGGTGAACATAAAGACCCTGTCCTAAACAGAGGAGAAGACAAGGAGGAGAAACACTCAATATTATCCACTGCCCTCCACATGAGCACCCACACTCGCATATGTGAGCATGTGTACACACACACACACACACACACACACACATACGCACATGCACACGCACGCATGCACACACGCACATGTACAGGCACACACACATGCACACACACATACTCATACATCCATGCATAAGTGTATCCATACATACACGTACATACACACTCACACATGGGGTGTGAAATAGCGTCACACATGTACAAAAGTGGATTCATACATATACAAAAGTTTTTAATATCTGAAAGCGAAATAAGTAAAAATATGAAAAAACAGAAGGCAAAAGAAGAAAATAAAAAACAAACCTCACATAGCTGATGGCAAATTGATGAGTATTTGCTATTAAAAAACACTGGGCTGTGCCCAGTGAAATGATTTTTAAGCTACAAGCAAGATAGTAGTCTTCTGATATGAAGACTTTCAAAACTTAGCATTCTCTTGTTTGTATATTTCATAAATTCATTTTCCCCTTAAAAATGTGCTTTCCATTTTGAAATCCTCAAATCTTTTTAACTGGTGCTTTCTGAGGAAAGAACCACCCTCATTTGTGTAGCTGGTCCCATGATTCCCACTGGTGAAGAGAAAGAACTTTTCTGTTTTCCATGAGCACAATGCCTCACTCAAGTGTATGTTCAGAACTCTTTGTCCACATCTTTGTGCTTATTTCGGATGGATTTCCATGGTGGGATGGCTGGGTTGAAAGGACGAGCAGCCTACATGTGAGTTGCACCGTGGAAGGCTGGATCATTTCAGCCTCACTCCTGGCGTGGAGTTGGACTTTGCCGGGGTCTGGAGGTGGAAGAGGAGGATGCTCTGTCGACTTTACGGTCTTTGCGTCTTTGCGTTGACTCCTGTAAAAGCAGGTGTCATGTAACAAGGGAGGATAAAGAGGAGCCCAGAGAGCAGAGCAGCTAATCTCGGCCTTTTCCTTTAGCTCCTGAAGTGAGAAGCCTTTGGTACCATTATGAGAGAGAGAAGGAAAAACCACAGACAAGGTCTGGACTGACCCTCTAGTAAACTATTTCTGCTGTGTCCTTTGAGACCCAGGGAGTCTAAGAGTCTGATGTGACTCAAGCATGCATAAGCCCACTGTGTATTATCTTGGAAATTCAGCTTGTTTAAAGACTTTGGGAACAAAACTTTTGAAATTTTCTGTTCTATACAGGTTTGTAGTAGGCGCATGAATCAGCTTTTGACATTAAACCTCACCTTTTAATTAAAAAAAAAGTTATTTTATGTGCATGGGTGTCTGTGTACCACATTTACCTGGTACCTGTGGAGGCCAAAAGGCGGCATCAGATTCCATAGAAATGGAGTTACAGATGGTTGTGGGCTGCCACGTAGGTGCTAGAAATCCAACCAGGTCCTCTGCAAGAGCACCAGTGCTCTTAACTCTGAGCTGTCTATTCGGCTCCTTAAATCGGACTTTAAAACAAAAGCTCAGGGAGCAAAACATCTTTATGACTGGGAGTCATGTGGAATCTGGAACTTTCTCTGTCTTCAGAGAATGCTCATGGAATGCATTAATCAAAATGAACAGAAAGCATGAACTGGGGATGGTGATAGAAAAGAAAGGCTCAAATGGCTTCTTCATAAATCAAAGGCTGAATCACCTGCTCCTGTACTAGAAAAATACATCATTGTTTCCGACGCTGAATGGTCTGGATGCTAAGCAACGCAACTGTCACCCAGCCCAAAGCAAATCAGGTTTCTCCCAGTATTTTACTCAGCCATGTATTGTGTTAGCTTATGTATGAATTTATGAGCTGTTCTTTAACCTTTCATTCACTTTGCCTTGTTGACACACTTTCTTATCTATCCTAACCTGGACATGAATTCCACGTGTAGATGAGACTGAACTTGAACTTCTGATCTTTCTGCCTCTACCTCCTAAATGCTGGCACTGCGAGCATGAGGCTGCACACTTTGCTTGAGTCTACATTTTGTTTCCTGCCAGTGAAGTAACTCAGATTATATATATATATGGTGTGTGTGTGTGTGTGTGTGTGTGTGTGTGTGTGTGTGGTTTGAATACCACACCTAACTTATCGCTCAAAATTATACTAATTCTAAAATTATGGTTTCAACCTGGATCACTTAGTAGTTAGAAGAGTACATCACTTTAAATGAGGCTGAAACATCACAGACTATGAAAGATAATGAGGGAAACCAAGAATAACCTGAAAATACTGAGACATGTGTCAAGACTGATGTCTGTAGGGGAGCACACGGGGTGCTTTGCAGAACAGAGGTTGGGAGCATGATTTAACCAGGTCAGAAACACCGAAGGGAAAGCAGCCAGCTGTATCCCGTGGTACAAAGCTGTACTGATGAAGAGGAGGCCATGATCCAGTATGTTGAAGGTATCTCACTCTACACCTTTCCTTTGAGCTAATCAATTGATAGCTTGCTGATGGAGTGGCTTTGAGTTCTGTTGAATAATAGCCATGGGGAAGATCTTTAAAAAAGAAAAAAAATACCTGGAAATTGACCACTGTAAGTTGCAGAGTGACCCCTGGTCCTGGAAAGACTGGATGTAGGGGAATGCCAGGACAGAGAAGCGAGAGGGGGTTGAATGGGGAAAAGAGGGAGGGAAGGGGGCTTATGAGACTTTCGGGGAGGGAGGAAACGGGAAAGGGGAAATGATTTTGAATGTAAATAAAAAAAACTTAGAAAATAAAATAAAATTAAAAAAAAAGAAGCAGAATGCTACTGGGAAAGTCTCATGACCTATGGGCTATCTAATTTCTCAAAGAAACTTCTTACTACAATTTGCTTGATTTTATTGAATTCAAGAGAAAATGATGTATCTTGGCTCCTCTTTAACCTAAGTCTAGGAGAGTACCCTACTCCAGGTGTCCAGAAGTGGGCTAACACTCTGTCTACTTAGAATCCTGGGATTAGATACCACTGCCTTCTCAGAATGCTGTTGTTGGATCCTTCTGGAAGGGCATGGGGTAGCCAACAAGGACACAAAGAAAACCACAGTCTACCTACACTGACGTAGATGCTAGAAAGAAAAAGGTTTTCCAAGCTGAATACGTGGTCAACAAATAGAGAAGACAAGTTTGTGTGTGTGTGTGTGTGTGTGTGTGTGTGTGTAAACAACTAAAGGCAATTTGAGCTCAGGTGGCAATTTTCTAAGTCAGATATTTGGTTTTCCAACTAAAGTATTTTTATTAGTTACCAAAGAAGCTAGTCATTGTCAAGATCTAAGATCAAGTATATGATATATTTTGAGGCACAGAACAAAAATATAAAGAGGAGGAGAATGATAATACTTGAGGATTTAATACAAAACCCCTAGCAGGTAAAAATAGAAGCTACTGGGACAGAGCAAGGAAAGACTGGAGAAAAGAATGACTTACTCTTTACATTATAAAGATTCCTTTCCCTGAGCAGAAAAAGTATCAAAACCTACTATAAGCAGTATGCTTAGATTTTTTTTTAAGTTATAGGCTTAAAATAGCAGTATACTCAGAGACCCTCATAAGCATTAAATAGACACTGAAACCAATCAACGCAGATAGATGAGAGAAGTCACGGGGAGTTTTACATTCCCACACATGCAGTCTCAGACTTTGCACAGGGAGTGGTCAGCCAACAAGACACAGAGGCCTGCTGATTCAGTCTGATCTTTCTGGAGAAGGAGTTCTGATAAAATCTGGAACAGAGGATTCTAAGCGGGCTCAGAAAAACCCAGCCAGGTTAGGAAAGGATAGGCAATAGCATATTGGAGAACCCCATTTGGGCTCTAAAAATCTCAAAGGGAGGGTCTGCTGAGATGTGGTGGTCAGTCATGATTGTCAACTTGATAAGAGTGAGAGTTACCGTGAAACAATTCCTTGAACATATCTGTGAGGAATTTTCTAGATTAGGCTTATTAAGATGGGAAGACTCATTTTAAAGGTTGTGGGCATCACCCCCTGGGTTTTGTTCCCAGACTGAATGAGAAGCAGACATTGGGCACTCATCCCGTCCTGATGCAATGTACACAGCTGCCTTACAGTCCTGCCACTGTACCTTCCTCACCTTAGGGGCTGTATTCTGGAACTGTGGACTACAGTAAGCTGCTCCTCCCTTAGGTTACCTTTCTCAGGCTTTTGACCACAGCAACAAGACAAGCAACAGATGTAGGTAGAAATTCAGTACCTAGGCTGAGAAGATGGTATGTCGTGTGGGAAAATGCCTAGGATTTAATGTCCTAAAAAACAAAACATCTAGACTCCCAGGCACAGGGTCAAAAGGAAGGGGATGGAAAGACTGTAAGAGCCAGGAGTGAGCTTCTGTAGCAAAGTAGGATTTGTGGGACATGACAGAGCAGTTGTACACCTAAACTCAACAATACTTAGGACTGCATTCTCAAGACATGCACAAGACAAAGCCAGTCAGAGGCCCAGCATGGATGGGGAAGGGGCTCACGAAGCCCCACCCTCTAGCTGAGGAGCTATTGGTAGCTTATGGCTACTGGGAGAGGAGGAGTCAATTTTCTACAGGGATGAGGGCCATGAAGGCCCATGATCCCATACTCATGCACATACAGCCAGCACTGAATGGATTCAGAATGTATTAAATTATAGACTGGTAAAGGGAGAAAACAAAGTAGGGAAAGAGCTAACACTGGAGACATAGGAGGGGGACTGCAGAGGTTAGAATGAGGGGTGGATTGAATCCAAACACATCCTATATGCGTATATGAATACAAAACAAAGATTTCAATCAAATTCAAAATGTGTAAACACTTAAATTTCAAATAAAAAGCAATAATCTTTGGGAGAAGGGAAACTGAGGATTGATAGACTAGAACAGTACAGGAAACCCCAAATGGAGAACACGTACATCACAAATGATGCCAGAATCAAACCAGCCAAAAGCTGGGAAAAGAAAGCAAAACACATGAAATAAATATTTGCATAAGTGCGGAAGCAGAACTTTTATCTTAAAGTAATTTTTAAAATAATTTATTTAATTTTATTTTATGTGCATTGGTGTAAGGCTGTCAGATACCTTAGAACTGGAGTTCAGGCAGTTATAAACTGCATGTGGGTGCTGGGAATTGAACCCAGGTTTTTTTGGAAGAGTGGGCAGTGCTCTTTTAAAACTTATTTACTTATATCCCAAAATGCTGCCCCTCCTCCCTGTTCTCTCTCATAGGGTTCCCCCTCCCTCCCCTTCATTTCTGAGAGCATGCCCTCCCAGGAATCCCCCAACCCTGGTTCAGCAAGCATCAGCAGGATTAGGCACATGCTCTCCCACTGAGGCCAGACAATGCAGTCCTCTGCTGCACATTTGCTGGGGTAAGGTGGGGGTTCAGAGCAGCCAGTGTGTGCTCTTTGGTTGGAGGCTCAGTCTCTGGGAGCTCCCAGAGGTTCAGGTTTGTTGACTCTGTTGTTCTTCCTATGGGGCTGCCAGAGCCTTCAGTCCTTCCCCCAACTCTTCAATAGGGATCTCCAAATTCCATTCAATGTTTGTCTGCAGATATCTACATCTGTCTCAGTCAGTTGCTAGGTAGAGCCTCTCAGAGGACAGCTGTGCTAGGCTCCCAGATGGAACTTAACCACTGAGCCATCTCTCCAGCCCCTAAAGTAAATTTATAACAAAATATATGGGTTACTTTTTATTTATTTCTTGGAGAGAGAGAGAGAGAGAGAGAGAGAGAGAGACTGGCCTAAAGCAGTTATATCCATGCTGTCATCTACAGAAAAGCAAAAGTGATAGAAAATATAGTAGGGGATGGATCCCAAAACCACAAGTCAAACAGAAGCAAAGTATCAGGGACAGTTTATATGGTTAAACTTAAAACAAACTAAAGGGAAATAATGTATATTACCAAATTCGATACCATCTGAATAAGTTATGATGACCATAACCCCATATTTACTTTCAGTCGAAAACCATCAACTGGTTAAGTACATAAAGCAAAAACTATGAGGACTTAGGAACTTTCAAATAATTATAATAGGTGACACTGTTTCACATGAGTGATACCTAAACATCAGTTAAACTGATGAGGTAAAATCATAAGTGAAGAATAGGTGTCTATAAGACATGTCTTGAGAGTGGGGGATACCAACTACAAAGCAATTGCAACAACAACATGATAACTAGTTACTTGAATAACATGATGATAACTAGTTACTTGAATAACATGATGGTAACTAATTACTTGTATTACATGGAAGAACTTTACATTTTTGTTTTCTTTCTGAGACATGGGCTTATTCTACAGTTCACCAGGTCAGGAACTTAGTGATACTCCTGCCTCCTGAGTGCTGGACTTACGGATGAGAGCCGCCATGCCTATTGTTACAATGTGTATTTTTACATTTTGATCGTATGTACTTTATAGTTTCAAATTCAGTAAAGGTAGAAATCAACAATACAGAGGTGGCCAAGGAAGTTACTTAGAAATAAACCTGTTTAGCAGATAAGCCACACTCCTGAGCTGCTGCTGTATAATGGACAGATGTAAGGTGAAATTATTACTTCTCAATAGAGGACTACATGGGAATTCCATTATGTGACAGCATCTCATGTGAGACATGTGCAGCATACAATATGTTTAGTTGTATTGTTAGAGATCCAACATGAAGGACTACAGAGAAGGCTCAGTGGCTAAGAATACTTACTACTCTTGCTGTGGACCTGAATTTGGATTACAACGAACATATCAGGCAGATCACTATATCTGTAATTCCAGCTGCAGGGAATCTGATGCTTTTTTTGCCTCAGCAGGAACTGCACTCATGTACACAATGTCCACCCTCCCATATATAAACATTTATTCATATATAAATAAAAATAAAATGTAAAAAACCTATAACATAAAAAAGTAAAGAAAGAAACATATATCTAAAGAAACTAGATGATAGAAAAGCAGTTAAAAACCGCCAGTGGCTAGTAAAATAAGAAATAGGAAAATGGAATCAGAAATTAATTTAAAAGTTAAATTTCATGGATCGTTATAGGTTCTTGTCTTAGTCAGGGATTCTATTCCTGTACAAACATCATGACCAAGAAGCAAGTTGGGGAGGAAAGGGTTTATTGAGTTTACACTTCCACATTGCTATTCATCACTAAAGGAAGTCAGGACTGGAACTCAAACAGGTCAGGAAGCAGGAGCTGATGCAGAGGCCATGGAGGGATGTTGCTTACTGGCTTGCTTCCTCTGGCTTGCTCAGCCTGCTCTCTTATAGAACCCAAGAATACCAGCCCAGGGATGGCACCACCCACAAGGGGCCCTCCCCCCTTGATCACTAATTGAGAAAATGCCCCACAGTTGGATCTCATGGAGGCACTTCCCTAACTGAAGCTCCTTTCTCTGTGATAACTCCAGCCTGTGTCAAGTTGACACACAAAACCAGCCAGTACAGTTCTTAAACACAATTACAGAAAACACAGTGAATAAAAATGTATGACAAAAAGATATAACTGTAAACATGGGAGATTTAGATTATTAGGGGAAATAAAATTTGGAAGATAGCTCAGCAGTCAAAGCATTTGGTATTCAAGAACGAAGACTGGCATTTGGATCCCCAGAAAGTGCATAAGTGCTGGATTAGCTTAGAGGTGTACTCCAGTGCCAGAGTGTAGACAGCACCAAGAAGTCCAGAGCAAGCTAACAATTTGAGATATACACTGAGCTGTGGATATGGAGAGGAACTTCCTTAGTAAGCAGGGTAGAACAACAGAAGATTATTCTCAGCACGAACTTCAGGCCTTCAAGTACACAAACACACACGTGCACACATATATACAGAAGTACACACAATATATACACAAGAAAATAGAAAAAAAAATGAAAATGTAAATAAAGCAGATGATTTTTTTCCACCAAGTCATAAAAGCTGACCTCAAAAGAAACTGAGAGCTTTCATAAGTCAATCCTCACGGAAGCTGCTAAGCCAGGAATGAGTTACTCAGGCGTGACAGAAGCGTTTGTGTGGGTGGGATTCTATCTAAACCATAAAGAAAAGATTAGAATAAAGTTGTTTGTCATCTAGAGCATAGGACTCCACGTAGGCAGCTCACCCTTTGTGTTTTTATGAGCTCAGAATGATGTGAGTGCCACCACGTCACAAGAAAGCACTACTGCAAGGCAGAGCAGAGGACCCTCCGGCCAGGCTCATGAAGATGACAGACTAGAGACGGTAAGGTAGATGTAAGGACAGAAACCACAGCAGAGCAGCAGAGTGATAATCTAAGGTCACAAGAAGGGTTTATTTATGAAGTATAACATCTGTCAGTGTGGCATAGCATCACAGCCTTCAACAGACTCAGTAGGGGAAGCTACATAACCATAATAGAAGGTTTAAAAGCACTTTGATGAAAGTTAACATCGAATAAACCTTCAAGTACCACAAGGAAGTGACTTAAATTTCGTGAAGATGGTTTATCAAAATTTAGCATTGAATATCCTAAACATGAAATCCTCAGATGATTTTAGTTAGATCATGGAGGAATTTTTTTTTTAATCCTTCAGTTTATATTTAGGCCAGGCCTGTGTGCAGAAAAAAATCCAGGTATTCTTTTCCTTCCTCCTCAGAGATTGTGAAGAAAACAGGAGCCTACTCAGGGTATTTGCCCTGTATGATCCTTCAGTATCCTACGACTTTAACGAACTCCTTATTTTGCCTGTGTGAAATCCAGCAATTAAAAAAAAAATACAAACTCTTGAGTAAACACCCCATTTGGCCTTTTTCCCCTCCAAATTTTTTAATCTGCAAACAAGTGTAATGCGCGTAATCTAGAGAATACAGAATGTTAGCCTGTTTATTTTCCAGCAGCTGGGACGTGAAAATAAATAGGCATGCCCAGGGTACAATGGAGCAGGGAGAAGGCAGACAGCGAGAAGAAAGAATGCAGCCGAACAGTGGTCAGATGAGCAGGCATTAGGGCGCAGTGGGAGCCCTCATCTCCCTCCTCCCTAACAAGCAAGTTGAACCAACAAACAAGGGAGGAGCTGATGTAACTTTGTCTTTAGCTGTTACTGACACCTAGAAAACTTTGACTGGGGCAATTATCTCTATTTTTTCCACTGATTGACTGTTGCAGTGTTGTCCGTGCAAGGCCTGTACAAGGCCTGTTTAGGGAAGCCATCTACAGCTGAGCCCCACCCATGTCCCCTCCCCATAGCCTGCCATCAAGTTTCCCCCCAATTCCCATCATCATGGGAACTCCTGATCCCAGGGTCTGCTGCACAGGCAGCAGAGAGCTTTGCACATGTAGCGGGGGATATGATGTGCACGTGCGGAGGTGTTGGTGGGAACGTAGCAGGGGTGGAGGAGGAGCATGCCTGTGGAGGTGACATTTGTAATGCTCGACCTGCTCTCCGCCCTGTAGTAGCTATGTGGGTTATAGACAAATAGCTAAAGACTCTCAGGGGTACCAGTGCCCAGTGAGGCTTTGCTACGCAGAGACAAACGTTCCCTCCTGTAGCGCCCTTATTTGCTGCTTCTGTTTGAAGGCAGTCCCTACCTTGAATTCAAGAGTAAGCTTGGTATCAAGAGAGCTTCCGATTTTACTTGCATGATAGAATTGCCCAAGAAACAGAGAAAGTAAAGCAAAGATTTTTGGTTTTTGTTACCCAGACTGTCTACCCCTAGATTCCTACATGGAACCATTCACAACCCAGGAGCCAGTGTGGGGTGAGGAAGCTGATGAGCAGAGCAGAGGCATGACCTCCCCCAAGGCTTCTCCCAGCTGTGCCAGTGGGGAATCTGCCCTCTCCTCCGCTTCCTCCTAGCAAAGGGGCTGTCAGTTGTTTGGGGGTTGGTTCCTTGAGGTCTGGTTTGCCTTGTTAGGAGTGACAGCATTAGCCTACGCCCTGGTTCTCAAAAGAGAAATCTCTATCCAGACATAAACTATCTAAGCATCTCACTCCCTCAGGGCCCCAGGTCCTAGTCTCTCTACTAGGTGGAGGTAAGGGCTGACCTGAGTTCTCTCCACAGAAGTTGTGGCTGCAGTGTTCCCTTGATCAGATATGACCCTCAGAATGTCATTTCTGAGTTGTTCTCTATGGTTTTCAGTCAAGTGTGTGACCTTGATGAGAGCCCCCAGTAACTGTAAGAGGGGTGCGGTTGGTCATCTAGGAGATTGCCAAGCTCCTTGTCTGGCACAGACAAAGAACTGAATGCTGAGTTAAGACAGGAGACCAAGCCACTGAAAGGGAGAAAGTAACAGCTTTATCACTTTGGGATGGGAGGGGCCTAAGGCTAGAAGCCTACTAACTGGAATCTGGCTTGATGTTTTACATGGTCCCTGGGTCTTCCTGTTTTCCTTTTGGTCCTCTTTAGATTCCATGCCTCCCTGCCATTTCCTACAATGTCTTCTGGAAACAGAAAACCTCTAACACAGGGAGCCACCAGCTTCTTATTTTTTTTCTTTGTCTACCCATGTCTCTTTAACTCTTCTTACCAAGGTCAGTTTTTCACTTTGCAATGTGATTGATTTATCTCGATGCCTGGCTTATTTCACTTAACCTATGACTTTCAATTCCATCCATGTTGCTGTAATTGACCAAAATTCATTTGTATGGTTGAATGCTATTTGCTTCGGGTGGGTGCCATGTTTTTCTTGTCCATTTACAAAATCATGAACACTTGCTGTTCCATCTCTTGTTTATCCCGAGTCGCTACAATGAGCATGACTGTGTAGCCACGCCTCTCAAACTTGATGGCACTTTTAAACTCTGTGCTCTTGTGGTCCCTTCTTTTGCTCCCATGACCACATATACTCAGTTAATTTGGGAATTCTCACTTACTAAATGCTGCTTACCCTGCCACTCCAAGAATCTCTCTAACAACACTGCTCAAACATGGAAGTTGGCTTCTTTGGTCCTGTGTGTATGCCTGGCCTTCAGAACTGTGTCTGATGAAGAGAACATGCGCAGTATATGTTAACCAAGTCACGTCTAAAGAGATGAGCAGATTCATGACCTCAGTTGCTCTCCATAACAGCAGACACAGTGAAGACTTCCTGCAGAGAGACCCACTTCTGATGACGATAGCACCTGTCTCTTTATGTATGCATGAATTCCCCCTGGCTTTATAACTCACACGCATGCACAAATGGAGTTGCTAATGGGTTTTACTTGGTTCTGCTTCATGAACCGCTGGTTGCCCGTGTTGCTACATTATTAGTTCACTTCTTTGTTCTTGCTGCTGTGTCCTCACAGCACGGGGTGAAAATTTGGCTAGAAAAGACAGAAGCTGTGGCAAGTGACCCAGAAGTACTCTTCGCCATGCATGGCATTCATTTCCTACAGATGAGCTAGTGTCTCACCGCGGTGTTCTCCGTGTCTGTTGAATCTCAGGAAGTACAGCCTGTGGAGACTGTGTCTGTAAGCCTTGAACTACAAGGCTTGAGAGTGTCTAGGGAGAAATGTGTCCTAAGGGAGCCACAGGAGTTTAGTAGTAAGCACAGTTCCACAGCTGCACTGAGAAGTGTTTTTCTCCCTTTTCCTTTTCATATCCTGCTCTCTTTCTGTCGTCCAGGTGTTCATCCAGTTTTTTTGTTCCCCTGTGAATGGTATTCTGTCATCTCCTCCATTTGTCTGGCCATTAGTTACCAGATTGTTGAGGATTTGACTTATTCAGCCTTCGAACATCTGTCCCAAATGCTTCTCAAAGGAAATTACTAGCTCATACTGTTTATAATTAACTTACAGTGTTACAGTGGTTGTTCCTAATTCCGATCGACTTGGAAAATTTATGTGTGTGTTTGTGTGTGTGTGTGATATGTGTGTGGTGTACATGTTTGTGCACATGCACGTGCATGTGGATGGAGGCCAGAAGTCAATTTCAGATGTCTCTTGTTGAATTTAGATCTCATCAGTTTATTAGAGTTGCTAACTAGTAAGCCCTAGGGATCCTTTTGTCCCTGTGTGTGTGTGTGTGTGTGTGTGTGTGTATATTCATATCTCCCAGGTTACTCAGTGGATTTGAGTACATTGAATATGACCCATGATCATGAATGCCACACCCCTCTACCTTAGTACTACATTCTTAGAGAACTGTGCCCATCCTTACCTAGTCTAAGTTAGAGTATCCTTACCCAAGATAAATTAGAATACCCTTACTTATTATAAATTAGAATGTCCTTACCCAGGACAATTTAGAATAGCCTTTGCTTTTGCCAATTAGAATGTTCTTAACTAGTCTAAGAGTATTCTAACTTAGTATAAGTTAGAGTGTCCTTAACCTATCTAAGTGACATTGGTCTTCTCTTGTCTTAGAGCCATCTAATCATGTGCTACACTTTATTACATTTGTTTGCATCTCTTTTACTGAGGGGTGAAGTTGGATTGGATATGCCTTTTCATTTTTGTAGTATTCTTTATTAGAACAATTAACAAGTCCCGCACAGCTAGTAGTTGCACAGTAAGCATACGCAGACTGACTGACCGGTGAAATCCCCTTTACTAATGCTGGCCAGCGCTGGACAACTGCAGGTTAGCAGCTCCAGGGAATAGCCTAATCAGCAGCCCTGGTTAGTGCTTAGCAGCCTAGTTCAGAGGATGGAGACAATTAACCATACTTTAAAAAACCTGGTTGCTAGCTGTCTCTTTAGTTCCTTCTGAAAACTATGTGGGATCTTTGTCCTCACATATGAGGGTGATACTGGAACAAACCAGGCTGTCTCTGTTAGAGATTTATGGAGTAATTCCAAAGGAATTTCACATTGTTGCCCTTCTTGATATGAGGTCACAGAACTCACTTGGCTTCATATAGACCTGCCTCGGGCTGGAAAGTTGCTTCAGCTTCCCTTCCCTTCATGTAATCCATGAATTCAGTTGATGCTTGCCAGTTCTTCATTTGCTAAGTGGTGAATTACTGATCAAAAGCTGTCCCTGTGACAGGGCCTACAGGAATGGAGCCCTCTCAGCTGACTTTCAGTAGAGAGCTCCCTAGTTCTCATCTTCTCTTGGCTGACTTCTTCAGTGCCCTGCACTCCTGTTACTGTTGCTCCTTCTTTGAGGGGGCGGGCACTCTAAAACAGCCTAAGCTCAGGTCATCTACTGTATACTCTGAAGAATCTGATGCTCAGTCCTTCATCAGCATCCTAAGCTGATTTCATCATTGTGTAGGATGTGTGTGATTGAGTGTACAACAACTAACTACATTTATAAATAAGCACTGGCGACTACCTTCCTACCCTAACTTTAAATGAATGGCATAAGTGGTAGCCAGAAAGATGCCTCAGTGGGTAAGAGAGCTTCCTGTGCAATCGAGACAACCTCACTTTGAATCTCCAGTACACATGTAAGCAAACAACCTGGCTATGACTGCACATGGGCCCATCTCTCCAGTGCAGGGTTATAGGAGGCAGGAAGTACATTAAGAGTTGCTGGCTGGATAGTCTATCAGTCTGGCAAACCCCAGGTGCAGTGGGAGATCCTGTGTCAAGGGAAGAAGATGAACAATGACAGAAGAAAGCGTCTGGCATCCTCCTCTGGCCTCTGTGCTTGAGTATGTACACACATACTCTGCCACACACAGAGAACAAAACACTTCCAGGTATAGGATACGTTTAAAAAAATCCCACATACTTGAATTCCATCCTCTCAATGGAGCTTTCTCATTCATAGTTATTTATGAATCAAGAGGCAGAATGATAAGCAAATTATGATACACAAAATATTTTGAAGCTTTCTGAGGAACTGGCCCATACTAGTTTAGTAATGGTGAGTGTGGTGGGAAGTGCAACATTCACTAGTCCTCTGTTGAGTTGACCCCATGGCTCCATTTATATCCTCTAGAAAAGGAGTCCAACAGAAGCATCTGCAGCTTCTACACAGGGAGACTCCTGAGGAGTCCTTGCAGGAACAGCTGTTGCTGTGACTGTCTCTGCCATCTTCCCACCAGGCCCTGCTGCACTGGCTTGGGCAACTGCATTTGGCTAGAGCCCACATAGGGTGCGGAAAACTGAACAGGATGAAGAAAAGAAAGTGACTGTGAACTGGCTAAAGGACAGACACACACGTGGAGTAAAGAGGTACGAGAAAGATTTGTGGAAACTTGACCCTCTGCTTACTGGGACATCTTTGATTCAAGCCTCAGTTATGCTGACAGTAGCATCCCCCTCCTACCAACTCACCAGGCCGGCTTTTTATCTCCAAGGACTGTTCTCTGATTGGGTTTCCTGTCTGAACAGCCACGTTGACTTAGATCCCGTGATACTAGCAGCCTGCTATTGTTGCTTGGATACCAGCTCAATTACTGAGGATTAATAATAGGCAGGACACATGCCTAGAAAACAAATGAGAAACTGGGCAAATGTAACTTTGCAGCAGAAGAAACTCACCAAGTCTGTTTTCCAGAACTAGCTTAAATAATATTGGCTGATGTAGGAACACTTGTCTTTGAATCTGGGCGGGACCATTCTCTTGTGAGCAGCCAATGTGAAGAGCACTGTCTTCACTTCTGCAGGTTCTTTTCCTCCTCCTCAGTGTTGCATGCAACTCTTTGAATGCCTGAAAGACAACAAATACGAACCGGTTAGTGCTGCTTCTGGCCTGTTGAGATAAAGCCCTATCAAGAAGCCCTAATGTCATTTGGGTCAAGATGACATGAATATCTTGGTTCCTCTAGGTGTCATATCTCTTCATCTTGGCGATGCTTCTTAACTGATTTTTGTGGCACAACAGTAACCCATCTGGAAATCTCACCAAGAAGACCCACAGATCCTAGGTGTGTTTCTGGATTGTAATATGTAATCTGTGGTTAGCCCATGCAATTAGATAGTGGTTGTATTGTTTAGTTTTTGTTCAACTTGACACAGGCTCAGGTCATCTGGGAAAAGAGAACCTTGGTTGAGGGAACGCCTCTATCATATTGGTCTGTAGAGCATTTCCTTGATTAATGATTAACGTGGGAGGGCACAGCTCACAATGACTGGTGCCACCCTTGAGCACCAGCCTGGATTGTATAGAAGGGTCCTGGATTGTATAGAAGGGCAGGCTAAGAAAGCCTTAGGGAGCAAGGAAGTAAGCAGTGTCTTCCATTGCTTCTGCTTCAGTTCCTGCCTGCAGGATCCCAGCCTGAGTTCATGTTTTGACTTTCTTCAGTGATAGACGATGATCAGGATGTGTAAACAGATTCATCCCATTTTCTTTCTAAGTTGTTTTTAGACATGGTGTTTTATCACAGAAATAGACAGCAAACTGGGACAATAGGCAAGGGACATGACTAGTTATAGCCCAGAGATGGCATCTTAAATGGCCACACAACAGAACTCACGCCTTTTATTAAGTTATCCAAGCATATCAACAACAAAGCAGTATAAACTGGGTTCTGATACTCTGATGGAAGAGACTTCTAGTTCAAAGTGACATTGGCGACTGAGAAAGGAGATTACAAACAGATCCAGTAAATCAGTGACCTGGAGCAGAACTTGACACAAGATGGAGTGAAGGTTCAAGTGTATATAACAGGAGAGAGAGAGAGAGAGAGCGCTTACAGTGTGTGAAGAAGCAGGAGGAAAAGGGCGGTGCTGGGAGATCAGATGGCCCATGATTCAGCACTACAGCAATGCAGTTGCCCAAGCCAGTGCAGCAGGGCCTGGTGGGAAGATGGCAGAGACAGTCACAGCAACAGCTGTTCCTGCAAGGACTCCTCAGGAGTCTCCCTGTGTAGAAGCTGCAGATGCTTCTGTTGGACTCCTTTTCTAGAGGATATAAATGGAGCCATGGGGTCAACTCAACAGAGGACTAGTGAATGTTGCACTTCCCACCACACTCACCATTACTAAATTAGTATGGGCCAGTTCCTCAGAAAGCTTCAAAATATTTTAAGTGTATCATAATTTCCTTATCATTCTGCCTCTGGATTAAGAAACGCTGTGTTTCAGACCCAAAGGGATGTCGGGCTTACAGGCCTTTGTGTTGAACGTCCTTTCTGAGCTTACTCTTTTCTAGAACTACCCTCTCCCCCTGAATCTCAGCCAAAGCCCCACTCCTATGTAAAGCCTTTTCTGACATTCTCAAGCCGAGTTATAGTCTTTGCTGGCTTCTACTATATCCTGTACATTCCTAGCTAAAGACTCATTAATCACACTAGATAGAATTAGAATAGGATCTCCTGAAGGCTCAGATCAAATGTGCAGATCTTACTCCTCTTTGCATCCTGTTAGCTGGCTGGTCCCAGCCATGTGGTGTGTACTCTTTGAATATTTATTGGATGATTAAATAAAGGCATGAATGAAAGTGAGTAGAGAAACAAAAGATTTCTGAGAAGAGGTTAGTAAGAAGTCTGGTATTTTACCAGAAAAGGGGCACCTCTAACTCTGCATTTCTGTATACCATACAGGTTGGGAATTATATTCTAAAGAATTTTAAATTTCCAGTGATGTATAAAAAAAGAAGTTTTTAAGCTTGGCATAGTGGTGTACACCTGTAGTTCCAATACTCAGGAGAGTGGGGCTGGAGGTTGAGAATTTGACCAGGGTTTGTACTCTGGGATACATACTGAGTCACTGTTATAAGGAGAAGACAAAGGAAGAAAAGAATGATGAGGAGGAAGAAGAAAGGGAGGAGGAGGAGGAGGAAAAGGAGGAGAAGGAGGAAAGGGAGGAGGAGGAGGAAAGGGAGGAGGAGGAGGAGGAGAGTAATTTTTCCTGTCAGTAATTTCATGGCCTTTTCCCTTTATCTCTAGGGGATGAGTCCTCAGTTGAAATGATGAGTGTGTCATATTGTCACCCATTCACTTGACAGTGAAGAACATGACGCCAATACCATGTGTCTTTTTAATTCTCTAGATCTATATTCTCATGCTAAGACCATTCAGAAAGAAACACAGGCTGTGCTGGCCTCACCTCCAAATGCTCCATGTCTGTCTGTGGAGTGTAGCACCTGATGCCTGTGGAGGATTTCACTGATCTGATCCTGATAGAAGCTGTTGATCTCTGAGATGAGTTTCCCTTCATCCACTAACACCTTTGTTTCAGAAACAAACAGAACAATAGAAAAAAAAGTTTGTCTTGTGGCATGTACTCCTAAAGACCCTTCATCTCGGCTTGCAGCCCATTTTCAGTATTTGTCTTTCATGGGAACATCCAGTCTGTCTTTAATGCTGTCAACATGTTTCCAAGCAGGCTGGCTGGGGTGTTAGCAAACACAGGCTGCAGGACTTCTCCATTTCCTGATGGCTGAGGAGAGCCCCACTTCAAGCAGGGAGCTTTAAAAACACACATACCTTTATTTTTCCCTTTGATCAAATTATTAGTGTCATGATTTCATTATCTGTTTTAAAGTGTCATCTGTACTCAATGTCTTCTGATTGTTTTTGGTGCTCTGTTATTACAAAATGAGTTATGGATATTTTAGTCTGTAGCCAGATCTTTGAGAGTAGCAGATACAAGTCATCAGTCTCAGTCACTGGGACTGTGGTGAGGCATCTGATCGATATGGTGAGAGCCAGAGCCTGGGAGTCAGACTTGCCTGGATCTAAATGATTCTTCTGTTCTGTTCCAACTTTGTGCCTGGACATAAGCATCTGCATACCTCAGTTTCTACCCTGATTATTCTTACAGATCCGTAGGAGACTCTAGACAAGTGTTGATGGTGTAAGCAATGATGGAGGGGCTTGATGATACAAACTTTCAGGAGATAAAATTCTTGCTCCAGGCACATTTTCCAACAGTTTTGGGGGAGTTCTCATCTTTATGTATAAAACCAAATACCATGGTTTGGGATGAATACGATCTAAAGATTTTCAAGCTGCTGTGTTTCAATGTCTTGAAACATAACCCAGAGCAAAGTTCTGCCTTCAAACCTCTGGATGCTTCAGGGGGCAGAGGGCTGGATCTGGGTGATCTAGAAATGGAAACGGATCTCTTTCTGATGCTCCCAATGCCTGTCTCCAGTACCAAACAGCAGGGTGATGAGGACGCAATCCTCTGTCACCTATAGTTAGGAGCCTTTTGCTACATCTCCCAAACTCTGGAAACAGGTTCCAACACAGTATATACAGAATTAGTAAACAAAAGGCAAGAGAATAAACAGATGTTACTATCTTCAAGTGATTAATATTCGGTGTATTTGGCAGATGGCGTTCTTTGTTTAGCAGTACCACACTTTGCCTTGTCCAGCTCACACTGGAGCAGGTCGGGTGGCCCTGAGGAACGCAGGAGGAAGTGAGCAGACAGAGAAGACATTTTTACCGCCTCCCATGAATTTTGTTTTTCTGAGAGAAGGCACCAAGTCTTCAGGAATTGGAGATACGGCATGGGCTACGGCTCCGGGGTAAAAGAGTTCCTATGAAGGTACAAGAACTGACCTGAATTTGATCTCCAGAACTTATGCTAAAAATCAAGCTGAGTACATGGTGTATATTTGTAAGACCAGTGCTGAGAAGACAGAGATAGCAGGATCCATGGGGATCACTGGCTAGTCAGTCTAGCCTAATCAGTGAGTTCCAGGCTAGGAAGAGACGGCGTCTCAAAAAGCAAAGTAGAAGGCTCATCAGGAATCACACATAAGGCTTACCACCAGTGCATACATACACCAAGTAACCATATAAACATCACACACACACACACATACACACACACACATACACCAAAAAGAAATTGGATACTAAGGGCTGTGGTATTGTGTGTGGGCACATTTCATTGGTTACATAGCAATTGAAGATGATAACACTTCTTGTCATATTGGAGCAAGGATCTTTAAGCTTTTACCAAAATGCCTTCCCCAAGAGAGGCCCCGGAGACACAGACAGCAGAGTACATGTCTTCCTCACATGGGGTTCTATAATTAGATTTACCTGAGACTTTTGTAAGTCCTTGGGCAAAGTATTAAGGGAAAGCATTCACAAATAACATACAGCCTTGTGAGACTGGTAGGACATTAGCTCTCAGCCATGGATAGAAAGAAGGGTTAACTTAGGGGCGTGGAAGGCCGGGTGTTTTGATTACCTCTCTTTTCCTGTTGTTGTATCTGACAAGAGTGCCTTGAAGAAGCTTGAGGGTACAGCCTGTCATGGTCGGGAAGGAATGGAGGCAGGGGTGTGAGGCAGGTGGTCATGTTATTTCTGCAGTCAGGACATGTGGAGAGAGTAACGAATGCTGATGTTCTGCTAATTCCCCCTTTTCTAATTCAGTCCAAGGCCCCAGCCCATGATAGGATTCTGTCCATATTTAGGATATATAATCCCACTCAGTTAACTCAGTCTGCAATGCTCCCTCTCATTCATATATATATATATATATATATATATATATATATATATATATATATATATCCAGAGATTTGTATCCGAAGTGATTTTAGATCTTCTTAGGCTGGAAGGACATCACAGGAAGTCCTATGTCTATGAGAGCTGTCAGCTGTTAAACCTGAGCCTGCATTTGTCTCGCTCCGATGCCTTCAACCCTCCTCAAATGATCCTTGGAGGCCTGATGGCTAAGCCACAAGTAAGCAGGGAGTCTTCATTTTATTGGATCTACAGGGAACCAGTGTTCATAGTTTTTGAGCCATTAACCCAAAGTTAAGTTGAGATATCTAGCCTTTTACAGCAGATCTTTCAGAGTCAAAGTTGAGGCTCTTCCAGGCTCTCTGTTTTGAGAGAGACTGCCTAGTCTTCTGGCCTCTGCTTTTTTAGCTCTACTTTCAAGGTTAAAGGGAAAGAAGCACACTTATCAACAATAAGGTTATACCTACAGATTACATGTGGCCCAACTCCGTGGGTTATGCATGAATATTTCCTTAGCTTACTTGGTCATGTTGATGTAGCTGTATAGTATAGAGAGGACATTAATTAAAATGTGCCACTCCTGTTTTAGCCCACAGAGCATCATCCTAGCAGCAGCTAGCTTGTTTACATCATTCCCATAGAGAGGTGATCTGACTGGCTCGTCACTGGTGCTGAAAGTGGATGTAGTCACACACTCCAAACAGCTTACCAGTACTCTCAAGGATCAGTAACACACACACACACACACACACACACACACACACACACACACACACACACACACACACACACACACACAGGTGTTTAGAAGCACAACACTAGAGGCCAGTGCTTGGAAGAATGCTATCATTTGATGCTAGGAAAGGTCACTGAGGATTTATTTTCCCTAACAGTCAGTGCAGGCGAGAGAGAGAGAGAGAGAGAGAGAGAGAGAGAGAGAGAGAGAGAGAGAGAGAGAGAGAGAGAAGACACTGTCATGGTTTTATGTACTCAGTAGGCACAATCTCAGAAATCTCTCAGCTTTGTTCCTAGTGTTCTAGACTCATTAATTCTGCTGAGAAGATCAAAGACACTAGTGGAAGATCTAGACACCAGTGAAAGACTTGAGAATTCTAATGATACTGGTAACAACACATTTTCCTGAGGAGACTTTTCTCAACTGCCATATTGAACAACTCCTAAGTATGTTCTGATTCTCTATACATATGATTACCCTTCAACATTTCAAGGCAGTATTGCTGTGTCTTTAAAATCAGGTCTGTCCACATATAAAACCCACATTGTCACCTTCCCTTAACTAGCAGAATAAAGACCTTTTCTTGTATGTTCACAGGAACTACACTGTAACAGAGTCAGGGAGAGTCTTGTTAAAAGGATGCTTGCTGTATTTTGGGAGGGTAAGTTGTAAGATCCTGTCTGTCACTCATCCTCACATGCATGCCTCATGTGGGGCTTCTCCTAGCAGAGCACATGGGTGCTGGTGATAGGCTGAACCAGTGGAAACAAGTACTTCATTGCTCACCTTAAGCCTTCACTGAGATGGCTATTCAGGTACTCACCCTTCCCTCTGCTCACTGAGGTGGCTATTCAGGTATCCACCCCCACCTGCTCACTCACTGCCTATTTGCTGTTTCAAAAATCTTAGCAGCACCTAGATTGAAGAGTCATTTATGGTTGACCCTTAATATACAGATGAGGAACAGACACTGGGGGAAGCAATTCCCTCAAGGTTGCATGCTCATCAGAGGTCAGCTTACCCACAGACTATGGATGGTCCTAACTGATTTCCTATGATCAGTATCTATCTTCCTGTTCTCCTATACCTTACAACTCTTGCTCTACTTGAGTGAGGCTGGGGTAACTCCGGCCTCTGTTTCCACACACATGTCAATCCAGGGTAGGATAAGTATATGGGTCATAAATAAAGCTTTTGAAGAAACTGTCTTGTTATAGGAAATAATGTGTATTGCAGTGGTTTGACATATATATATACATTAGAGCAAAGAAAGCATCTTCCAGTGCTGCCTGTAGCTGATTGTTCAGTGGGAGGTTCTAGTCTAAATCTTCTCAACAGTTGGGAACCCACTGGTTTCTCTCTAAAGACAGATCCAAGGGCATCTTCTCACTCAGAATGCTCATTTTATTCTTTGGCTTCTAAATACAAAGGAAAGCAACAATTTTATCTACTTAATCTATATTTTTGATGTTTGAGGAGAATATTGATATGCTTCTGATATTCTCTCAAATTCTTTTGGCACTTCTACTTTACATCTTGTTTCTGCTTTCCTTGGATTTGCTTTCTGCAGACACCAACATGTAGACATGCACACACACACACACACACACACACACACACACACACACACACACACACATGCGTGCGCACCCACACACATACACATACATCCACAAATATAAAGACATCTAATACATCTATCATCTATCTATCTATCTATCTATCTATCTATCTATCTATCATCTATCATTTCATCTATAAGGGAAGAACCATCATTGAGCAGGGATTGGGGAGGTAGCTCAATTGTTCGAGTGCTTGACTAACAATCTTTAAACTCTGGGTTTAATACTAGCACCACACATAACAGATGTGATGGTGCATGCTTGTAGCCTGAGGACTCAGGTGGCAGAGGCAGGAAGATCAGCAGTTGAAGGTCACCTTTGGCTACATAGTGAATTTAGTACCAGACTAGGCTAGGTAGGTCAAAAAAGAAAAGAAATAGGGTCTGTGAGATGGTTCTCTTGCTGCAAAGCCTGAAGACTTTAGTTTAATCCCTAGAACCCATGTAGTAGAAAAGAAGAGCTGACTCTCACCAGTTGTCATTTGACCTCCACATATGCAGTGTAGTAGGGCAAACACATATGAATACATGTGCACAAGCATGTATTGTATGTTGTCTGTGGCTGTTCTTGTGTTACAGCTCTGGTCAGTGATAAAGAGGAGTTGTCAAAACAGAGATCTTACTGCTCACAGAGTCTACAAAGTATTGCCATTGTAAGTCTCAATTGAAAATGTGTGCTGAAATTTTACCCCAACCTTGCCTTTGCATAAAAAGTGGTTTTGGATTCTCTGTAGTATGTGAGAGCACTTGTTCTCCCTGACTGACCCAGCTTGACACAAGGGAGACTCAGAACAACATATCTGTTAAAAGTTGGGCTCTTCAGGTCTATGTCTCACAGACACAGGCTGTCTGTGAACAGACACAGCCTTGTATCTCAGCAGACCTTGGGAAAATCTAGGGTTTCTCTCAGCCTCAGAATCCTGATTGACTTTGCTATGGTTTTCAAAAGTCTGAGGCTGCTAGAGTCTCCAAGGTGCTCTCTGACTTTGGATATATAACCATCTTCTCATACTGAAACTTCCCCACACGAGAGTACAGCAGGAGGACTGCACTGCATGGGAGACGCTGCAAAGAGTGACTCATTTACCTCATACACAGGCCTGCCGGAATGAGGAGGGACTGGGAGAGCTCTAGTTTCATCCACTGAGGGCACTAATGGGGTTTGGGGCATGATGGAAAGAGTACCCTTCTCTCAGCAGAATGTTTAGCTCCTCTGTCCTTTATCCTGAAGGACCGAATTCCAGCTGTGGCCACACCCAGTGCCGTGATGACCATCACATCCCTCTCCTATTCCCAGTGAACTCTGAAAGTCATGTTGGCCAAAGGTGCTCTGTGTTCTGGAAGTTTCCAGATCTTGTAGAGGCAGAAGGCTGATCTCTTTCACATCACCAAGATTTTGTTTGGGGGAAAAAATGATCGTGGCTAAAAATTTTGAAATTAGATTGAAATAGCATTATATCATCAAAGCTGAGCATTGCTTCACTGGGAAGGCTGAACTCCAAATAATGTTAGATCAAAACTGAAAAAGACACAGCTAACCAATGGAAACATGGGGCAGCATAAGAGGAAAAAGGATGAAGGAGGTAATGACCAATACCGACCCTTCCCTATCAGGCAGATATAGACACAAATCCCACACTGTTGATCATATAAAAGAAAATAACACACACACATACACACACACACACACACACACACACACACACACGTGACAATGTGGGGTGAGCCAGAGGACATTATTATGTCAAGTGAAATACCTCAGAAACAGAAGTGCTTCATCCTCTCAATCATATGTGAGCCTAGCATACTAACCTCAGAAGTGGAGAGAGCTGGGTCAGCATCAGCAGAGGCTGGGAGGAGTAGGGAGTCAGTGATGGAGAAAGTATGTAGTTCATGGGCATAGGGGTGCAGAGGACAGAAGGAATACCCTCTAATGTTCCAGCACACAAGAAGGTAACTGTGGTTCACAACATTGAAGGAATTAGAATGTTGTCAGTGAAAAGAAATGAGACCCATTTGAGGTGATAGATATCTAGATTATCCAGTTTTGAGATTACACACATATATATGCAGAATATTACATTGTATACCAAAAATGCATCAGACTTTGCAAGGAAAGAATGTTGTCTACAGGTATGTATAGTGCCCATTAGGAGTTGTGCATTATACATTTGGCATTTCTGCCTTTATGGTACCTTAGCTCTGCTGAATTAGAGCACCTTGAAGCCACACCCTCACTACAAAAGATATACTTTTCACTGTTATATGTAAATGGATATATTATATTTTTCATAATAAAAGCCCCATACTCTGTCCTACAAATCTATATAATGTTGTTGGTCATTTGCTCTTCACCTGACATGTCAAAGTGGCAAGCACTCCCATTCAGCCTGCTTCCTGTCTTGCCAGCTGTTAATACTGCAGTGAACAATGTGTCCATGGCATATCACTTATGAAGAAAGTTTTCCTTCCATATTTGGTCCTTATAAAGACAACCCCCTCAGGTAGTTGAGCAAGACACCCAAGATGTTAAGGATATCTCACTTAACATTTGTACCAGGACCCCAGCTTGGATCGAGGAGCAGATCCTTCCTTCTAGGAAGAGAAACCTAATTACCTCTTCCTGCATGCTTACTTCTCTAAGTTGAGGCCGACCACAGAGTGAAAAATAATGCAGTAGTCCAACATCCCTACAGGGGCCAGTTTTCTTCCGTGGGAGTCTAAAGATTAGTTCTTGGAGACAAAGAAAGCATGAGTTTAAAATGGGGACTTTTGATTTTCTTAGCCAGAAGAAATATGCAGCACTAATAAACTGTCTGATTCAAGCTCCCAGATGACCAAGGGTGTTGCTACTATCAAGTAAATAGGCCAAGTCAATTGATCCTCAGCCACTGACACTGGAGTCTATCTTGAGAACTCAGCCAGTGTACCAAGTACCAACCAGAAGTTAGATGTGAGCTCTCTGCACACACATCAATAGCCTGCCATTGTTAGGGGGCAGACTTGCACTAAACAGTCTCTTGCTGATGGCATGGGCAGCCCATATGTCTCATCTTTGACAATCCAGCAGAAGTATGCAGTAATTCTTATTTTCCAGCTTATCACATCATAAATTAGGCATCTAGGTTATTCTCTCCGGATGTTTTTCTCTGTTTACTTAGAGTGCTTGTACAAACTGATCCTTGAGTCTGAGATATTGGAGTTTTAGAGGAACAATTTTTCATCTGCCTTTGGTTTGTTGTGGTCTGGGAATTGAGGGGGGGTGTCTCATCATGTCCTTTCTTAGAGAATGCTCTGAAGAGATTTGCAATATTAAAGGGAGAAGCTTGGCATGCTGTCCCCATTCCATTTCAGTATTTAGTACCCTTTCATGGTTGTCAAAAGAGAATCTACAGGTGATATGAAAGGTTAAAGGAAGACAGCACTACACTTGCATTCCCAGGAGAGGGCTCCCCTTAGCTGTAATTTCTTGATTTGACTATGACATTGAGTGGCATCAGCCAAACCTCTGGGCTGAGGTTTTCCCAGTGGTCAGCTGAGCATGTTGGGATCGGGAGAAAGAGCACTGCCCTGGGTAGTGAGTGTCATGATGGGTCGTCTTATAGAACCCACCTGACTTCATTGCCCTTCTCCTCATGGAGCTCCAGGAAGAATTTCCAAATGTGTTAGTGCAGGGTAGAAACATGTTGTTATTGCCCTTATCCAGTGGCTAATGAGGGCTTTGCAGTCCCCATGAAAGAATTCCACTGTCAAGTTCTCTTTGAGAAGGCCATGCATGGCATCCGACATGCCACAGGAAGTCACAGCTTCCAGAGAAGGAAAAGTTAAAATAGGAGAGATAAGTTAGGTAGAATTGTCTGGTTGCCACTGACTTGGCATCTTTCCTGTAGCAGGTCCTAACTCCCATCAGGCACCATCTTCCAAACCTCTTTCCAGGCCCATGCTTCCCTTACCATTATTTTAGAGCTGCACAACCGATGTAGAAAAAAGAAAAAAAACGTAATAATGAACCCTACTGCCACCAACGAACCAAACCAAAGCAAAACCCACAAACACCTCATAACATTTTCAGCAAGTTTCTGAATTGTTGATGTTACACCATATTCACAGCCTAGGATGCATGGCCCCTGGGCAACAAGCCTGGATATACCTGACAGTTATCATACCAAAAAAGGAAGATGCTAATTTTGTTTATTCCTAAAATCTTGAATAAAAATGTTAATTTAAAGATTTGAATAAAATACCACTATTTGGTAATGCTACTTAGAGTATAACTAGAAATCACTATATTTTAGGGTGGTAGATGTGAGAATTTGTCACACATGCAGTGCCTGTGAAGTAGATGCAGTTTCATGCTTTAATTTTACTCCTTTGCCTCTTGTTCTGATGATGCGCAAATGTCAGTTGGAAGCCTCATAAATGATGCATGGTAGCCTTTAAGTCACTTTAGTGCATTAAAGCCATTTCTAATCTGAAGATGACTAGTACCCACCCATAGCACAAATAAATAACAGTAATAACAATAACCTTGCTGTTATGTAGTAGGCGGTGATGGGAAGTACTCTAATAGAGTTGTGTTACTTTAATGATTAAAGTGACTGTGTGTTTGCAGAAGCCTACTCTGAGTGAAGCACGAAGCATGAAGAGCCAAGGAATAATGAGGGCCCAGACCCAGGGCCTACGTTTCTGGGTCTCTGTCCTAAGTGCTTGCTTCTCTTTCAAGAGATAAATTTTTGCTTCGTTGCTTGAAAAAAAAAAACTGTGACCATGAAACAATGTGTTCTAGTTGATATGGGAAGGAATATTGGGAAATTGCCACATTTTGAACAAATGAAAGGAATGTGACCTATCGATGGGTTTTTTTTTTTTTTTTCTATTTCAGAGGAGCTGAAGACTGCCTTCAAATCATCAGTGGGCGTTGTTTCCATAGATGAGAACCTATGTACCGACAGACAGACAGACAGACAGACAGACAGACAGACAGACAGATACACACACACACACACACACACACACACACACACACGCACACACACGGTGCTCCATTTCTACAGTCTGGATTCCTAGTCTGCTCTGGGGAGAGGATGTTTTAGAGAGGATCACAGGTGGCCACCACAGCCTTCAGGTTGCTGGTTATCTCTGGCGTGCATTGTGGTGTTTTGTTATTAGAGGCAGCACCAAAGGGAGCACCTGTTGTCCCCCCCACCCCCCGCAAGCCTTGTTTCTCTCTGACTGTTGTTTTCTTTTGAACTTTTTTGCACCAAATACATCATAGAACAAAACAATAATAACAATACCACCCCAAATGAGCTCCCAGTAAAAAACCTTGATGAGACCCTTGCAGTCAAGGGCCATTAATTTTCCTGCATTCACCCCAGGATTATCTCATGCTGTGAATTGGCCATATTTGTTTAGTACAGCCATTTGTTTTAAGTTATCCAAACAGATTCCCCCAAAAGCCTTGATAATGGAGACTGTAAACTCTCTTGGAACTGGACAGACATGGTGGTCGACACTTGGAACCATCTTTTTCTAGCATGGTCTGTGCATACACTTTGATTCATCCAGTCTGGAAACTTGAAATTGCATTTTTACTTAGCAGTACCCAGGAAAGCTCTTAGTGCAACAAATGCCCCAAAGGTGGTTTGATTATTGTGCTATTATATTAGTAAGAGTCCAAAATTGCAAATGTGGGAAATGTGGTGTTGAATTTAAATAGTTCATTTTTGTCTGAGTTGGGAGTTAAACATTCCCTATGAGGAGCATCTCTGTGGTCTGTGCTTATGGGGTAGGATAGAGTCCTGTGCCAGAGCATGGTGGGCCACTGTACATAGAATGTCATATGGATTAGGTGCAATGGGATCTACTGTATGTGTCTACTTGTTCGTTGTCCTCCAGGAGGTGGGACTCATGAGCCACACAGTAGAACCCACCAGCTCCAGTTGCTGATGTATGTGTGTCCATCAGATTTGAATGAACTGGGTACCTGAAAGGGAGGCTGGAAATGGAAAAGGACGGGTGTATGATGCGAGAGAAGGATGAAACCAAGACAAAGGTTTCTGATCAAGGTTCAAAACTTAATATTTAGCACTGTATTTATTTAGGGAGAGCCCACAGACCCATCTTTTGTTTCAGTTGGCTTATGTTGCAAAGCAAGCTCAGTAGGCAGTTTGCTTCTGTAGGAAATAGCAGGTGCAGCAAGGCAGAAGACTCCACCCTAGGTTACTAGGTCGGAGGCAGACCAACTGTAGCAAACACTTAAGAGCTATTTAACCTGCTCAAGGCTGGGGGAAGGGCACACATGTGTGTGTGCTTATACGTGGGTATGTATGTATGTATGTATGCATGCATGAATGTATGTATATGATGTAGACATGAGACAGTGAGCATGTGGCATTCATAGTGAGGACTCTGGATATCCATCCTGTACAATGGAAGTGATTATGCATGATTTCAGAGATAGTCTGAGGTCAAAGACATTTGTTTTTGTGGCTTACTGATACACAGCACTATGGTGAACTTTAACTCAGTATAAACATTTAAATGCAGTAAGGTATTCAAACACACTTATTCTTTTAATGCTGTTGGGGATAGAATATAGGGCCTCATACATTCTTGGCAGACACTCTACACTGAGGAACATCTTCCTCCCAGACATTCAGACATTTCATTCACTTTTAATGTTAATAAAAATATTGTTTAGAGTTTCTACAACAACAATAATATCCACTAGTATAAAACCCTAAAGAAACAAAGATGTTGAATATAGGCTCTGTATTCAAGTTGTTGACCATGTAGTAGGGAAGACCAATGTAAATAAACCAAGAGATCAGTGATGACTATGGATGCCCCAGAATACAGAGAGGATACAAGCAGGGAGAGATTATTTCCAAACTTCTATGTGTTTAAAGACACTTTTCAGTTTGTATCATCAATTCCTTATTCCTTAGCCCCCTTTTTTTTCCACCACTGCCCATATTCTCATTCTCACTTCCCACAAATACACAAAGTACTCCATATTTTATCAGCTATGTATTTTTACATGCTCACACATTTATGCTATCTTAAGTCTTTGTATGAGTGACCTGGGAGTATTGATGAGTTAGTAGAAGTCTAGACTCTGGGTGACATTTAAATTTAAGCTTTAATATGGCTCAAGGAACAAGATGACTCTCTCACTGAGAATTTTGGAAATTGCATTTTTAAGATAATGGCCGCCCTGACACAGTTTCCTGATGCTGGTGGCCTAAAGAAAGCCTGAAGAACTCCATGTTATGAATTATTGCAGAGAGCCCCTAGCATCCTTCACAAAGAGCTTTCTGTACTGAGGGCTTTAGTCTCATGAGCACACTCATTTTGGACATCTGCAGTTGGCCTGAAAGTAACATCCATGTATTTCCCCCCACTTTGGTTCTTGCTTCTGATGTCAGCACAGCTGAGATGTTCCTGGCAACACTGTGGTCCCTAGAGACATGCTTCGCTGAAAAAGAGTCCCAGAGGATCCCACTCGGGAGTGCTGGCCCTCTGAGCGCCATCTCTACCAGGTGAACCCAAGCCTGCAAACATCCGTCCATTCTTCATCTGTTGTTTCAACAGTCTTTGATCCCTTTTAGTAAAGAGCATGAGGAAATAATACAAGCCACATACGGAAACTTGGACACCTGGTCAACCTGAGATCACATGGAGAGGGTGGCGGTGGGGGTGTGATCGTCAAACCCATAGAAAACTGCCTCAGGGATAGTCCACAGGCTCCAGTTCTGCCCAATTTTGGTTTTTCTTGAGTGCAGCAAGGATTGTTTTACATAATTCCAGAAAAGTTTCTTCCAGACTGTTATTGAATATGATTCTGATATGAGATTTGCGAAAGGAAGCCAGCCTGGCTGAATTTTTCCATTGTCTGAATCATCCCTTAAAATACAGTTTACAACCTCCCAGAAACCAACCAAATAAACAACAACAACAATAACAACAACAACCATTTAAAAAGAAATATACAATGTTGTGAACTTGACTAAGTTTGGATGCCCTGAAGGCCAAGGAGGTCTGTGTCTGCTGAGAGCAGTACAGAAATCTTTTGCAGGTTATTTCTCTTAAGATTATGCAGAATAGTTAAATTCTATGCAATCGTTTGTTGTTTACAGGAAAACAGACACTGTGTTATGACAACAGAAGTATATGTAGCCACACTATCCTGATAAAACTGACAGACTTATAATTTTGAGTGAAGACTTATTTCAATGTTCATAGATCACAGGGGTCTAAGAGGGTGAAGGGTGCAACCCTGGAATGTGGGAAGAGGCAAGATGAAAGATTTGCTGGTGGAGAGAGAAGGAGAGAGGTTTGCATGCTGAGAGGCAATGAATGTAGAGGTTAGGCTGGTTCCTGACATTCTCGAGTATAAGAATGTGAAAAGCTCAAGAGTGAATTCTTGGGGTTTTGCTATTTATGCACACTGAAGTCATTTAACCTTAACCTTTGCAAAGCTGTTTTCTCATCTATGAAACAAGGAGACCGAATTGAATTATCTTGAAGGTCTTTTGAAACTCTGACATCTCTGAGAATGGAAGCACCGATATGGAAAGTGGTTAAAAATAGTGTGCACCCATCTCTCTTCTCCCCACCACCAGCACAATGAGTACAGGAACAAAAGCTGACTACATCCCAAGGTAGGAGCTATGCTCAGATAGGAGGATGTACCAAGACTCCACACACCGCACTCGTACCCAGATTAAAGACATGCTCTCGGGGCTGTCTCTCTTACAACCTACACTGGGTTTGATTGGAAGTTAACTGATCCTTGCCTCTCCTCTGCTCCAGGCCTCCTCTAGTCCTTGAGCCCACAGAAGATGTGAGGTTCTCTACAACATGTCTTTCCATCACCCAACCGTACCCTAGAGAACCAGCTTCTTAACTGACTCTCTGTTGTTAGGGCTGTTATAACAAGGGATCCCCCATGAGCCTGAACTTTTTGACATTTATTCTATCCCACTGAAAGAAAAGGATTATAAAACTAGTCTCATCATTACTCTCTTGCTTCTAAAATAATTGTTTATTATTTTTATTCCTCCTAGAATATTAGCTTTTCAGTGACAAAGGTCTTATTTGTCTTTGAAATGCCAGGCTGAGAACTTTGCCTGGTACTGGCAATGAGCAACACTCAATTACTGTTGCTGAATGAGTGAGTGAATAAATAATTTAACACTATTCAGGGAAAGTCGCACAGACAAAACAACATCTTTAAAAGAACACAGACACATGTCTGCTTTTTGTAATAGTCTTTTGCAAATGAGGAGCTGTCACCTTCCCATTGGGAAGAGGAGAACAGCAGAGGTAACACAAAACACTTCTCATTTGTGCACAATTGTCAATTTTCAGGAGCCACATTTGGCTGGCAGCAATGCAGCCCAGTCTGGTCTTATCCACCGGAGAGCATCCCATTCTAATAGTTGCTTGCCATAAGTTGCAAACGCATTGCACACAAGCTACTTATTTCTGCATCATCAACTTCTAATGTTTCTTTAGGCTGATGGGATTTCGTGTTTCCTGAAGTCAGGAAATGAGCCAAACCATTCTTTTCTTCTAGATGACGCCTGAGATTGCCCCTCTTCTTGGATCTGTCTCCTGTCCTTGTGCTCAGGCAAAGCTAGAATTTCTTAGGTTGACAGATCTTTTATTCCCGTTCTGAGACACTGTCTCTTCCTTAGAATCAAATACAGACAGCATTTCAGATACTTCCTGGATAGAAGATGCCAGCTCTCCTTGGAGTTTATGCCTCTGAGGGGTACAGGTCCAAGTTTGGATAGTACTTGAACCTAATATCTTTTCTTCTCTTTCAAACATGTCTTATACTTCCTTTAAGTCTCCTCTGGAGGATAGACAGGGAAACTAGATATTTTTTCCTTTTCTTGTTGTGGTGGCAAAACACTAGACAAAAGCAAAGGTGGTTGTGGTGGTGGTGGTGGTGGTGGTGGTGGCTCATGGAGAATGCAGTACATCATGGTCAAGATGTCCTGTCCATAAGAGTTTGAGCCAACTGGTCACATTGCATCTACAGTCAGGAAGCAGAAAGTGTTGAATGGCAGCGTTCCATCTGATCTTCTCTGACTGTGGTCAAAGCATAGTTTTCATTCAAAAGGTAACACTGCAAGTACAGCTCCTTGGCTACCACAGTAGCTGTTGATTTGAACATTATCTTAGCTCAGAGAGGAGGGATGACGAAGCTAATGAAATATTTAGGTATTGGAGCCATGCTATAATCCAAGGATGGATGGCCACTTAAGAACCCAGGGATCATGAGCTGCTATCCACATGTTTCACAAGGTTAGGGAAAAATCTAAAGTCACAATATTGCATGTAGTTCAGAGAATGTGGAGGAAGATGTTGCTAAAACTCATTGATTGGGTCTAGAGTGCAGCCGCTGGAGCTGTGGTAGAGCCTGGTTCAGACAGCATCATTTCAGAAGCCACTCAAAGGACATGGTAGGCTCACATGTGGAGACAGGGAAGACACACTACTGCACATTTGACTCACCAGTATGAGATGCTGAGGACTCATAGAAGACATTTGGGCCTTAGAATCATTGAGGCGCTTCTAACACCATTTCCATTCACAGCCAAAGCATGGAAACATCCTGTCCACTTGAGTAACAGAAATACATTGCTTTATGGTGATACCAAGTACAGAAGAAACGTGGAAGAATAACAACCATGCAGTTCTGTGGAGGATCCAGTCATGAAAGTGGGCTGTTTGTGGTGCCTCTGTCCAGCAATGATACTCACTGAGCTCCGGAACCTTTTGTTGTTATCACTTCTACAGGTCAATCAGACCCATTTGTGACATGGAAAATGAAAAGCAAAGGATGACAAGTCAGCTTAGTTACCTTCCCCAGTGACACCCTGGTTTGCTACTATAAGCTCACAGGAAGGGGTGAGGGAGGCTTAGGAAGAGAGACCTCAGAGGAAAAGAACAGGCTGTGGGCCTCGGGACAAACAGTGTTCTCCCACTTCAGAGTTCCAAGCATTGTGACGGGAAGCGAATCCTTCCACTGTTTTAAAGGCTCATTCAGGTCCCGTGTAAGGTCAGATGGTCACGACACCAACTCTGCAAGGTCTACGCTTGTATGTGCCCCAGCAGAATCATGGAGCCTAGAAGATACTCAGCACCCAGAACTCGGGGTATTTCAAAGAATATAACTCACAGGGTTGATGGTGATAATGTATTCACCCAATGTACGTAAGGCTGTGGGTCTGCTTCCTGGCATACAGATTATGACTGTTGATATTGACTAGTTCTCCACAGAATCTCCTGGGATACCTGCCTCCAAGTTCACTTTGAGGAATTATTTGGATTCAGTTAGCTTCTGGCCAAGCCTATGAGGGATTACCTTAATTAGGGTAATTGAAGTGGAAGAACCCACCTTAAATGTGGGCCAAGTTGTGCCATGGGCTGACATCCTAGCACAAAAAAGTATAAGCTGGATGAACCCAATTATTCATTGCCCTCTGTTTCCTGACTGCACACCTGATGTCCTCAGTTAAACAGTTACCCCAAGCTACTGCCACTGTGGCTTCTAAGCCGTGATGCCCTGTGCCTTGGAATTGTGAGCTAAATAAAACCTTTCTTCTTTAAGTTGTTTTTGTCAGGATATTTTATCACAGCAACAGGAAAAATAACAGACAGGACATAGGTCTGTAATTACACACCAAGCTATATAACATTTGCCGACAAATAGATCTATATTCAGAAGTAGCAAGGTACAGAGCAAGCGTTGGAGGAAGATCTGGTGATTGATTCTGGCTTTCCCCTTATGGGCCTTTAATTAAAGGCTCCCAAATGGCATGTCAAATCTGAGCTTCAGTTTGGTTATTGATAAATTAGGGTAGTAAGAACATCTAAAGGGTTAACAGGTATCTTTTAGTGCCAGTCTGACATCTGGCAAAGATACAGTAAGTAGCTACATTTATTGTAATTATTTACTTTTCAGGGCACATCTTATGGAAGGAAACCATTGCTTTATTTATCTGGGGAATCAACCATGGATATAGCTCTTATCAAGGGCTGGTTATAGCAGTGGCACTCTGGCATATGTGAAACATCCAATGAGCCCCACTTCTTTGCATAAGACTCCAGCTTATAGTGTTTGCTGATTTCTATGATGTAAACATGACCAATGTAACTAAAGAGAGCACTGAGTAGAGGAGACACGAAAAGCAGTTCTGGCAGCAAGCAGAGACTACTCCAGTAGGTCACAGGGCCTCCCCATCACCCTGGATAGGTGAGCTGTGAGGTCAGGCTGTCTGGCTACTGTGATGTACTCTGGGTATGTATAGCTATAAGTCTACAACCCTGGATCCCAACCTTGGTCAAGTACTTGCAGCAGTTGGAGTGGGGCACTTTTATTCTAGTCTTGACTTTGTGACCTTGTAATGTCACTTGACCCCATTTGAGAGTGAACCAAATCTAACCTTGGAGAACATCTTGGGCATTTTCTAACCCTGAAAATCATTATTCAGTGATTCTGATGATACAGCTTTTCTATTGCCTTTTAAAAACAACCATGTCTTATTATCTTAGGACAAACAGGAAGACCTTGGAATTTAACAAGCTTTGTAGAAAAAGAAAATTAAAAGTTCTTTATCTTTATAGTTCCTGATGAATGATTATTCTCAGGGAGAGGAGTTTTATTGATTACTAATGGAGTACATTCAGAAGAGTTCTGTTAGGATTAGATTCACTTTGCTCTTGTGAAGTCTGTGCTGCTGTAAGAGAATACTTGGTGCTGAGCTAAAGTATAAAAAAGAGATGTGTTTGTCTCTTAAGCAGTATGGCACCCATCATTTGAAGCAGGCCTTCTGGTGGGAAGGAATGTGGCTGGGTTCACAGGAGCTGGGACTGTGAGTTGGAGATTTGCTCCTGGGAGAACTGACACACTGTGTAATCCCAGCATTAATCCTTTCAGAAAACGGTGCCCTCATGCCTAGACTCCACCTCCTAAAGACTCAATCACTTCCATATCACACTGAGGACAAGTTTTCCAGAACGTGACCTTTGGGTATACAAGCCACACCTGAGTCATAGAGTTTGTGTAAGTCAATGGGACAGGGACAACAGCAGAGCAGTTTGAGGAATATAAAGTACTATGCACTCGTGAGCTATTATTTAAACTGTGCTAAAGGTCTCAGCAGTGTGGCAGAAATATAACTGTAAAATTAATACTTGAGTTAATTTAATTTTTTTTCTAAACATTGAACTGCATGCTGTTTGCAGTATTTGCCCACAAGACAAATGATGATTTTATGCAAAATTATGCCATACTTTAAATAATTAAGGCTCCCCACTCACTACTGGGAATACACAAATTGGATGCTTTTCAACAAATATTTATAAATGTGTAGAATTAAAAGATACCATGAGCCAATTTTATTTTGTTTTGTGTAAGAATAGTGCCATCAAACATTTTATCATTTCTGACATGGATGTATTTAGAATACAATGACAGAGAGATAAGCCTTAATTGAAACTCACACAAAAATTCTCTTTGATTAAAAAGTGAAAAGTATCTAAATAAAGAATTTAAAAGGATATAAAAACTAACAATAAGTAATTCATCAAGCTTGGGGATTCATACCAGAAGTGCATCCACTATTTTCCTTTCTCTTTGCATAAGTTATGATGAGAAGCTTTATCTCAGATGTGACCAAGTCATTAGGGGTTTGACTATTCAGGTGAGCAGTGTATTTAATCAGTGATCAAGCATCGTGACTAAGACAGAACTCACGGATGATCTTCACAGTTACTTACCCATCTCAGAAATGTTGACTGAACATCTATGTTTGGGAAGTATTGTCAGACACTGGGAAGGTCTATGGATAGACTCCATATGTACACAGCATTGTCATATTCTTGGAAGATGTAAAAATAGATTCTGTACAGTAAGGTGTTGACAGTTACTGGGAGGATCTAAAGGAAGACTCTGCACTTGGAGGCAATAGCAGACATTGGTAGTATAAAGTAGATATTTCTGGGTGTTTTTGTTGACTCAGTTGTGTCCTGTGAAGTTTTTCTGAAAACTGTCTTATGAGAGGATGCTTTTGGTGAAGCAGACATGTAGGAGGATGTTTTACAAAGAACAGACATATGATGTTTTGCTGGAAGCAACCTGGAAAAAGGGCATGTGATATTTTGCTAGAGTGGATGCTTGAGAGAACATGTGATGTACAGAAAGGGTATAAATATAACCCAACAGACGGTGGGTGGGGCTGTGTGGCATTGGTGCACGTACCATTCTTTGCTGATAATGGTAGTCACTGACAATGCTGTATGGTATTGGTTGGTCTTACCATTCTTTGCTGGTCATCATTTGTCATGACTTCATAGAGAGAAACACACCAAAGAACTTCTGGAGATGTTCCTGTGGCTTCTTACAGCTTCCTGGTACTCAGGCCGATTGGCAGAGTCTTGTGGTTTCTTCTAGATGGACCTACCATTACTGATTTGTAAATGGTATTTCTGAGTGGATCTAGTTGCCACTACTAATTCATGTAAATTGAATTGTTAATATCCTGAAAATTCAGATTGGATTTGCTCTAAAGAACTGTTTCTAAAGAGGTCCACATCCTCTTTTGCTCTTTCCTTTCCACTATCTCTGGTGGGTGGTAGGCTGGAAGGGAGGTTAAAGCATTTAAGAACCCTTGTTAAAAGAAGGTTTTATTTTTTTTTAAATCTAAGCCTATAGGAGGAACTAAAGACAGACTAGATTCTTTTCAGCAGTAAGTTGAATGGTAAATCTATCAACCCCAAAGATATGTCTATGTGCTCATTCCCAAGACATGATATTCTCTTTCTCAGAAAAAGGTCTTTATCAGTTATAATTTTGATTCCTGAGATAAAGAAAAAGTTCTGGCCTATGTAGACAGGTTCAAGATCTGCAGCATGTCTTTCCTAGAGGCAGGCAGAGGAGGCCCAAAGGAGAGGAAAAGAGAAGGAGGCGGTGTTACTGATGAGTTGGAAATTAGAGCTACGTGACTACAAATCAGGAAGTGGCCCTAGTCAACAGAAGGTGGAAGAAGAAGCAAATTAGCCTTGTTCTAGAGCCTGAAGAGGAAGGTGGTCCCAGGACAACTAATTTTCTGTCTTCCAGTCTCTAGAACCATGGCAGAATTATGGAAGATGATTCAGTCAGTACAATGTTTGCTATGCTATGAAATCAAGTACCTGAGTTTAATTTCTAGAACCTATGTAAAAAGAGGCAGAATGGTGTGCTTAAATCCTGGAACTGGAAGGAAGAGACAGGCGGATTCCTGAAGATTACCAGTCTGTCAGCTCAATGAGCTTCCTGAAGAAGGACATCCAAGGTGTTCTTCACCCGTGCACACACATGTACACACAAATATCTCTGCATATGTATCCCCAACAAATGAACATTCATTCTCACCTATACAGAAACACAAAAGACTAGCAGAAGTTTCTGTTGCTTAAAATAACTCTGTAGCAATAGGTTATGGCAGACTAATGAAATCCCTGACACGGGAAGATGTATTTATGTATCACACAGTAGAATGTCATCAGATTGGTTAGGAGTCTGAAGGGAGGAGGAGGAGCTGGTTTCTATCAGGGTACAAAGACAACTACCAGATAAAGAGAGTTTCAAGAATACTGGATGATACAGTAGGACTTGGAGAAAGTAGAGTAGAACTCATAGAGATGGTGTTGGAGGTCAGAGGGAGGGGTTGCCCATGTAGCTACTTTTGGGATACAAGTGGATATGGACAGTGGCTTCCAGGCAGAAGGACCATACCAGCCAAGAACCAATTGGTGACAAGCAAAAGAGCATGAGTAGTCAATAGAGAAGAAAGCAGAGTTCTGATAGCTTGAGAATCCATGAGCTATAAATGAAACTCAGGAGGACAACATTTAATTGGGGCTGGTGTACAGGTTCAGAGCTTCAGTCCATTATCATCAAGGTGGGAACATAGCAGAATCCAGGCAGATATGATACAGGAGGAGCTGAAAGCTCTACATCTTCATCTGAGGGCTGCTAGCAGAATGCTCACTTCCAGGCAGCCAGGAGGAGGATTTTAAAAGCCCACACCTACTCCAACAAGGCCAAACCATCCATCACAGGGACAGAGGCAGGTCTCACACTCTCTTGGCAGCAGTCATCTATCATGGCTCCTTGCTTTGCTTATGTTAGAAAACCTTCAGATGCCCATGTTGCACTTACTACTCAGTCGTGCCCTTCAGTCTAACACCCCATAGCAATCCAGCAAAGCTGTAGCTCAGCCTTTTCCAAATCACAGTAACTGAGAAGGTCCACATGTGCTTGCTGCCCAGGCTGAGCACCAGGCTTAAGAGCCTGGATCTGATTCTTCCTGCCTTAAATGCCTGTCCTCTATTGTTGGGCTTCTGTTCATTTGTTTGGTTTGCTTGGTTTTTAGTTTTCATATAGGAGAGAAAACATTCAGTACCTTTCATTCTACATTTGCCTAATTTCTTTTGTTTTGATGACTCTCGACATTAACACCTATACACAGACTTGTGGTCCATCTAACAGACACCGAGTTAACTTTCAGGCATCCCAAAGAAGAAGCCTGGTCGCCTTGTTCTAACTCTGATGATGTATCTTGAGGCAGAAGCTGGAAGAGAACAATACTATTTCCAAAGCTGGCGTGATATTGCTTCTTTCTGGGATATTAAACAGAACTTTTTCTGGTTCACAAACTTCATGCATTTTTGCCCCTGGCTCCCTCATCATAAATAATGATATAGGACAAAATGCTGCCTGTAGGTATTTGTTGATTGAGTTATAAAATATGCTTACTGCCTGAGCTTCTGGGGATCCAAACCATTTAATCCATCATGATCTTCCCCTTACTATGCTGTTTAAAACTCATCTAGCAGTCAGGCTAATGGATGATGAAGGGTATGGGTCTTTTCCCAAAGGTGAGCCGCAGTTGGCAAGTAAATGGGAAAGAAATGACTATTAGTGTCCTCTACTGTCCTGCAGTCTTTTGGAACAACAACGGAGTTGGCTTTAAGAAGTAGAGAGCCCTTTGTAGAGTCAGTTGGCCCAACAGAGGTTTATCTTTACAGTGGGGGTAATATAATAAAACTCTGAGTTAGCTTGACTTTTTTTTCCCCATTTACACATTTTTTTTCAAGTTCTACAAAGACATAACTCCTGATGGGCTAATCATATCCTGCCTGTTTGAGTTAGCTATCCAGCCGACTAAATCTGCTGAGCACTCAGCACTGCCCTTCTTGCTTCTGGAGAAAGGTGGAACCAGCATCTTAGGAGGCCCTGGACTCAACCTAGGAAGCAGGCAATATACTAAATTTCCTCTCAGTTATTGCATCTCAGTGTGGCAAAGGCTGAGCTACAGGGGGGCGTGGGCTTCTTGCTGTGCGGTGTTAGACGACAGGACCTGGTTGAGTTTTAAATTCAACATGAACATCTGCTCATTTTCCAGCACATGCTCAAGAAGAAGTCACTGGAGATGGGAGCTACATAGGGAGTTTGAGGCTCACTATTTTATCTTTCTCCACCCATACATGCATGTGTGTATATGTGTGTGTGTGTGTGTGTGTGTGTGTGCATGTGTGTGTCTGCATTTGTCTCTCTGTGTATCCGTGTGTCTGTGTGTATATGCATGCATACAAGCCTGTGTGTCTCTCTGTGTGTCTCTATGTCTGCGTCTGTGTGTGTGTGTGTGTGTGCGCGCGCGCGCGAGTGCGCACACATGTAGGCTAGTATAGCTAACCTGAGAACATTTATGGAATTTTTTGTCTGTCTCTCATCATGTCATTAGTTGGATTACAGTATGAACCACTGTACCTCACTTTTTACATGGGTTTTGGGCTCCCAACTCAAATCTCTATGCTTGCCAGGCAAGCACTTTATCAACAAAGTCATTGCTCTGTTCCTAGTTTTTTTTTGTCTTTCTTAAATAGTAGTAATAATAATAATAGCAATAACAACAACAGTCTTACTTTAGTTACACAGATGCTTTCAATTCTTAGAGTCAAGGTGATGGAGACACACTTCCATGCTCATGTGCATCTGTGACCCTTGACTCTGCTGGGGATGCTAAGAGTGGTGTTCGGCCTTTCAAGAATAACTTCTTTTTCCTGTGGCCGCTTGACTCTGTCCTCCTAGCACAGCATCTACCACATCAGTGGGTTTATACTGTGTAGGACTATGGTAGAGAAATAAACTCCACACATTGATTTTATAACTCAGTTTGTTCCTAAAGCATCAGGAAAAATATTAACAAAGCTGTGAAAGGCAACCACTTTCCTAATGCATTATTAATTCATATTTGGCCAGTTAAGTTGATCCATTTGTAAGCTATGCGAAGGGAAAGGTCTGTTAAGCCAGAATTCATGTTTGGTGGTACAGCTTCCCATAACTGTAGACACACATTCTAGAGAGTTCTTCGGATGGAAAAATGCAGAAAGGCAGGTACAGTCCCCTGTAGAGACTATTTTCTATATTAATTATCTTGCTGTGCCTTAAGTGGTCTTTGTGTGAGTGTTAAGAGGCTTATGAAGATTAGATTATTTAAATGGAAAAAAATTGATTTTGTTGAAGTTGGGCAGTCTTTTGCAGTCCACTGTGAAAAGCTAGAGAGGGGAGGAGAGAGATGGGAACCAGACACAACCGGCTTGTTCTTTCCCAAATCTGCACACAGGGATCAGACAGTTAGAACATGGCAAAGCAGGGTGAGCTGGGGAGGGGAAGCAGCCAGTCTGAAAAGCATTTATCTTTCTTATCTGGAGGGTGTGGGGAGAGAGGAATTCTGCTGTGCCAGAAGCATGCCCTTATCCTGAACTGTGTTTCTTGGCCAGAAGAAGATAAATGCATTCAGTCAGACAGCTCAGAGGGGAGTTGAGATGTGGGGAAGGAAAGAAAGCTGCCTTTATGAGGCAATTTTCCAGATCTAATGAGTAGCTTAGGCAAAGCAGTTTCATTTTGTAGTTGGGAGAGCCTGCAGGCCACGAAGGCACAAGTCTGTCTATATACCCTCTGGTCCTCACAGGGCCTCCTTTGGGAAGAGGGAATAACTGATACCCTGAGCCATGGCTGAGAGTCTGATATATGGAAAGTTCTTAATACATTTTGCTAAATGTAGTAGTCTGCTTGTGATAAGCACCTATTAGAAATACCACTCCTGGACATGTACCCAGAGGCTTTACCTGCATGCAATAAGGACACATGCTCCACTATGCTCATAGCAGCCTTATTTATAATAGCCAGAAGATGGAAAGAACCCAGATGTCCCTCAACGGAGGAATGGATTTAGAAGATGTAGTATATCTACACAATGGAATACTACTCTGCAATTAAAAACAATGAATTCACGAAATTCCTAGGCAAATGGTCAGAACTTGAAAATATCATCCTTAGTGAGGTAACCCAATCACAAAAGAACACACATGGTATGCAGTCACTGATAAGGGGATATTAACCCAGAATCTCGGAATACCCTAGACAGAATTCACATATCAATCGATTTCTAAGAAGATGGAAGGAGAGACCCCTGGTCCTGGAAAGACTGGATGTAGGGGAATGCCAGGACAGAGAAGCAAGAGGGGGTTGAATGGAGAAAAGAGGGAGGGAAGGGGGCTTATGGGACTTTCGGGGAGGGAAGAAACGGGAAAGGGGAAATGATTTGGAATGTAAATAAAAAAAAACTTAGAAAATAAAAAAAAAAGAAATACTATCATCTAGGTGGCTTAAATAACAGAAACTTATGTTCCACAGATACCCAAGAGATCTCTTCCACAGGCCTGCAGATGCCTCAGTGTCTCCTCTTTTACCCTTGTTTTTGTGCAGAGAGCTAGATTTCTGCTGTTTTCCCTTATCTTATAGGGTGGTCCTTATTGGAGAACTTTAATGACCATGACCATCTTGAAGGTTCTATTGAAGTTAAGATTTCAACCCACAAATGTTGGGGGTGGGGGAGGCAGAGACACAATTTCGTGAATAGTGATAAAAATGAAGGAATAAAAGGGGGAATTAAAAATAAGTTCACAGAGCTATGAATGGAAAAAGATTGATTTGGAACTGACATCATAGGACAATTTTTAGAGGATTTGCTCTATGGGCTGGATTTTGAGAATAGTGAAACTTGTGGTGGAGGGATGGAAACAATATTGTGAAGAAGATGTCATTACATGGAAGTTGGAGACTCATAGACCTAAAAGGTCAGGGGAACCAATCGAGGAACAGGGAATGGGTCATGGGCACATATTTGTGGAGCACGGGATGTATAGATGAGGTTACAGAGACACTCATAAAGATATATTTATTATATTTAGGTAACGGAGGAGATGCTGGATTTCAGGAAAGGTTGTGGCATGACCCATGAGCTGGGCATCTGGCTGTGGTGTATGGTTTACATTAAAATTCTACAAGTCACAGTTGGATAAGGTATGAAGTAGAGCTCATTTGGGTAGGCAACACTGGACTATTCCAGCAACCTGTCTGTGTCCATTCCTTCAGGTTCTACCCCTGTCTTCTCACCTAAAATTCTTAGGCTTGTTCCTGCCCTGTTTCTCCTTCAAACTCAAATTCTTCATACAACTTACTAATAACCACTTGAAGACCAAAACAGTCTATGATAGTTCTCTTTATGTGAAATAATGTTGTGAAAATATCTTTCAAACCAAGACTCCAGAACTCTGGATGCCTGGAGAGATATAAATTGGATGTGTTTTCACACCCGTGTGAGATACAAATGATCAAAATGAGCTTAGCAGTTTTCTTCCTTTGTAATGTCAGCAGGGAAGGAGCAGAGAACAGCTCCACGCTGCTCCTCACAGCAGCCTAAAGAGTTCCCCTTCACTTCAGAGGACCTTCACTCGGGCCAAATAAAGGCTTATGGCTTTAGGCATTGGAGAAGAGACTGAAGGAGCTGAGAGGTTCGAAGCCCCATGGAGGGAGCAACAGTGTCACCAGGCCAGATCCCCAGAGCTCCCAGGACTGGACCACCAACCAAAGAGTACACATGGAGGGACCCAAGGCACTGGTCACATATTCGGCAGAGGATGGCCTTTTTGGACATCAGTGGGAGGAGAGGCCCTTGGGCCTGAGGGTGTTCAATGCCCCAGTGTAGGGGAATGCCAGTGCCAGAGGATGGAAGTGGGTGGATGGGGCAGCACCCTCATAGAGGCAGGGGGAGGTAGGATAGGATAGGGGTTTCCAGAGGGGAGATCTGGAAAGGGGAAAATATTTGAAATGTAAATAAAGAAAATACCCAATCAAAAAATAAATAAATAAAAATACCTAGTTTCGAACTGAAAAAGATATTTACGTACAGACAAAAAAAAACCTACTTTAACGTGGGATTGAGGACAAAGTTTACGAGGAGAGACACTCAGATGAAAGTCACACATGGGGGTGTACAAGCTTCTTTGGGAGAAAGCATCAGTCATTAGCCATTGTAACATTAGCTGTATAGACCCTTTGGGTGGCTCACAAGTCACAGCTCTAATGGTTGCTAAGAACCACCCCCTTTTCCTTCTTGGTGAGATAAGCAAGGTAGTGCTGGAGATGCCTTTCATGGAATTAGAATCTGATCAGGTAAACCCAGGAGGCTCTAGGGCACACAAGGGGATTAGTACACATCCTTTCTCTCTACCTGAGGTTTCTGATGAGAAAAACTGGAGGCTTATTACTGGGAAGGGGAAAGGGCCTTGAACAGTTGGTAATTGTGCAGGGAAATTTTGCTTCTTTACTGGTAAGAGACTCACTCCTCCTGGTTCCAGGATTGAATGGTTTCTATCTCTCCTCACATCTGGAAAATTTCCCTGTTTGAATAATTCTGCAGGCTATGGGCCCTGGGGAAGGGGGATGTAAGAAGACCTGCTCTCTTTTCTCCTTCTGTTCTCTTCTCCGAGGGCCTGATGGCATATGCCATTGTCATTTAAATTGTTTAATGTTCCAGTTTGTTGTTGATCTCCCACTGTATATGAGTGAATATGACTACAAGCAATTTTCAAAAGATAAACAACTCCTTGAAAAAACAAAGCAAAAGACAATACCAAAATAAAACAAAAAACAAGAGTCTCATGTAACCCAGGCTATCCCTATGTGACTAAGGATGACATTCATCTTTGAGTGTGCGTGGTGCTGGGGTCTGAACTGAGTTTCATGTGTGCCAGTGAGTATTCTATCAAGTAAGCACATGGCCAACTCTGCATAACAAGGCTTAAAGCTCAGTTCTGTTCACTCTGGACAGCGAAAGGCTTCCCAGTCATTTACGCCATGCTGTCTGAATACATGGAGAAGGTTACACTAAGACTCATGAGTGGTGATCTTCTCAGACAACTTTAGAAAGCATCTTGAGTTCTGAGGAACCTTATGTCTCCAAACCTGGAAATGTCACAAAGAAGCATTTCCATGGGTAAAGTCAATCTGAATAGTGGTCTCTTTACCACTTTTCTGTAACAACAGTATAAAACTCCCCAAACAGCAACAATAACAACAATGACAAACACTAAACTAGACTGAATGGTAGATCTGTGGCCAAGAGATGGCTCAGTTGGTATCGCCTTGTAAGCCAGAGAACTGAATTTCAAGCACCAAAACCCATGTGACAAGGCAGGCATGATAGGGCCTTCTTGTCAGCACAGAATAGGAGAGGCAGAGACAGGTGGCTTGAACAGTACTTATCAGGCTGGTGAGTACCAGGTGATTGTTATGTGGTGCTAGTGATATGCTTGCTTAGTAGAATACTCACCTGGCATACATGAAACCCAGGTCCAGTCCCCAGCACCACACAATTTAAGCATGGTGGTGCATGCCAATGACATCAGCACCTGAGAGACAGAGGCAGGAGAATCCTTAAGTGACAACCTGGAGGTTGATCTCTGGCTTCTTCAGGCATCTTATAAATGCATGCACATGTACACATACACACCCATATTAACAGACACACTCAAGTACACCCACAAAGCAACTTCGGAAATAATTGGTTTTGTGTAACAGCAAATGTAGAGGAAGAGTGTTGGGTATCCTTGACTTGTTTGACTACAGTGTGAGGCTTGAGAGCCTCAGCTAGTACTTGACTTAGCCTGGGCCCTCTTCCCTCCCCGGAAGCCTGCGTACACAGAGTTTGATCTCAGTGTTTCACGTGGCTGTGCTTGCTGCTGCGTGTCTAGAATCATTCCGAAGAGTGGTGGCGCGGACAATGCTGGCTGATTTATTCACTAAGGGAAAGTTAGAAGATTGGAGTCTAGGAGGTAGAGACATTAGAAGCAGGCATTTGCAGAAGAAATTTCTCAGGCAATTTAAAAAGACGTTATTTGTTGAAACGCTGGATGTTTAGGTAAATCGAGATGCGTTCTCTCCTTCCTCCTACAATACAGACAACAGCCTTCCCCAATGGACTATTTCCATCAGCATTGTATGTTATTCTCACCATTGGGTTAGGCTCATCAGTGTCTCCGTTTTTTAGCCATCGTGACCACTCATTACCCAGGTCGTTTTGCCTCAGGGTCACATAAAATAGGTGATACTAGAGCTCACTGGCCTTTCAGATTTCATTACAACTCATAATTTGTTCAGCACCCCCCTCCCCCCCACCTCCAGTGCTTTAAGTTCTGTGCATGGCTGAACCACTTTTTTCCTACAGAAATGAAGTCAGGCCCCAAGGCTGCAGCGGCATGGTTCCAGGGATAGTGATTCATTTCTGAGCCTGTTTGTGTTTCTCCCCACGTGGGAGAAGTGCACACACACGCTCTCAGAACCCACTCTTTCCTAAGCTTTGTTGTTCTCATTATCTTTCCTAGGAGTCAATATGGAAATAAATCTTTGCTCCCCTGAATTGCTCTAATAGCAAGGGCCATTAGAAGCCACAGAATAAGTGCATGTGAATGTATTTGTGGTAACCATGGTAACCAAAAGTCCGGTTATTTTATTGGCATTTACTCCTTTCATTTAAGCACATGCACTATATGTTCAGACACATTCAACTACCTGTTTCTGAACTGACTGCTCTGTAATAGGTTGCTTAATTGATCAGCGCATGCCTACTGAATGAAGACCATTTCTTTCTGGGCTTGACTTCCATTGATCTACTACTAAAAGCTATCACATTGATTTGGGAGCAGAAACAAAATGTTAGCTGTGTCTTGATGCTTTTTTTTTTTTTTTTGCTTTCTTGCTGGCATGGTTATATCAAGGGTCCCGAAGTCTAAGCACAATATTCAGAATAAAGCCAGGTCTGTGAGGTCATGAGTTGTCAGTGAGGAACTGTTCATTTCAGCAGCTTGGGAATCAAGGGGCCTTCCTCCATACCAAACTGTAGATCAGATCATGAGAAAAGATTCTGGCTTATTACATTTGCCCATAAGAATACTCAACAAGAACAAGTCATCAGAAAAACCAAAGTTGGGCTGCCTGCGTCTCTCCCTGGCCTAGAGCGTTCCCATTTGTTTCTATTGTCTTATCCACTGCTGGATTTGAGGCCTTTTGCTAGCTTTACCTTCAATTCTGCACAACTCTTTTGATTTCTTTTCTCTCATGCTGGCTCAGGAGACAGAGAACAAGGTTGGTGCTAGGGCTGAACTATAGCCCTCAGTGGGCCACTTCTAGTCATCAGGATCCCATCCCCCAAAGGCTTCCTAACACCTAAAAACAAAAAAATGCTAACCAGGGAACACACATTCAAATTGTGAATCTGTAGGGGGATATTTCAAAATCAAGGTATAATATTGCCTAATCCTCTTTATCTTGAACATTTTTAATTCTTGGCCTACTTGAATCTCACACATCTTCTCCAATACAAAACAACAGCTGTTATGTTTGAGTTTATTCCAAAGAAATATGAATTTTGCAACATGGGAGAACTTGTGATACAGGGGGATCAGGGTCTCCTCTAGGGATGCTGAGGATGAACTCAAATAGAAACTCAAAGACTATTTTGTTAGAGATTGTAGTGGTTTGAATGACAATGGCGCCCATAGACTCATAGTGAGTAGCATTGTTGGAAGTGTGGCTTGGTTGGAGTAGGTGTGACTTTGTTGGAGGAATTGTGTCACTTGAGGGTGGACTTTAAGATTTGAGAAGCTCAAGCCAGGCCTAGTGGCTCACTCTCTCTTCCTGCTGTCTGCTGGTCCAGATGTAGACCTATCAGCTACTTCCCCAGTACCATGTCTGCTTGCATGCTGTCATGCTTCCCTCCATGATAACAATGGGTTACACCTCTGAACTGTAAGCCAGGCTCAATTACATATACAACTTTGCAACAGTTACCATGGCTGTGGTGTTTCATCATAGCAATAAAACCCTAAGACAGAGGTTGAAAGAGAAAGCCTCAATAGCTCTCCAGAGGAGGAGAAGGGTATAGAGGAGCAAAGAAGCCAAGCCACTGAAGTGGGCAGGGAGTCAGACTTACGACAGACAAGCAGTCACATGGCGGAGAAGGAAGTTTTAGAGAAAAAGTAAGGATGTCGAGGAAACCCAAAGTGTTAAGAGAAACATGCTTAGAAAAGAAATAGAAGAAAAGTTATGCTTTTCTTGATACCTCAAAATATTGGGTAGACTTACACAGCTCCAGTGTGGCTTGGTAAGCTAGGGGTAGGAAGAAATGTAGAGTATTACATTTAAGAACTAGTTATTCCACCTAGATCTTTAACATGGCTTCAGGGGAACCTGCCTTCCTTCCTATCAGTGTCCCTTGACAAAGTGATTGACCCAACCTAACTGGAATGTTAACTGTCCACATAGGCCAGATATTGTAGTAAATATTTAATCTCAATTAGGGGTTTCTACTCCGCCTCTGATTATTCAGTTCCCAGATAAAAGTCACACAACTTTTATATTTAAAATAAACCTTTAAAGCACTAGAGAGGGGCAAATTCTACCCTCTATGCTATTATGTCTACGTCCCTGCCAAGAATCCCAGGATATGACCTGCCACTCTCTGCCCGAGCTGTTTCTACTCCAACTGACCTGCCCTTCTGTCCAGTTCTCACAAGACTGTTTACCCCATGGTGCCTTTTCCTCTCTCCACCTTCTCTTCCTTCACCTCCTGTGATTGTGCCGCAGTCTCCAAAGCCCAGGCACCAAAACTCTGCCTACTTCTCTTCTGCCCAGCGATAGACTGTAGACATCTCTATTTGACCAATAGTTTTAAATTAAGCATCACTTGATGTATGTGAGGAGTCCCTTGTCCCTGAGGTCTCCAGATCTTGGGGGGGTCAGTATTTAACATTACAATACACAGCAAAGAGCAAACCTCAACAGACAGATTGTGTTCTCTCCACCAAAAGGAGAATTTTCTTCTCTATCATTGCATGTTATAATCTTGAAAGGAAGGAGTTTAAGTGAGCTAGAAGTTTAATTGATTTCTGGAATATATAACATAGATGGGAAACATTGTTAAAAAATGTGCAAGTGTTATATACATGGGAAAGTTAATAAAGGTAAAACTCACTTTCAAGGGCTGGACCCTCCTCTAGAAAGGTGATGGGTACAGGAAACCGAATTGTGCCAAGGGACAGAAGCAAGTTATTTGGATTAAATTGTCCCCTCACTGGCCACACAAGTGAGTCTTCCCAAGACAGTACTTGTTCCTTTGTTGAATTCTAATCATTTCTTTCTACAGAAGCACAGTGGCTCAGGGAGAAGCAGAGTATCTGAGGACAGTCTTTCTGAGTTGTTCTGTTTGGGGGCTGCCTGACTCTTATACACCTGGGTATCCCGGGAGGGGCCGCTCAGCCACAGGCCTGCTGGTACATGCAACTGTCCTCTGATTTTCTTTAGGTGAAGGGTAGAGAATCAGTGCTGAAGGTGGATAACAAGCTGAAAGTGCTTTTGTGTCGAAGTGCATTGAAGATGGGTTTGGAAATGGTGCTAGACTGGGGGACAGAAATGGCTAACCACAGTGAACTGGTGGTTCAGGCAATGGGAAACCATGAGAGCCACGGTATTCAGTCTTCACAGCTCAGCCACATTTTGTTTTGTTTTTTCGTTTTAAGCAGTAGACTTAAGGCTCACCTACATTTTTTAAGTGGAAATGGTATACATATATATATGTGTGTGTGTGTGTGTGTGTATGTATATATATATATATGTATATATATCAGGAGTTATAGTACACACTTACAAATAGTAAATAGAATGTGGTATGTATTTTATGCATTCAATATGGGTCAAATGGATATAAATATATGATAAATTACCTTAGAGGCAGAGGATTGCCTGTGCAGAATCCCTTCCTTTCTCTCTAGTCCCTGAGGCAGGTTCCAACAAACTTACCTTAAATACTATGGGTCTAAAATTTTCAACTTAAAATCCACTGAGCTGGATAGCAAAAGTGGATGAGGATGAATGGAAAGATGTTAGAAAGACAGGTCAGATTGTCTATTTTGAAGAGTTTGAATGTCTTCCAAAAGAGTTTGCATTTCATTTTTAGATACTGGAGAATATTGAATATAATCTAAATATTTTAAGGTGTTTGATATCTATCTATCTGTCTGTCTGTCTGTCTGTCTGTCTGTCTGTCTATCTATCTATATCTATACACTATACATATGCCTGTATATATTGCACTATAAATATCATAAATACATATAATATATAGTTATATATGTATGCTAAATGTGTGTGTGTGTGTGTGTGTGTGTGTGTGTGTGTGTGTACAGAATACTTGAAAAAAAGACAGTCAGAATGGAGCAGCCAGTTCAGCCTGGAGTCTAGGAAGCATCTAGAAAGAAAAAGAGTCAGGAGTGTTGCATGCAGTGGTTTGTGGGAGGCAAAACTCATCAGACTTTAACAGAGCATGGTGAGTGGAAAGAACAGAAGTGAAATAGAGATGTCTTTGAGGGTCAATCTAGATCAGACAGTGGACTCAGTCCTGCCATTAGCATAGATAAAAAAGGCCATGAAACAAGGTTTTAGAGAAAGGTTGTTTTGCTTAAGATAGTAAGGGTGTTAATTTCAGAGTTCCAATCAGTTAGGGACCAGAAGGGAGGCTGGACAGACATCTATGCACTAAGAAGTACAATTTAGAAAAGGATGGTTATGAGAGAGGGGGTCTGGATGGGGCTAGAAATTCACATGTTCTTGCCTAAAGAGGGAATAACATTTGTTTCAACAAGAAGACCCAGTGACAAAGAGCTCTGTTGTCGATTTCTTTGGAGTCTCAATTTCAACCTTCATGGTTCCCTCTGTCTATAGGAACTGTGCCTGTGTGATCTTCAGGTGCTCCATTAAGTATCTCTGGAGAGCCATGAACCGCACAGGACTTGCTTCCAAGGATTTGTAGGCAAGACAATGCCAAATGGTGTCTCAGGAGCTGCAATCTGTAACTAACCATGACTACTAGTTTCCTGATATCCCATGAACCCTGCCACTCAGAAATGATCAATTAAATTGTAAGGCCTGTCAACTTTCTGAAGACTGTCTTGAACACCTGGGATTAAAGGTTAAAATGCACAAACAGAAGTCTTCTTGTTCCTCCAGTGTGCGATCATCATTAGTCAAACTATTCAGGAGAAACCAAAATGGCTCTGTTGCCTGCAGGTGCCTTGGCTGGATGCCCACCATCTGGCATCCCCGTGTTCTCACCTGGCTGTCCTGGTGAAGAGGGCTCCTACACAGAGCAGATGCAGGTGCCCCCACAGCTCTGTCATGCTGTCATCCACCCCCAGGGACCCCGAGGAGGTTGGCTTTAGTGGAGCACCGGAAGAAACAAGCTTCTCAGCCTCACTCCAGAATAGGGGTGTGTGGTGGGCAAGCATACCTGGAATTTTCCTTGTCTCTCTTCTGCTGAGTGACACCACAGGGCTGCATCTTCTCTGCTTCATTTGCAAAGGGCTTGGGGATTAAGGAGCCTATATAAATGGAAATTATCTTATCATTGAAAGGAAAGGAGCAGATATGCAGCTTCCAGTGGCATTTTACATCCCTCAAGTCAGTTGGCATTGGTCAGTGACAGATACAGGCAGAAGCCTGTCCCCTCCCTGGTCCCACTTTGGACCCGTACCTGCCCTGCTTCATTCTGGGATTATCTCTGTGGCTCCCCTAACTATGGGCTCTCTCCAGGGTCATCCTCCTCATGATATACTGCAGAAAGTTTCCAGCTCCTAAGATTAAAGAGAAGCATAACACTCAAGTTGGCAAGGATGCCAGAGAACCAGAAGAACATCATAGATTGATAGAATGACGGTGACAGTATGAAGTGAGATGCATCATGGGAAAATGTTAAACAGCTCAAAAAGACTCAGGAAGGCTTGACTTAGATTCTTTTTTTTTTTTTTAAATTGGGAAAGCAATACATAGTCAACATGAATCATCTTTTGAATTTTGGTATTTTCTGAGTTCATGGTCCATGTACAAGATTGTCTTTCCTGCTGGGCAGTTGGCCCTGAGAAGATAAACTACCTGTAGTGTCTACAGTAAACAGTGCTATCCAGTTGTGACATTTAGCAGGTGAGGAGTAGGAAAGGCATTTTTAACCTTTGATATTTTCAATTTCTCAAGTTTATGGGATGTAATCCTATCATGAGTGAAGGACTATCTAAGTGCTAACATGTAACATCATGTACATTGACTTAGCACATCCATACCTAATCAACAGAGACTAACAGTTCATAAGTCAGCAACATATGTGTATGCAGTGGCCATAATATTTATTCATAGCTCAAATCTGAAAACAGCACACCTGCTTAACTTTACTCATCCATTTTCTTTACTTAACAAACACTCAAGGCTGAGAAGGCTTAGATGCTTAAACAGGTGGTTTATTTAGTTCACAATTCTGAGGTTCAAGAGTGTAGTAAACATTGGTTGACTCAGGTGAGGGACTCAATGTAGAAAATAGGAGAGTGTCAGGACAGAGGGGTGGAGGGAGGGAAAGAGAGAGAAACAGACAGGGACAGAGAGAAAGGGGGATAGAGACAGAGAATGTAATCACTACCAGACAGGAGTCCAGAGTGAGACGCTCAACCAAAACCACAGCAAACAATGTCTATAGCCCCATGATTTGTGATCCTTTGTGGCTAGCTCAAAGTCCAAAATAGCTCCCTTGCCCATCTCAAGATGAGATTGATGAAGTGTTCAGTCACACAATAGGGTAGCAAACAACAATATGAATGAATAAACTCAGCTCTCTACCTCAATATGGATGAAACCCACAAACATAATATTGAGTAGCCAAACAAGAACAGACATTGTTATCACTCCATTCCATTGACTCAAACCCAGAAGCCATTAGTGTTGAGAACAGGAAATGGAAACTGGTCAGGTGGTTTTAGGACAGGGACCCTAAAGGCAACAGTTGTGGAATTGCCCTGGATCCTGTTGGCAAAGATCTGCCTGAAGAGAGTTCTAGCTCCTGGTGTCTTGCTCCTCCGTATCCTTGCCTGGAAGATGTATTTGAGGATAAGATAGAAACTGAGAGGAGGCACAGAGGCACTGGAAAGGTTTTGCAGAGAAAGAGTATCTTGGTGATTGGGGCCAAGGAATGCCACAAAAATCCTGCCATACAACAGGCCTCACCCAAAGACTTATTGGGGAGGGAGACACACAATGACTACCTCTGAGCAGGGATGGAAAAAGATAGAGACAGACCAGGTTGTGATGGCGGGCTGTATAGGGAATTGCACAATAGAGAAAATTTGACACATTAGATGTGGGGGAGGGGATGGGGTGTATATTGGTGCTGAGTCACTGAAGGTAGGAGGAGCCTGGTTCTGGTATGTGGGCAGTTCTCAGTTGACTAACATTACTCCCTTTTGTTTATCATAAGAGTAAGGAAAGAGGAAGGGGTGACTGGTGAGTTAGGAACTGGGGTGCCATGCTCTTTAGACTGTGTGTCTGGGGACACTGACAGCTTTGGGAAAGCTGGAATCCTGAGCTATGCTGGGCAGAACAGACTTTTTCACTTGCTGTTCAGACTCTGGTATCATGGAGAAGTGCAGACCTCATTGGAGCAGTTTGTAGTCTTTAATTGAATGGAAATTTACTAGAACTGGTATACATTAGGGTAGAAGGTAAAATTAGGGAGCTTAGGGGGGACATTTTTATGTTGGATGAATATTTTAAACTTCCATGTCCATGGTCATGGTAGTTGGGGGAAGAGGAGTCCCAAGACCAGAGGATCAGGAGAAATCCCTTCCTTAGATATTAGCAGTTAAAAACTTAGGAGACTTATCTGGAGTCTGTTTGAGTGTGGTATGAGGTGTACGAGGTGGAATCAAGTTAATTCCCTAAAACTTAGAAGATACTTTTTCTTTAAGTTTATATAAAGCGATAAACGTTTTGGATATGTTAGCATTACCACTGTTTGTAATCTACATTGAGATCCACATTTGTAGAAGAGTCAGTAGACTCATGCCTTTGAGTCATATTAAAAGCTTTGGAACCCAAAACTGATTCCGAGTTAAAAGCATGAACACTCTTCCCGCAGGTCTGGGTACATAGATTGGACAGAGATGTTTTTGGCACAATTGAGAAGCACTTTGAGGCTATTCTTAGAAGACAACCAAAGAAAATTTAGTCTTGAGCTTGTGACTATAATAATAGTAGTCAGAGCTTACCAGGGCTAGATTAATAGCTTATCAGGACTCCATTGTTAATGTTAAAACTCTGAACTTTTGAAGTCTTAATACAACAATAGCATAGAGAGAGAAAGAAATCTGAAACATTTTTCATTTTTCATGTACCTTAAAACACTTTCTTATACCTTTACAACTTGCATTTACATACCTTAAAACACCTTCTTAGATCTTTTTTATAACTTACATGAACTTAATTTTTCCCCTATCCAACTATTTACCATGAGATAGGTGGTTGGTTACTGAGAAGTCATTGCAAAGCCAGTTACTTTATTTTTTTTTTACAACTTTTATGAGCATTTAATATGTGCCAAATACTGCACACAGAGTTTTATATAGATTTCTAGTTTTTGTTTTGCAACAGATTCAGTTCTTTAATAATAATGTAAGAGTCCTTTATGAGAAACCCTGTTTTTTTTTTTAAGTTTTTTTTTATTTACATTCAAAATCATTTCCCCTTTCCCGTTTCCTCCCTCCCCGAAAGTCCTATAAGCCCCCTTCCCTCCCTCTTTTCTCCATTCAACCCCCTCTCGCTTCTCTGTCCTGGCGTTCCCCTACATCCAGTCTTTCCAGGACCAGGGGTCTCTCCTTCCATCTTCTTGGAAATCTATTGATATGCGGATTGTGTCTAGGGTATTCCGAGATTCTGGGTTAGTATCCTCTTATCAGTGACTGCATACCATGTGTGTTCTTTTGTGATTGGGTTACCTCACTAAGGATGATATTTTCAAGATCTGACCATTTGTCTAAGAATTTCGTGAATTCATTGTTTTTAATTGCAGAGTAGTATTCCATTGTGTAAATATACCACATCTTCTGAATCCATTCCTCCGTTGAGGGACATCTGGGTTCTTTCCAGCTTCTGGCTATTATAAATAAGGCTGCTATGAACATAGTGGAGCATGTGTCCTTATTGCATGCAGGTAAAGCCTCTGGGTATATGCCCAGGAGTGGTATAGCCGGATCCTACTACAAAAGCCTGTATTCAACACAACTAGAAAATCTCAAGGAAGCAAGTTCCTTTAAACAAAAGAACGATAAAAAGTTATTTTGAAATATGTTTTGTGAATTCGTGTCTTTTTAGAATCTGGTAGCAAGGTAAACTCTCTTTCTCAACTGGAGACTAGCAGCTCTAGGAAGGTGAGGCCCAAGGCCTGATTTCAATTAACTTAAAAGGCACTTATACCCTTGGGGAAGGAGCTCATATGCTTGTTTCTGCTAAACTGAAAAGCTACAGTTAGTCAATATCATCAGAGATCTGAGAAGAATAAATTATAGCAGGAAGTATAATACAAATGTCTTATATGTCAATTAAAATGATCAAGACTCACCCACTACCTAGATGGCTGACCTCTAGGCTCCAGTGGTCTCTGCTCTTGATAGTTTTCTTGGGGATAATGGCCATAGGTCTTTAACTGTCATAAAGGACAGCTACCACAAAGAGCAGCATTGCCCTTTGGCTGCCAAACTCAGGTCAGAGAGATTTTCTTGTGGAGAAGAAACTTGGGAAAAACTGACCTTACTATGAGCAGGCAGAGCAGAGCAATCAGCCTCAAAGTGTCCATAGTTTGCACAAAACCCTGGCAGCAACTGAGGCATGGGGCAGTTTTTCTCAGTGGTTAGTGTTACCACAATTCAGATGCGCTTATTGTGATCCATCTACTTTTTTTGTAGAAAATAGGGGTCTTGGGAGGAGCTGGTGTGTCTCTTATGGGAAGCATTTTTACAATACCTTTTAAATGCTATATTCAACAGAGCTCTAAAGAGTTTGAGGACCATCTATTAACTTATACCTGGTCTAGGCTTAACCTTGAAAATACACTAACTAATAAGTCTTAATTATCTTTAATAGTTTATAATACAATAGTTACATATAAGATTAGTACTTTACAGATTAAGTTTGAGCCTTAAATATTTGACCTGAAGAATTAATTGAAGATCCTGTAGCATCAAAAATAAAACTTGAAACCATAAATATAGTATATTTTAAATTATAAACACAGTCCATAGGACACTGGGAACTTTTCTGATCCCTTTATATGCACTATTTCAGGACATCATAGGATTTTTTTTTCTGTATGATTTAGTTTATTCAAACATCTTTATTTTTTAAAATTGGATATTTTCTTTATTTACATTTCAAAGGTTACCCCTTTCCAGTTTTTCCTCCCTCCCAGAAACCCCCTATCCCATTCACCCTCCCCCTGCTATTTTGAGGGTGTTCATGTATTCATCCACCCAATCCTACCTCCCTCCCCTAAATTCCCTATACTGGGCCATCTATTGAGCCTTCATAGGACCAAGGCCCTTTCCTCCCTTTGATGCCTGACAAGGCAATCCTCTGCTACATGTGCAGCTGGAGCCATGTGTACTCCTTGTTTGTTGGTTTAGTCCCTGGGAGCTCTGGGGAGTCTCATTGGTTAATATTGTTGTTCTTCCTATGGGGTTGCAAACCCCTTTAGCTCCTTGGGTCCTTTCTCTAACTCCTCCATTGAGGACCCCACTCTCAGTAAAATGGTTGGCTGTGAGCATCTGCCTCTGTATTTGTAAGGCTCTAGCAGAGTCTCTCAGGAGACAACCATATCAGGCTCCTTTCAGCAAGCATTTTTTGGCATCCACAATAGTTTCAGGGTTTGGTAACTGTATATGGAATGAATCCCCATGTGGGACAGTCTCTGGATGGCCTTTCCTTCAGTCTCTGCTCTACACTTTGTTTCCATATTTGCTCCCATGAGTATTTTGTTCCCTTTTCTAAGAAGGATTGAAGCATCCACACTTTTGTCTTTCTTCCTTCATGAGCTTCATGTAGTCTGTGAATTGTATCTTGTGTATTCTGAGCTTCTAGGCTAATATCTACTTATCAATGAGTGCATACCATGTGTGTTCCTTTGTGATTGGGTTACTTCACTCAGGATGATATTTTCTAGGCCCATCCATTTGCCTAAGAATTTCATGAATTCATTGTTTTTAATAGCTGAGTAGTATTCCATTGTGTAAATGTACCACATTTTCTGTATCCATTCCTCTGTTGAAGGACATCTGGGTTCTTTCCAGCTTCTGGCTATTATAAATAAGGCTGCTATGAACATAGTAGAGCATGTGCCATTGTTATATGTTGGAGAATCTTTTGGGTATATGCTCAGGAGTTGTATAGCTGGATCCTCCGGTAGTACTATGTTCAATTTTCTGAGGAACTGCCAGACTGATTTCCAGAGTGATTTTACCAGCTTGCAATCCCACCAGCAGCGGAGGAGTGTTCATCTTTCTCCACATCCTTGCCAGCATCTGCTGTCACCTGAGTTTTTGATCGTAGTCATTTTGACTGGTGTGAGGTAGAATCTCAGGGTTGTTTTGATTTGCATTTCCCTGCTGACTAAGGATGTTGAACATTTTTTTAGGTGCTTCTCGATCATTCAGGATTCCTCAGTTGAAAATTCTTTGTTTAGCTTTGTACCCCATTTTTGATTAGGGTTATTTGAATCACTGGAGTCTAACTTCTTGAGTTCTTTGTGTATATTGGATATTAGCCCTCTATCAGATGTAGATCTTTTCCCAATCTGATGGTTGCTGTTTTGTCGTATTGACAGTGTCCTTTGCCTTACAGAAGCTTTGCAATTTTATGAGGTCCCATTTGTTGATTCTTGATCTTAGTGATCTTAGTGATCATTGGTGTTCTGTTCAGGAAAATTTCCCCTATGCCCTTATGTTCAAGGCTCTTCCCTATTTTCTCCTCTATAAGTTTCAGTGTATCTGGTTTTTTGTGGAGGTCCTTGATCCACTTGGACTTGAGCTTTGTACAAGGAGATAAGAGTGGGTCAATTTGCATTTTTCTACATACTGACCACCAGTTGAACTAACACCTTTGTTAAAAATGCTATCTTTTTTTTTTTTCTACTGGACGGTTTTAGCTCCTTTGTCAAATATCAAGTGACCATAGGAGTGTAGGTTCATTTCTGGGTCTACAGTTCTATTCCATTGATCTTCCTGCCTGTCTCTGTACCAAGACCATAAAGATTTTATCACGATTGCTCTGTCATACAGCTTGATGTCAGGGATGATGATTTTCCCAGTTCTTTTATTGTTGATTATAGTTTTTGCTATCCTAGGTTTTTTGTTATTCCAAATGAATTTGCAAATTGTTCTTTCTGACTCTATGAAGAATTGAGTTGGAATTTTGATCGGGATTGCATTGAATCTGTAGATTGCTTTCGGCAAGATGGCCATTTTTACTATATTAATCCTGCCAATCCATGAGCATGGGAGATCTTTCCATCTTCTGAGATTTTTGATTTCTTTCTTCAGAGGCAAGAAGTTCTTGTCATATAGATCTTTCACTTACTTGGTTAGAGTCACACTAAGGTATGTAATAATATTTGTGACTATTATGAATGGTATTGTTTCCTTAATATCTTTCTCAGCCTGCTTATCCTTTGAATAGAGGAAGGCTACTGATTTGTTTGAGTTAAGTTTATATCCAGCCACTTTGCTGAAGTTGTTTATCACCTTTAGGAGTTCTCTGGTGGAGTTTTTGGGGTCACTTAAGTATACAATCATATCATCTGCAAATAGTGACATTTTGACTTTTTCCTTTCCATTTGTATCCCTTTGACCTCCTTTTGTTGTCTAATTACTATAGCTAGAACTTCAAGTACTATATTGATTAGATAGGGAGAGAATGGATAACTTTGTCTAGTCACTGACTTTAGTGGAATTGCTTCAAGTTTCTCTCCATTTGGTTTAATGTGGGCTACTGATTTGCTGTGTATTGCTTTTATTATGTTTAGGTATGGGCCTTGAATTCCTGATCTTTCCAAGACTTTTAACATGAAGAGATGCTGAATTTTGTCAAATGCTTTTATAGCATCTAATGACCGTGTGGTTTTTTTTTTCTACTTTAAGTTTGTTTATGTAGTGGATTACATTGATGGATTTCCATATATTGAACCATCCCTGCTTCCCTGGGATGAAGCCTTGATCATGGTGAATGATCGTTTTGATGTGTTCTTGGATTCAGTTGGCAAGAATTTTATTGAGTATTTTTGCATCAATGTTCTTAAGGGAAATTGTTCTGAAGTTCTCTTTCTTTGTTTTGTCTTTGTGTGGTTTAGGTATAAGCATAATTGTAACTTCATAGAACAGATTGGGTGGTGTTCCTTCTGTTTCTATTTTGTGGAATTGTTTGAAGAGTATTGGTGTTAGGTCTTCTTTGAAGGTCTGATAGAACTCTGCACTAAACCCATATGGTCCTGGAATTTTTTTGGTTGGGAGACTATTAATGACTGCTTGCATTTCTTTAGGGGTCATGGAACTGTTTAGATGGCTTATCTGATTCTGTTTAAATTTGGCACCTGGGATGTATCTAGAAAATTGTTCATTTCGTCCAGATTTTCCAATTATGATGTGTATAAGCTTTTATAGTAGGATCTGATGATTTTTTTTTTGAGCTTCCATGGTTTGCGTTGTTATGTCTCCCTTTTCATTTCTGATTTTATTAATTTGGATACTTTCTCTGCGCCCTCTGGTTAGTCTAGCTAAGGGTTTATCTATTTTGTTGATTTTCTCAAAGAACCAGCTCCTTTTTTAATGGAATTAAACATGGAAACTGAATAATGCACTGCTTTCATTGTGTCCCATATTTTTTGTTATGATGCGTCTTCATTTTCATTAAATTCTAATCTAATGTGATACAGATCACAGAAACAGAATTATTCTAATCATTAATTTGGATACTTTCTCTGTGCCCTCTGGTTAGTCTAGCTAAGGGTTTATCTATTTTGTTGATTTTCTCAAAGAACCAGCTCCTTTTTTGTTGATTCTTTGTATAATTCTTTTTGTTTCTATTTGGTTGATTTCAGCCCTGAGTTTGATTATTTCCTGCCATCTACTCCTCTTGGTGTATTTGCTTCTTTATTTTCTAGAGTTTTCAGGTGTGCTGTTAAGCTACTATTGTGTGCTCTCTCCATTTTCTTTTTGGAGGTGCTTGGATCTATGAGTTGTCCTCTTAGCACTGCTTTCATTGTGTCCCATATTTTTTGGTATGATGCGTCTTCATTTTCATTAAATTCTAAAAATTCTTTAATTTCTTTTTTTATTTCTTCCTTGACAAAGTTATCATTGAGTAGAGCATTATTCAGTTTCCATGTGTATGTGTGCTTTCCATTGTTTTTATTGGTATTTAAGACCAGTCTTAGTCCGTGGTGATCTGATAGGATGCATGGGATTATTTCAGTTTTCTTGTATCTGTTGAGGCTTGTTTTATGACCAATTATATGGTCAATTTTGGAGAAAGTACCATGAGGTGCTGAAGAAGGTATATTCTTTTGCTTTAGGATGAAATGTTCTGTAAATACCTGTTAGATCCATTTGGTTCATAACTCCTGTTAGTTTCACTGTGTCTCTGTTTAGTTTCTGTTTCTGTGATCTGTACATTGCTGAGAGTGGGGTGTTAAAGTCTCCCACTATTATTGTGTGGAATGCGATGTGTGCTTTGAGTTTTATTAAAGTTTCTTTTATGAATGTGGGTGCCCTTTCAGTTGGAGCATAGATGTTCAGAATTGAAAGCTCATCTTGGTAGATTTTTCCTTTAACCATCATGAAGTGTCCTTCCCTATTTTTTTGATAACTTTTGGTTGAAAATTGATTTTATTCAATATTAGAATGACTGTTTCAGCTTGTTTCTTGGGACCATTTGCTTGGAAAATTGTTTTCCAACCTTTTACTCTGAGGTAGTGTCTGTCTTCATCACTGAGGTGCATTTGCTGTATGTAGCAAAGTGCTGGGTCCTGTTTATGTATCCAGTCTTTCAGCCTATGTCTTTTTATTGGGGAATTAAGTCCATTGATGTTAAGAGATATTAAGGAAAAGTGATTGTTGCTTCATGTTATTTATTTTCTTCTGTTAAAGGTGGAATTACGTTTGGTGGCTATCTTCTTTTTAGTTTGTTGAAAGAAGATTACTTTCTTGCTCTTTCTTTTTTTTATTATTTATTTTATTTTATTTTTTTAATTTACATTCCAAATCACTTCCCCTTTCCCGTTTCCTCCCTCCCCAAAAGTCCCATAAGCCCCCTTCCCTCCCTCTTTTCTCCATTCAACCCCCTCTCGTTACTCTGTCCTGGTGTTCCCCTACATCCAGTCTTTCCAGGAACCAGGGGTCTCTCCTTCCATCGTCTTAGAAATCTATTGATATGCGGATTGTGTCTAGGGTATTCCGAGATTCTGGGTCAATATCCCCTTATCAGTGACTGCATACGATGTGTGTTCTTTTGTGATTGGGTTACCTCACTAAGGATGATATTTTCAAGTTCTGACCATTTGCCTAGGAATTTCGTGAATTCATTGTTTTTAATTACAGAGTAGTATTCCATTGTGTAGATATACCACATCTTCTGAATCCATTCCTCCGTTGAGGGACATCTGGGTTCTTTCCAGCTTCTGGCTATTATAAATAAGGCTGCTATGAACATAGTGGAGCATGTGTCCTTATTGCATGCAGGTAAAGCCTCTGGGTATATGCCCAGGAGTGGTATAGCCGGATCCTCTGGGAGTGTCATGCCCAGTTTTCTGAGGAACCGCCAGACTGCTTTCCAGAGTGGTTGTACCAGCCTGCAATTCCACCAGCAGTGGAGGAGTGTTGCTCTTTCTATGGTGTAATTTCCCTCCTTGTGTTGGCATTTTCCACCTATTATCCTTTGTAGGGCTGGATTTGTGGAAAGATATTGTGTAAATTTGTTTTTTTTTTTTTTATGAAATATCTTGTTTCCTCCTTCTATGGCAATTGAGAGTTTTACTGGGTATAGTAGCCTGGGTTGGCATTTGTGTTCTCTTAGGGTTTATATGACATCTGCCCAGGATCTTATAGCTTTCATAGTTTCTGGGGAGAATTCTGGTATAATTCTGATAGGTCTGCCTTTATATGTTACTTGACGTTTTTCCCTTACCACTTTTAATATTCTTCCTTTGTTTAGTGCATTTGGCATTTTGATTATTATGTGCCGGGAGGACTTTCTGGTCTGGTCCAGTTTGTTTGGAGTTCTGTAGGCTTCTTGTGTGTTCATGAGCATCTCTTTTTTTTAGGTTAGGGAAGTTTTCTTCTATAATTTTGTTGAAGATATTTACTGGCCCATTAAGTTAGGATTCTTCACTCTCTTCTATACCTATTATCCTTAGGTTTGGTCTTTTCATTGTGTCTTGGATTTCCTGGACGTTTTGATTTAGGAGCTTTTTGCTTTTTTGTGTTTTCTTTGACTGTTTTTATCAATGTTATCTATGATATCTTCTATTATTGAGTTCTGCCTTCTATCTCTTGTATTCTGTTGGTAATGCTTGCATCTATTATACCTGATTTCTTTCCTATGTTTTCTAACTTCAGGGTTGTCTCCCTTTGTGATTTCTTTATTGTTTCTATTTCCATTTTTAGATCTTGGATGGGTTTTTTCATTTCCTTTGTCTGTTTGATCGTGTTTTCCTGTAATTCTTTAAGGGATTTTTGTGTTTCCTCTTTAAGGGCTTCTAGCTGTTTACCTGTGTTCTCCTATTTTTCTTTAAGGGAGTTATTTATGTCCTTCTTAAAGTCCTCTATCATCATCATGAGAAGTGATTTTAGATCTGAATCTTGCATTTCTGGTGTGATTGTGTATCCAGGGCTTGCTAAGGTTGAAGAATTGGGTTCTGATGACGCCAAATAACCTCGGTTTCTGTTGCTTCTGTTCTTATGCTTGCCTCCCACCACCTGATTATCTCTAGTGCTACCTGCCCTCACAATATGTGACTGTAGCCTGTCCTTCCTGTGATCCTGGTTGTGTCAGAACTCCTCAGAGTTCAGCTATCTCTATGAGAGAGCGATTCTGGGATCTTTTGATCCTGAGATCCTGAATGTGTCTGAGCTCCTGGGAGTCATGATGCCTCCGGGACCCTGTGATCTTTTGTGACTAAGCTCCTGTGATCCTATGATCCTGGGTGTGTTAGAGATCCTGGGAGTGGAGCTTCCTCTGGGTGTTGTGGGACTGGCTGTGGAGTTTGTGTCCAAGATCTCCTCAGGGCACTGGCCCAGACTGGAAGGGATCTGTGCCACTGGTCAGGTAGAATTCCTGGGTGCCTGGGTCCCACTGGTCCCAGCTATTCCCAGTGTTGGGGCAGAAGTTGTGTCCTCTTGATCTCTGATCCTATGATCCTGGGTGTATTAGATTGTCTGTGAGTGGAGCTTCCTCTGGGTGTTGTGGGACTGACTGTGGAGTTTGCGCCCAAGGTCTGCTCAGGGCACTGGACCAGACTGGAAGGAACCCGTGCCACTGGTTGGGTGGAGTTCTTGGGTGCTTCCAGTTATTCCCGGGTTTGGGACAGATGTTGTGTCCTCTTCACCTATCCAAACATCTAAAACTTAACGAAGTGTGCAAAGACAAAGAAGCTGGGCAAATATTACTATGTACCTGAATAGACCTTAGGAATTTATAAACCTTATTTACTAAATATGCTTTGTTTATTAAACATATGTTGTTACTTATCTAAATTTACTAGGAGGAAAGTGTTGCATTAGCAATGACAGGGCCATTCACTGGTGCGGAGACATTGAAGAGGGGTGGGGGTTGGTTCTGGAATGTGGGAAGTTCTTAGTTGACTTATAAGCACCTGGAGAATGATCCAACTGGCCTGGCTGCTTCCTAGCTACCCCTGTTTCTTCTATTAGTGAAACACAAAGCCATCAGACTAGCAGCTTGATGATGCCCTTTTCCAGGGACTGGCTCCTGTTGTGCAATATCTCTGCCTCCCCACTCCCATACCCCAAACTTCTTATAATAAAACTTCTTTCTAAACCTTGCACTTCTGTGGCTTATGCACTTCATTCTTTTTTTTTCTTCTTTTTTACGAGACAGGGTTTCTCTGTGTAGCCTTGACTGTCCTGGAACTCACTCTGTAGACCAGGCCGGCCTCGAACTCAGAAATCCACCTGCCTCTACCTCCCAAGTGCTGGGATTAAAGGCGTGCGCCACCACTGCCCGGCATGCACTTCATTCTTAAAAAAAATTTGAGACAAGAGCCTGCAGCAAGTGACTTACAAGTTTTGTGAGATTGTGAACTTTAAGCAGCCTAACCCCTGAGGTAAAGGCCACTTAGAACGTCTCAGTTGTTCTCAAGATCCCTGCTTCCTCTCAATCCACATAGCATCAGCAGCCAACCGAATAGCTATGCTGCAGGTGTGGGTGTGGAAGACAGGAAAGGCAGAGGAGTGGTCTTTGTAGAGCCACTAGTGACTATTGTGGTTTTTGACCTACAGTGATTGATGTGTTCACTTGTGAAACTTCTTAAGACATGCACCTACTCTGGGTCAATATTTAGAAAACATATATGAAATAAACACCAAACCACCACACTTCTGATGACAATGTTGCAGTTCTTAAATTGAACTACAAATCTGATACTCAGTTTCTGCATTGACATCCCTAGCCTGACTTTCTATCCATCCTGACTGTTGCCTGTGTTGCAACTTCCCAGCTGTGCTGTTTTCTTTTCAAATATCACTCTAGTCTTTGGTGTTCTCAAGCATCTGTGCATTTAGCTTATCTCAGCCTTTCAGGATGGATTCCTCTCTCACGTTTGTCAACTTGACGACCCAGCTCAAACAAAACATCAAGATGTCTGGAAACCCCTCCCTGCCTCACCGAGCCAGGTGCATTTGTTTCTTCTCTGCTTACATTGCTATTGAACACCTTTTGCTTTGTTTGGGAGGTGAGTTCTCCTATGTACTTATTAAATTAATGGCTTTGTTTCCAGCGGACTTGTGTTAATAGGAATCACATTCTGAACATCCTCCTGGTATGATCGATGTAGAGACTATGCTTGGAAATTATGGACCTGAGCATTTCCTATTCTGTTTTACTTAGAGCCACTGCCCCAGCATAGCCAATGATCTATGGTCTTCAAGGCTCTTTTTGTGGCAACCTTCTTTTGCTGGCTATCTTTTGATGGGTTTGGAAGCAGCTGCAAATGGAAGATAATTTTATGTATCTCTTATCTTTGAGGGGGTGAGAATGAGAAATAAGAGAGATGGTGCACTTGTTTATTTCAAGTTAAAATAATATTTTAATCTACAAGGCACAGGTGAAAATAAAATAGGATCAAATTCTCCACGTTCTTATGATTCTTAATGTTTTCTTGGGCTGTGTTTTATTTTCTAGTTACAAGTCAAAATAAGTTTTTAGATATCATGTTTACATATCTCAAGGATTTAGGTCTCTGCATATTGAATTGATCATGTGTCATTCAGGCATAATCTTCCAATGTTTTAGTCTGTTATTTGGTAAGAAATAGCAGTGATTATGAGGAAGTTGGTATGTTATTGCCCATTAGAATTTACCTATATGAAAATACACTAACATAAGTGTGAAGAGAAAGAGAAGAGAAAATTTAGACTGTTAAAAAATATGTCTAGGTACCTTCAGGGTTGTAGAAGAAAAACAGAAACAAGTAAATAAAAATTCATGCTGATACAAGACATACGAACTGCTCCCCCCCCATACTTCTCATTTTATGTACATCAATTTAAAGACCCACACTCCCTCTGAAATTACAGCCACCTAATTCTACATCTATCCAGGAGATAGAAATGAGCTAAAAAGAGACTTTCTAATCAACTCGTATAATTATGCAGTCAAATGGAAAATACTGATAAGTAAGTTTTATTCTTGGTTGTGAGCTTTGCATATTTAGAGGAAGATGGGTGGGCTACAGCATGACTTTCCTGAGCATCTTGGTCTTCACAGGCTATCTTACATGTTAAAGAAAAAGTGATGGGTTACGGTCCATTTCTATCATTTGCATTAGTCATACTTCTTTTATGATGGGGTGAAGACCTTTGTGTAACCTGAGTCAGAGTGCAGGGAAACTGCTCCCCTAAGCAGCAACAGAAGAAGGAGCCAGCACACATCTGGTCACTTCAAGTGAGGTGCCAGGACTCAAAGCTTACAGTTCACTGACTTCAGAGCAGATGCTCTGACTCACGTCCAGGTCACTGGCGGCTGGCTTGGCTGCTCCCACCACTGTCTTAAGAAACTCAAAGGTAGAGCCCACAAGTGCTGGTTGGCCAGAGTCAGATATAGTTGTCACCTGGGAGGCTCTCCTAGTACATGACAAATACGCAGGGGGACACTCTCAGCCAGCCATTGAACTGAGCACAGGGTCCCCAAAGGAGGAGCTAGAGAAAGGACCCAAGGAGCTGAAGGGGTTTGCAGCACCGCAGGAGGCACAACAATATGAGTCACCCAGCACTACCAGAGCTCACAGGGACAAAACCATCAATCAAAGAGTACACATCGAGTTACCCATGGCTCCAGACACATAGGCAGCAGAGGATGGTCTTGTTAGACACCAAAGGGAGGAGAGGCCCTTGGTTCTGGAAAGACTTGATGCTGTAATGTAGAGAAATACCAGGACAGGGAAGCGGGGGAGAGTTTATTGGGGAAGGGGAGATGGTTTATGGGATTTTGGGGGGATGGGGAAACCAGGAAAGGGGACAACATTTGAAATGTAAATAAAGAATATATCTAATTAAAAAAAAGAAACTCAAAGTTGTTTAATAGAACTATCTCTCTTAATTCAGACTACTAAAAGATGCTGGAGGCCTCTATCTCTCATGAGCCAGAGCAAAATAAACACTTTCCAGTTTCTTCTTGCAACATGCCTCAGAAACACAGATACTCCCTCCCCAGAGTGACTCCTAGGCTCAGCCATACTCCCTGAGGAACTCCAGAATTAACTACACAAATTGTCACAAACAAGCAGTGTCTTACACATCTGATCTCAGAAGAGGTCCTCCTATATCAACTGTGCTTACCTATTTCCAGGTGATGAAATGAAGACAGCCTAGAGTCTGGGCCCTCCATACTCCTGGATTCGAGTCTGGTCCTTGGCATCTGTGACAGCTTGCTTCTTTGGATCTCTGGCATCCTTTGAGCCATATAACCCTCCTAGGCTACATAGGGCTTTAGCGACATCTCACACAGTTGTTTGCTCTTCAGTAAAAATTGAACTTCGTGCACTGAATAGTGGCTACCGAGTCTTAGGAAATGAAAATTCCATGTGCTTTAAAGGTCTTCTCATTGGTCGTAATTCAGCTTGGTGCTGCAGTTAAACTAGCCTTCCCAGCATTACCCTTTAACATTTCAAAGCCTCAGGCTTCTTAAATGAAAGTTTAGGCAGACATTTCTGTATATAGACATACATGTTTTTATTTATTCATTTTCCATTTGTGAAAATGACCATGCAACACAGTAAACATCGATTGGGATGGCATCTGGGTGTAGGAGAAGGGTTGAAACTGAACCCATTTTTGTTCTCTAATATCTCTAACACCTGAAAGCATCAGTGAGCATCTGCTTTAGATGGCCCTGCCAATTCCACCCAGCTTTACCATCTGAAGGAGAGGCATTCAGAAGGCATCACCTTTACTCTGAAAGGGCACCATCCACTCAATACTGTCAAATGCTTTGGGTCTGTTACTGACTCTCTGTGGTTCTAAGTGATTAAATAAAATGGGGTGGTTAGAAGCAGCAGTTGATTTTTGTCATAGGTGATCAGCTAATTAATTAGCATGACATACTGTTTCATTGGAAGCAAAGGGGTAATGAGTGTGATCATTAGAATTGTGCATTTCAGATCTTTGACCTTCAGGTAAAGAGGTACTTTATGACAGGTGACTTCCCACTCCAGTGAGGGAGCAAGAGGCCCCCCAAAAGATGTCATTTGTAGTGAATCTGAACAATAGGCAAACATGAGATTCCAGTGTCCCAGTCTTCTCTGTCTGTCTGTCTGTCTGTCTGTCTGTCTGTCTGTCTGTCTGTCTGTCTCTGTCTCTGTCTCTGCCTCTCTCTGTCTCTCTCTCTCTGTCTCTCACTCTCTCTCTCTTCTTTCTTTTCTCTCCTCTTATGCTCTCTTGTTCTCTTGCTCTTGAAAGAGCAAATCTTTTGGGTTCAGACTCCATCTTAGAAAACTGGACCTAAGGTTGAATTCAAGGTAACTAACAAACTGTCACCTCTCACCAGTTTCCAGGTTACTCCTCTACAATTCTGCACCTCCATGTTACAAGCCTGTCCTTGACACTTCATTTCCTAACAACCACCAGTCAGGAGGAAACCAGAAGTTACCTTTATGGTTTGACTTCCAGCACCAGTCAGTTATGTTAAAGGCCATAATGGCCCCAGAATCAGATGTGTACCGAGTTAGATACCAGCTTCTTGCCTCCATAAATGCTTGCCTGAAGCTGGGCTCAGGGCCCCTTTCTATTCTCCTGCATAAGAGATGGTGACCCAAGCTTGAGCTTGAACAGAGAGAACCTAATGTGACTGAATCGGATTCGGCTCTTTGGTGGTCTTTTGGTGGTTCACAGCATTTCCTGGCACAACACTCTCTTTCTCTTCCCCCAGCCTTTTATTTTTCAACATTTTCCCCTCAGAATATTGGGGTGTGCTTCCTTAAAACAGGGTCTTTGTTTCATGAATCACAGACTAGACAAAGTAGATGGTTAGGAAGGCCTTGGCGGGTGGGGGCGGGGCGTTCAACATTACAATCTTACTAATCTAGTCTGCTGAGAACAACCTCTGCCAACTTCCCTGCCATGGGTTTACCTGTACTGTGAATAAAATTGGCCTGCCCATTCTCCAGTCATTGGTCTCAGCTCTGATATAGAATATTACATGAGAAAAATATTTGCTTGAACTCATCCTTCCTGATGCTTCCCAGCTCTCAAGATGGTCTTCTCTCTCTCTCTCTCTCTCTCTCTCTCTCTCTCTCTCTCTTTCTTTTTGCAATACAGGGCCATGTGTGGGTCCCTGTCCCCTCCACAGTCACCCTCACTTCTCTAGTCAGTCTTTCCAGTTGTGTACAGTCATCAGCAATGATTTTCTTTAGTGGCGTTTCTCACATAGTGTTGACTTTGCTGTCTCTATGTCCTGATGTCTTTTCTGTCCTACTGCTTTCCTCCCAGTGAACCCTGAGGACTCATCTTTCAGGGCCCTGGGATGATTCTTCTCATAAAAGAATCTTCTGAGCTCTGATTTGGAATCTCTGGGGATCCATGATAAAGCTATCCTGCCTGCTCCCTCTAACCAGGGCTCCTATGATTTAATAACAAGATTCTATCCAAGTGCATTTACTATTTATCCACTCATGCTCCATAATGTATCTACTTAGAAACCTGTAATGATAGAGTGTGGTCATTTAAACATAGATTTCTGGAGTTCCTGGTATGAGTGGAAGAGATGTGTCTGGATATACTATGCATAAGGACAGAGCTTGGAACAGTATCTCCAGAGTACCATGGCAGCCAGCACAGAACTTCATGCATAGCCATTGGGTCTTCTGCTGTTTCGCTGGGCCAGATCCTTTTCATCCCAGTACTCTGCTGTTTGTGGCAGGTTCCTTGGCACAAGCATCTGGCTGGGTCTCCACCTCCCAGCTGCACTGATGAGTCAGGTGCACCAACAGACTTCCTCACACTGCCATCTCTGCTCACATATTAAGGTCTGTCCAGTGCTTTGAATTTACATCCTTTCCCTGAGACAGAGGCAGTATATAAATAGCATAGAATCTCAGAGCACATAAAGATCAAACCAGGGTATCATGTTTAGTAACTGGGTGAGGTACTAAGTATGTTTCAGTAAATCAGCTTATTTGATCTAGAAAAATCTTCTGTTAAGATAGATAATACACACACAATTATGAGGTTAGTAGAAGTTGACAGATATGAACCTCTAATAGGTACTATAAAGGAATGATTAGCTCTTTGGTCTACTGCACATCAGCACTCCCCCATCAATTTCAAACAACCACACACATTCACATACATTCATATATATATTCACATATACATACTTATATATATCAATATATATAACCAAACATACTTAAATATATACAACCATACACAGACACATCTATGCATAAACATATACATATATTCATATGCAAGCATACATACACAGACATCTATATGCATGCATGTTGATGCACATGCAAACATACACATACATATCCACGCACACATTCATGCATACACACACATCCATACACATATACACACTGATACACATACATATAAATATTAATGTATACATGCACATATCCATTCATATACTCTATTAGTTTATTTTTAATTGCTGTGGTTAAGACACCATGACCAAAGCAACTTATAAGGAAAGAGTTTCATTGGGTTTCTAGTTCTTGAGGGATGGAGTCTAAGATGCTGGAGTGAAGGCATGGTGATAGGTGGTTGCAAGAGCAGTTGAGAGCTCACATCCTGATCGAAGGCAGAGAACATACTGGGAATAGCACAGTCTTTTGAAACCTCAAAGCTTGCCCCCAGTGACACACCTCCTCCAACAAGGCCACACCTCCTAATCCTCCCCAAGCAGTTTCATCAACTAGGGACTAAGTGTTCAGATATATGAGTCTGTGAGGTGGCCATTCTCATTGAAACCACCACACACACAGACACACATGCACATTCACACATACACATATAAACACATACATACAAACACATGCACGCACACACACACTGCACACACACACACACACACACACACACACACATATATATATATACTCACGTAGATGCTCATCTAAAACACCCATCTATGATTGTTTCTTTGACTTTCAACTTGACAAAAGCAGTCCATTTTTTATAGTAGTTATGACTTCAACCAGATGTTGAAATAAGAAGCATTGAAAAGCTGTTGCTTATGCTATCTTTAAATATCATTGAAGTACATTTACTATTGACTTGGGAAAGGACTGTGGAATAAGGATGCACATTCTCTTTACCACTCTTCAATTTGCAATGTGTTTTCACTGATTCCAATGAAGAATGACTGTCTTTATCAAAGCAACTACATATGGTTAAAGTCACAGTTGCAGACTTCTTGGGTCAACTATAAGACCCATCTTTGTTTATGTGTGTGATCTTGAACCCTGGTTCATTTGTTAGTGAAGCATTTTTCAAGTTCTTGTCCCACCACCCCTAGTTTAGGAGATGCTTAGGTTAATGCCCATAAAGTGAGAAGTGAGAATGCAGTCCCAGCAAGCACTGCATCTGTGCTAGCTGGGATCTGTCCATCCTCAGCAGCAGCAGCAGCATTTAAGACAGCTCTTGCTAGTGTGTAAGTTAACACACGGATGTTAGCTGACTTAACAAAACCATGAAAAAGAATGGGTTTTATTTGCTTATCAATCATTTGTATCCTTCATTGATTGACTTATCATTTCAGTTCTTTCTTAAAATTTGGATTTATATTCGCTGTTTTCTTCCATTACAAATTTCAAAGAACTCTTTTATTTTAAGAAGTATATCTAAAACTGAAAAAATAGAATGCTTATTTTTTAACCCTTTATTATAATTGTTTGGAATATGAACATACATATGAGATATACTAAATTATGTATAAATTCTCATCATACACTTAACTATATATTATGTATGGATATTCAAACACATTGAAATGTATTATACATAATATATAGTATCATACAGATATGATATTCCCTATAATACACCATATACTTTATATCCAGAAAAGATTTTCTTCAGAATAGTTGGAAAGAAGAAGTTCAGACTTCCCTAAAAGAAATGTTTCACACTAGATACTGAAATGCTTTTCAAGAATTGCTCCTACATTTGGTAATATTTAGATAACACTGTGAGCTTATTCAACTACTTGCAACTGTTTAAATTGAAGCTGGCATTTTTGTCTCACAATCAATATCTAATTATGCATTTTATTAGGGAAATAATTCCAGGCCTCATATCTGTAAGCAATATGACCAATGTGCCAATCTAACTGTTTTATTTTACCCCAACTTCCTTCTTAGTATTGAGTTAGTGCACCCACTATTGTATGGAGGCTTCCTATTAAGAAATTTTGCAGGGGGATAAATGAATAACTGGCATGTATATCTGTTTCTCTCCTATAAGATTTTATTTGCTGACATTGTATAGCACTATATATATATATATAATTTAGTTGATACATTCAGTTATGTTAGCATATAAAAGTTCTTTTGTACAACTTTCCTTAGCAGAATGACCATGTTATATTTTAGAAGACTAGGTATATAAAGGTAGATTCGCAGAATGTTTACCTAGTACCTGAAATTAGTTTTTTAATATATATTTTATGCTTATTTATATGTACGTATACACCTATGTGTATGTGTCTGCCACTTGTGTGAAGGTTCCTGTAGATGCCAGAAAAGGGCATCAGATTCCTGGGAGCTGAGTTTCTGGCAGTCACAAGCCAGTGGGGTCTGACAACAGGACTTGGGTTTCCTGGAAGAGTATCACATGTTCCTAGATGATGAGCCATCTCTCCAAATCTCTGAGATAGCTTAAAACATGTTAGGCAAGTTTAATTTTTGTTAATTCTCATAAATAATAGATGCTGTTGGTAGTTGGTATCCTACTCCTCAGATGGAGAAACTGAGACTCAGGAAATCTGTATAATTCACCCAGGAACATTCAGTTAGCAGTAAAATTGGAGATCAACATTCCACAAGTTGATTTGGGCCTTCAGTTGGCAAACATGCCTTATGTGCACAGACCTAAATATTATTTACTGAGGGTTTTTTTTAGTAGCAAAATGCTTAAACTGATGGCTTAAAAACATAACTTTTTAAAACAATGCACAGAAAGAATGGAAACAGGCAACCTTGGGAGGTAGAAGGTGGGGGGACCCTGCAGAATGCGCCAGAGACCTGGGAGGTGAGAGACTCTCAGGACTCAAAGAAATGCCCTATAATGGGGAGAGGGAATGTGTAGAGCCCAGCTCCAGCAGAAAGACAGGGCATCAAGTGAGGGATAAGGTTGCCATCCCATAGTCCAAACTCTGACCCATAATTGTTCCTGTCTGAAAGAACTGCAGGGTCAAAAATGGAGAAGAGCCTGAGAAAAAGAGGTCCAGCGACAGGCCCAAAGTAGGATCCAGCTCAAGGGGAGGCCCCAAGGCCTGACACTATTACTGAGGCTATGGAGTGCTCACATAAAAGGACCTATCATGAATGCCCTCTTAAAGACCCAACAAGTAGCTGAAAGAGTCAGATGCAGATATTTACACCCAACCAATGGGCAGAAGCTGCTGACCCCTGTGGTTGAATTAGGGGAAAGCTGGAAGAAGCTGAGGAGGAAGGCGACCCTGTAGGAGGACCAGCAGTTTCAACTAACCTGGACCCCTGAAATCTCTCAGACACTGGATCATCAACCAGGCAGAATACACCAGCTGATGTGAGGCCCCCAACACATATATACCAGAGGACTGCTGGGTCTGGGTTCAATCAAAGAAGGTGCACCTAACTCTCAAAAGACTGGAGGCCCAGGGAGTTTTGAGGTCTGGTGGTCTGGTGGGGTGGGAGGGTAGGGGGTGGGTACATCCTCGTAGAGATGGGGGTGTGGAGGAGGTATGGCATGGGGAACAATCAGAGGGTAGACTGGGAGGGGGGATAAAATATGGAGTGTAAGACAAAAGATTAAATAAAATTAAAAGAATGCAAAGAAGCTTTGATAGTCTCACTTCTAAATAATCTTGATTTTCTTCTTGGTCAGCTTACACATTTTAGCTATAACAGTCACTAGAAGATTTAAAAATTTAAAAGGCTGGGACCAAAGCTCTATGGTGGGGGAATCAGGTGCCCAGCATGCCTCAGGCCAGGGGCAATCTTTAGCACCTCAGAGAAAAAATAAAAGTAATAAAGCACTAACATGGTATCTACAAAGTGCTGTTATGTTCTGAACATTCTTTGAATCACCTAGATTTCTGTGAAAATCCAATGCTTTGCTCATGTGTCCCTGACTTCAGAGAATGCACAATTTCAAACCCAGGTGAGGAACTACCCAGGAGAGGAACTCACGTTACTCAGAGGCAGGACATCTTAGCCATGCTCTGTGGTATTAATTTTTTCTCAGTACCTTTGTGTATCTCATAGTATTCCTGTTTTATAGATGAAGATGCTGCAAGATAATAGCTCAGGTTCATAGTCTTAGAAACTTAGAAACTTGGTGATTAGAACCCATCTCTTAAGGTCATCCTAAGATTTATTTTTTTGTTCATTTTATATGTTCCTTTCCCTGTAGAGAGAGCTGGCTGTCTTGGCAGGATTTCATATCACTATGTGGTGATGTGCACCACAGCAAAAATGAGTAGGGACCAAGAGCCCAAAGCAGCAGGCTAGTCAGGCACTGGTTAAGTCATCTCTGGTGACTAAGGTAGCTCAGTGAGCCTACCAGGACCCTGCTTCCCTGACTGGGAAAGAGGATCCCAGACCTACTCTGCATACTCAACTATGCTCAACAGTCCTCACTCCAGCCTGTGCAAGCAAGTGCCTGTCAGCAATGAAGGGCTGTGAGACTATGAGATTAGATTTTGTGGCCTCTGTGCCTGGACATTGCAGTCTGTGTCCAGACTGTCTGGCTGTCCTGTCACTATGCACTTTAAAGCCTTTCAGATCCAGAGTTTATCTTCTCAAGTTAGTCACTGTAGTTTTATTATCAATGGCATTTTGCAGAGTTTGATGAAACCAAGAGACTTGTTGCCAAAACACTTGACATCTCTCCTTGCTCCATGAGCCCTAGAGTCTATGGCCAGCCCATCTTTAATAAAATCTCAAGACTCAGAGGAAGTCAGAAGAAGGGAAACTACCTTGCACCATCAAGGTATGTGTCAACTGATGTGTCTAGACATTCAACTGGCTTTATTGTTGAGAATTGCTTTGGATGTGTACCCGGAGCCTTCTGGACAGGTGGTAGGTGTAATGAATGAGGGGGTGGCCACACAGAGAAGCCAGCCTGGCAGGAAGTGCAATTAATGGCGATGTAGCCAAGGTGCCAATGTTGTTTTAAAATTTGCTCATGCTGTCCATGCCTTATGGAAGTTTATTTTCAAGGGTAAAGTCCTACTGGAAGCTGGAGATACGATTCAGAATCTATCCACTCAAATCTATCTGATGATGAATTGGATTGATTTATGAATGAATTGAGGAAAACAGCTTCATTCAGATCCCACATTTGTGTTTTAGCATTGTGATTTATGCTACCCTATTTGCATTTCAATATAGTAATTACAACAGATTTCCACTTTTATTACATGGATTGAGTCTGAAAATTCTATATAAGCAATCGAGGAGAAAAGATGCAAACATTCAGGAAAATCTTAAGAGTTCCTTAACTTCTAAACCCAAAGGTACAGTTCTAATACATGATATGTTCTGATCATATAACTGACTTCATTCCAAATTAAAGGGGTTCCATCACTTGGCCCCACATTAATATATGAAGTGCCTTAATTTCTCACAGTTTGGCATATGCAGCAGTAGGAGCACAGAGCTATGATCGTTTTTGTAGTAGCTGTCCCATCATGGTGATACTGGCTTATCATTCTTGCACTCAGAAAACTGAGGCAGAGGGATTGCTGCAAGCTAGATATCAGCTGCTCAGCATGGCCAGTCAGGACTAAAGAATAAGACCCTGCCTCAAAAACAAAACAAAACGAATAAGTAAGTAAATGACTGGTCAGAATCTGTCTTCTCCCTCATGGTTCTGTTAATTTTTCTGGAAGCTAACTTCAATTTTGTATAAAAATGGTATACAAGCTTGTTAGGAAGTTATTTAGCGAATCTTGGAGGAGGAGACTCCAGCATTTAAAATGGCGTCTTTAACCAAAAATTTAATGTTCTAACAAAGTGACATTGAAACTGCAAAGAATTTACAAAGAATTTACAAAGTATTTAAAATATTTCCAAAAGCAAATATTGTATCAGGGGCAGGTGCATGTGTGTGTGTGTGTGTGTGCGCACACACACACACAAAGGATAAAATATTACTAGAGTAATTAACCAAAAGGAACTTGTACTAGCTATTAATTTCACATCATCACATTGTTTGTATTGAAACTTGTAAAAAAAGATCATAAAGTTTCAGTTGGTGAATACAATAATGTGGTCATTTTACACTTGGATGCTTATTTATATCTTATAAAGAAAATGATTTTATAAAGTCATTTATTTAGCCTAAATCAAAACTTCCAGGGCAATTTCTAGTACTGTTAAATGTTTGCTGTGGGGAGTGAAGGTGAGAAGAAGGGACTGGGAGGAGAGGAGGGAGGGAAAGCTATGAATGGAATGTAAAGTAAATCAGTTAATTAATAAAAAATTAAATTGTAACAACTACTGAATGATATTTCCAGGGGCCCCTAAGTTCCATTAGAGCAGTGCCTCTCAATTTTTCTAGTGCTGCGACCCTTTAATACAGTTCCTCATGTTGTGATGACCCCAACCATAACATTTTGTTGTAACTTTGTAACTGTAATTTTGCTCCTGTTATGAATCATATTATAAATATCTGATACTCAGAATATCTGATATTTGACACCCAGAGGGGTTGAGACCCACAGGTTGATAACCAGTGGCTCAGATACTCATGTCCTTGCACGTCAGAGTCAGCCGTTGCTGCTGCTCTACACACAATAGCTCAGAGACACAACCACCCGTGAAGAGTAATTATTGCTTCCAGTCAGTGACTAAGGCCACAGACATCCATAGATTTTGCATGATTTGCCAGTCTTGTGTCTTTGAGCTCCTAGTCTCAGCTGAAACTGTTCTCACAAAGGTCGACATGTGATCTAGTGGTATCGCAGGCCCCACACAGCTGTGCCGTTCACTGTGGTGTATGACAGCATTAATAATGCCACCTGCTTCTGGCATACCCTCCGGTGTTTCCCACATGGCCACTGTGTTTTACTAGGTCTTAGTGTCCCTGAAACCTAAAGCACTAGCTGTATAGGTGTCTTCTACAGCTCCTGTGTGCCACTCACCTTTCTCTTTCTGAATACAGGCAGTGCTGCTGTGACTCAACATACCATGTGACTCCGTCTCCGTAGTACAAATTGTCAAGTAAACAGTTTAGACAGGAAACAGAATGAATTCTTTATAGACCCTCATTTGGAAGCAGACACGTGGCTGTATCTGCCTGTGTTGAAAGATTAATTATACCCAGCAGCATCCTCAGATCAGCAAAGCTGAGTTCTCTGTGCCATGCAGATGAGGGTGTCTGCCTAACATCTGACTATTAAAATGAGTCCATTTGGAGACTTCAGGTAGACACACCAACTTCGTTCGGGTTTAGTTTTCTTGCTGGCAATGTAGCCCGTCTCTGTTTACAGACATGATCTAGTCATAATGGTACCAAATGACCTGCCCAATTATAAAATGCATCACTGAACTGTGCTCATTATGACTTTAAATTCAAATTAAGTCCTGGATGCTTCAAGGTGTCTAAAATCAGTTTTATATTTGGCACTTTCTTGACTATGTAAATAAATTACTCACATAAACATATGAATATTCAACTGTGTCCCAGGACTGTAGTTGGATTTATTTTTCTTTTATGATGTAAAACAAACCTACAGGCTCAGTGTCTTATGTTGTATAGAGGCCCATCTGTGAAGCACTTCGCTATTTTGTGTGTCAAGAATAAAAAAACTCACTGGGGTTCAATTGGAAGTCTGTATGTCTAGTGTCTGCTATATATTCCGTGAGCCTATATATTCACTTAATTAAAATTTCATAAAGTCTAAACTGATAGTGTCTCCCTGGACCATGAGAGGCATGCTGTCTGCTGGAATCATTGCCAAGGGAATTGCACCTTCTCTGCCAATAAGGATTCTTTATAGTCTTTGGGTTTTGGGCAAGCTTTAATATGAACTTTCTCCCCAGGTATTTTACAACACCATATAACACAATCAATGAGTAAATTTTTATAAGCAGTCTTAAAGAGAAAGAGAAAGTAAAAACTATTAGCAGAGAGAGAGAGAGAGAGAGAGAGAGAGAAAGAGAGAGAGAGAGAGAGAGAGAGAGAGAGAGAGAGAGAGAGAGAGAAGTTTCTGGGGTGAGAACAGATATCCACACTATGTCTGCCCCTTCAGCGTCCACAGAAGCCAAGACCTGCTCCAATTACCGCTGACTTGTTGCAGCACACATTCTTAAGTCTTAAACAGCTGCTGGAGAAAGAAAATTTTTTGTCAGAAGAGGAATTCTTTCTGCTTGAAGCTAATTGGGACCCAGGAACTCAAGCTTTCTCTGAAGCTCCAAAGCTGTACCTGGGCAGCCAGGCAGCTGTGAAGCTGCCCATGCCCTGATTCTGTGCAGATGAGCCTGGCAAGCTGGGGTTTTCAGTGACCACTGACTGTCCACTGAGTGAGGAGGAGAGCTTGAGCTCTTTAATTTCCTCCCTGGCCTCTAAAGACATGTGCACCCTAAGTCCTCTGGAAGAGAAATGGGCACTCTTAACAGCAGCAACAGCCCTCCAGCCCCACAGAAACCATTCAGGTTGTTTTGCACTCCAGCCTAGATCAAGCATATGTCCCACTGAGATCTCCAAACACAGTGCCTGTCAAGTAGAAAAACTTCCGTAATCACAAAGATGGATAAGTGCATTGAGCGGAGAGGTTCACGATGGAGTAGTGTCAACAGGGCAGTCTTGGGATTTCCCTTTGAGGGAGACCTTGTAAGTACTGGGTGCTGCAGAACACCCTTCAGAGCCATCCTTTATTTCACAGATGCTTCCCTCCCACTTTGGCTGAACTGGCGTGGTGGTTTGAATAGGGATGGACCCCATAGGTTCATATATTAGAAAGCTTGGTCATTAGAGAGAGGCACTACTTGACAGGGATTGGGAGGTGTGTCCTTGTTGGAGGAAGTGTGTCAATGGGGGTTTCAAATGCTCAAGCCAGGCCCAGTGTCTCTCTCCTGATGCTTGTGGATCTAGATATAGAGCTCTCGAGCTACTTCTCCAGCACCATATCTGCCTGCATGTTTCACCATGCTTCCTACCATAGAGAAAATGGACTATACCTCTGAACTATAAGCCAGCCCTAGTTAAATGCTTTCTTTTATAATAGTTGGTATGGACATGGTGTCTCTTCTCAGCAGTAGAATACTGACTAAGACAGCTGATATTACTTTTAACTTCATCTTGCACTTGGGAAACAAAATTAAAACATGTATCTCTGAACTTGCTGCCAAAGTGATTATAGTTCTACAATACTAACTGGCTGGCATTCCCTTAGCTTTGGTGTTTGGAATCTGATGGCCCGTTAGCATCTGTTACTAAATATTTTTTTAAGGCTGCTGTTTTAGTGGTTGCTTTCCCATGAGGTCCAACAATCTCAAACCGCTAGTGTGTCATGCAGTGCATAGTGCCTTCTGCATGGCCCAGGTCAGTTATATGTCAAGCCAGGGGAGGTGAAGTTCATAGGAAAGGCAATCAAGAGGACCAAGGAGAGAAATTACAACAGAAATCAAAGAGCATGAAGAGGAGGAGTTAACGATGGGAAATAGAGACGTGAATGCACGTTTCCTAGAAAAGAGCTACTCGGGTGCACAGAGCGGTATGTGAGTCTTGTTCAATGATATCACTGAGGCTTCACTGCGTGCCGCTTAGAATCTAATGCAGTTTGACTGCCTTAATCTGAAAGAAATGACACACCAAAAATGAGCCTGTCAGCTGGAGTAATTGAAAGAGAAGAAGCTCTTTGAAGTTTTATTTTTAAATGAACTTTGAGAATGTTAATGAACTTGATCGTCTCACTAAGAAGCAGTTTCTCTTCCATCCCTATAGATAGCAAGCCAGGCTGTGAAATGACTGCAGTTGAGCTCAGTCTCTGAGGGTTTACACACACACACACACACACACACACACACACACACACACACACACACACACACGAACACGCACTGCCCAGCCCTGGGAAAGTCCCTTCACTTCACACATTCATACTTTGATATTCATCACACCCATCTACCTCTTCTGTTGGAGAAGGAAATGACCACTCAAAGGATAAACACGGAAGAGTTTTCTCTCACAGGTTCCCTCTTCTCAGCCCTATGTTTAACACTTATGGGTGTTGGTATTAATTACTGTCAAATTCTCCCATTGGTTTTCGGGGAAATGCAGTGAATCATTATGTGGACTGTTTGAATGACATACACGGTTGTGCCTGCAACTGGCCTCCACAAGCCAAGCTCAGCTGATATCCCTGCATGGATGTGTAGCCCTGCACAGCTTTCGGGCCTTCCCAGGACAGGGAAGTGAGTACTCGGAGACTGGCTTTAATCTTGGCTTCAGGGCTACAATGAAAGGAGTCTGGTGGGAGCCTTGAATATGGGCAAAGAAACTAAAGCACAGTCTGTACTTAACTAGGCACATGAGCCTTCCCATCCAGCCAACCAGTTGTCTTAGTAGTGTTGTTGTTGTTGTTGTCGTCGTCGTCATCGTCATCATCATCATCATCATCGTCGTCGTCGTCATCGTCTTGAAGTGCTTCTGCCATAACCACAGCGCTCAGCCCACTTGAATGAGGCCTGGCTATTTGACTCCTCCCTCCCTTTACAGATCAGCATCACTGATCCCCAGATTGGAGGAGCTCAGCCCAAGTCACATCTTCAGACTCCCTGCAGTGTCTGATTTCAAGGCTAGACGCATTTGTATACGGGGTTGTAGTCTGGCTACGGCTGACCACCCAGGCTCATCAGAGATTGACTCTTCCAATATGTCTCAAGGTCAACATTTCTTCAGCCGAGTCTCACTGACGTACAAGGCCACATCCCCCATTTTCCAGCAGCACAGACATTTAACAAATCCAGCATAGCTGTAGCCACATCTCCACCTTGAGTTATGTTGAATTTCAGTGCATTCCATTGCATAGAGAGAATCACATACTTCTAAAAGTAAGGTAGGGCTGGAAAGGTAAGCACAACTATTCGATGGGAGAATTCCAAACAATGATCAACGATACCTTATCAGACCTTATAAAATAAGCATTTTAATAATACCTTACAGGTGAGGAAAGTAAGGCAATCAGGAGTTATGGACTCTTTACAGAGCTGGTATTAATCACTCCCTGAGGGTTTGAGCCATACCATTTGTCTCTGTGGTGTGGGATTTCCAATAGCATTGTCTGAGTTCTTTGTCAATTGTCACCACAACACTAGACTCCCCATCTTTCACTCAGAGCACCATCACCTTGTGAGGTAACAGCTCAGCCATTTCCTTACTAAAAAAGAGCCTGAGACTCCAGAAGGCACAGTGGCTCCTCAAAAACAAATGAGTTAATTGATGGAAAAATCAGGACTGAATTCTCTTTTCCAATTCTCTGTTCAGAGCCCTTTCCATTGTATTAATTAAGGTTCTCTAGAGGAGTAGAACAGTATGAAAATTACACACACACACACACACACACACAACTACAAACCACACCCCTATACCCCACACTATACCCCCCTCCCCCACAGTATTATTGAAATAGTAACAGCAGCTGTAGTTGCTTGGTCCTTGAGGCTGGGTACCTCAGCAGTCCCATCTGGTGTTGAAAGCCTGGAGGTTCCTGAAGAGCAGCTGGTCCTCAGTCAGTAATGAAAGCCTGAAAGTGCTTCTAATATTAGCGAAGAAACCAGCAGCAGCTGCTGCAGTGTCAAGAGGGAAGGCCAAGCAAGTAAAAGGTAAATACTCCTCCTTACACTGCGCCTATTTTTATCTGGAAGATGTCACCTACATTTGGGGGTGGATCTTGACACATCAATTCAAACAATCAGCAGACAATCCCTGATCTCTGAACCAGGTAAAAGCCCTTTTCATGTTTGCAAGGGTGGATGACTTTATCTTTGAGGGGGGTTTAACCTGAGATTCTCATGATTCTGAAGGATGGATTTCTGATTGGATTTAAGTTCTGCTCTACAAAATGAAGCCTGGATGTGGCACCATTATCAAGCTAATAGTCTACGTTAGATAGGTTTGTATCTCCTAGGATACTAGGAGAGAACCTATCACTATTATGCTGTTAAGTGGACTTGGTATTAACCAACCCCTAATTATTTATTCCTTTATCCGTAGGTCAAGGAATCTTTCAGTCATCATCTGAGAAGTTCTACTTGTAATAGATGTTGATTAACACAGAGACCCCCAACTATCAAGAGTGCAGAGAATAAGACTCTATAGAATGCTCAGCCCTAAAGGGAGCATTATATACCATACCCCATTATACCCTGTATCAAAGCTCAATCATTGTAGAAGAGGAGGCGGAGAGAGTAAGATCCAACACTACAAAGAAAGACAGGGTTTTGGAAACAACAGGGCAGCTGCACATACGAACTCTTGAAGAACAGCATGCAGAAAAGCTGTAAGCCCAAGTCAGACCAATTCCTAGTATGAAGATGGAGGTTGGGCATGCAACTCCAGTCTTAGCTGACAAGCTGCTTGGAGAGGGACAGTTTTCTCTGAGGGTAGTGCCTGATATATCAACCATGTTCCAGTATAAAACTACACATCCAAGAACGTTTGGACAGCATGAAGTAGTCTTGGAGGGTTAGTAACACACACACACACACACACACACATAAACACTGCGCTCAGAGAGATAAATGTCAGAGGATTGAAAAGATTATTAGCTATAGAACAGAGTGGTGGCCATGGGAAATGTAGGCTTTCATTTTATACCAAGTATTTTTTAATCTACCTTTTATAAACATACATTGTTTACTCATAAAACACCTATTTTTTTTTAAGTTCAATAGGTTGGCACAACTAGCAAGTACTATTGGGGTATATATCAGTGGTTGGTTCAAATTAGCAATCTACAGTTGGCTGAATGAATGATTTCATTTAAACATATTGTCATCATCATCATTTTTTTTTAATTTAATTTTTTTTAATTTTATTTTGTGTATTCTTTATTTACATTCCAAATGATTTCCCCTTTCCCACTTCCCCCCTCCCCGAAAGTCCCATAAACCCTCTTCCCTCCCCCTGTTCCCCATTTACCTAAGAATTTCATGAATTCATTGTTTTTAATTGCTGAGTAGTATTCCATTGTGTAAATATACATGGAAAATATCTCTGATAAAATTAAAGAAATATATATAGAAACACATTAAGATTGACTATTTCATGGAAAAATTATACAGATAAAATGGTAGGCATAAAAATATTCCTAAGTTGATTGAAAGTGGAATTATAAACATTTTCTAATAAAATTGAAGAGCTACAAGGAAAATATTTCTGATAAAACTCAAGAAATATATAGAAAAACACATTAAAACTATTTCATGAAAAATTATACAGATAAGATAGTAGGCATAAAAATATTCCTAAATTGATTGAAAGTAGAAGTAAAAACAGTTTCTGATAAAATTGAAGATTTACATGGAAAATATTTCTGATAAAATTGGAAAAAATATATGGAAAAACATTAAAATTGAAGATTATTATGGAAAATTATACAGATAAAATGGTAGGCATAAAAATATTTCTAAGTTGATTGAAAGTGAAATTATAAACATTTTCTGATAAAATTGAAGATTTACCTGGAAAATATCTCTGATAAAATTGAAGAAATATATAAAAAATGCATTAAGATTGAGTATTTCATGGAAAAATTATACAGATAAAATGGTAGGCATAAAAATATCCCTATGTTTTTTGAAAGTGGAATTATAAACACTTTCTGATAAAATTGAAGGTCTACAAGGAAAATATTCCTGAAAAAATTCAAGAAATATATAGAGAAACATCTTAAAACTATTATATGGAAAATTATACAGATAAAATGGAAGGTATAAAAATGTTCCTAAGTTGATTGAAAGTAAAATTATAGACATTGTTTGATAAAACTGAAGCTCCACATGGAAAATACTTCTGACAAAACTGAAGAAAAATACAGAGAAACGATAAAACTGAAGATTATCATGGACAATTATACTGACAAAATGGTAGGCACAAAAACATTCCTAAATTGATTGAAAGTGGAACTACAAACACCCGTCCCTCCACGACGAAACCAAAGATCTACATGAAAAACACCTCTGACAAAATCGAAGAAATACACAGAAAAAATGTTAAAATTAAAGATTATCATGGAAAATAATACAGTCAAAATGGTAGAAACAAAAAGCATTGCGGAATTGAAAGAGGAGTCACAAACATTTTCTGATAAAATTGAAGATCCACATGAAAAACATCTCTGTTAGACTATGTTTTTTGTTGGGGAATTGAGTCTATTGAGGTTATAAGATATTAAGGAATAGTGTTTGTTGCTTCCTGTTATTTTTGATGTTCTTTTTATGTTTGTGTGGCTACTTTCTTTTGGGTTTGTTGGAAAAAGATTACTTTCTTGCTTTTTCTAGGGTGTAGTTTCCCTCCTCCTGTTAGCGTTTTCCATCTATTATCCTTTGGAGGGCTAGATTTGTGGAAAGATATTGTGTAAATTTGGTTTTATCTTGGAATATCTTGGTTTCTCCATCTATGCTAATTGAGAGTTTTGCTGGGTATAGTAGTTTGGGCTGGCATTTGTGTTCTCTTAGGATCTGTATGAGATCTGCCCAGGATTTCTGGTTTTCATCGTCTCAGGTGAGAAGTCTGGTGTAATTCTGATAGGCCTGCCTTTATAGGTTACTTGACCTTTTTCTCTTACTGCTTTTAATATTCTTTCTTTGTTTAGTGCATTTGGTGTTTTGATTATTGTGTGCCGGGAGGACTTTCTGGTCTGGTTCAATCTGTTTGAAATTCTATAGGCTTCTTGTATGTTCATGGACATCCCTTTCTTTAGGTTAGGGAAGTTTTCTTCTATAATTTTGTTGAAGATATTTACTGGCCCTTTAAGTTAGAACTCTTCGCTCTCTTCTATACCTATAATCCTTAGGTTTGGTCTTCTCATTGTGTCCTGGATTTCCTGGATGTTTTGGCTCAGGAGCTTTTTGCATTTTGCATTTTCTTTAACTGTTGAGTCAATGTTTTCTATGATTATCTTCAGCCCCTGAGATTCTTTCTTCTATCTCTTGTATTCTGTTGTTGATGCTTGCATCTATGACTCCTGAATTCTTTCCAAGATTTTCTATCTCCAGAGATGTCTCACTTTGTGATTTCTTTATTGCTTCTACTTCCATTTTTAGATCCTGGATGGTTTTGTTCAGTTCCTTCACTTGTTTGTTTGTGTTCTCCTGTAATTCTTTCAGGGATTTTTGTGTTTCCCCTTTAGAGCCTCTACTTGTTCACCCATGCTCCCCTGTATTTCTTTCAGGGATTTTTGTGTTTCCTCTTTAAGGGCCTTTACCACTTGACCCATGTTCTCCTGTATTTCTTTAAGAGAGTTATTTATGTCCTTCTTGATGTCCTCTAACAGCATTGTGAGAAGAGACTTTAAATCCAACTCTTGTTTTTCCGGTGTGCTGGGGCATCCGGGATTTGCTAGGGTGGGAGAACTGGGCTCTGATGTTGCCAAGTAGCCTTGGTTTCTGTTGGTAGAGTTCTTGCGCTTGCCTTTCGCCATCTGGTTATCTCTGGTGTTAGTTGGTCTTCTTGTCTCTGGCCGGAGCTTGCCCCTCCTATGGACCTGTAAACCTGTGTCTGTACTCCTGGGAGACCAACTCTCTTCTGGCAGGGTCTGTGCACAGAAGGCTGTGGAGCTGTCTGGTTCCCTGCTGCAAATGGCAGCCGAAAGGGAAGACTCCTGTCCCAGGGGCTCCACTGATTGTATGCCCAGTGTGCTCCTAGCTGTAGCCCTCCAGAGAGAAGGTGGAGATCTCGCCTCCGCACTCAGAAGTGAAATCGCTGCTGGGAGATCATTCTCTCCTGGTGGGCTAAGCACAGAAGGCTATGGAGCTGCCTGGTTCTCCGCGGCAAATGGCGGCTGGAAGGAAGACTCCTGTCCCAGATGCTCCCCATTATTATTATCTTAATATCATTATTTGTACACACATGAGCAAGAGCACACCATATGGAAATCAGATAGCAACTTGTGGGAAGTTGGCAGTCTTCTTCTACCGTATGTGTTCCAAGGGATTAAATTCAGGTTTTCAGCCTTGGTGGCAAGTGTTTTTTACCCAGAGTTTCCACTGGCCTGACTAGATTTTTTTTTCGAAATCACCAGTAAGTGTCTTCAAATATTGGCTCTATGTTTTTTTTTTTTACAACTCACATTGCATAAATATCTTATAGAATGCTAGCTCTTTCGGAGCTCTTTTTGGCTACAGAAGGACTTCTACTCCGTTTGTTCAGACACAGAATCACTGAAACCTAGAGACTGGTGGGAGAGCAGTAGGGCTAAAGCTTCAGTTCTTTCAGATCAGTGACAAGAGAAAGGAGATGCCAGTTTTCACGGCTCTGTGAAGGCTCTGTGCTCAGATGTGTGTAGCAAGCCATGCATAGCAAGCTTGGACAGCACTCAGTTGGAGTTCTAGCCCAGTGTGGGGTGGAAGTCCCACAGTAGCTCTTAACTTGTCTGACAGCATTGCTGACAGCCCCACAGCTCCAGAAGAACTGACCCCAGCCAGTGATTTTACTGTTCAGCCCTGTCTATTCCGCAGCATCTGAAGGCAACTGCAGGCTTGGGAGGGGGTAGGAGGTGGTAATTGATGGCTTTGATTTACCAAGGGAGAATGGCCCTGGGCAGTTGTCTAGTTCAGGGACAAGCCCTCGTAGATGTGAAACTGTGCTCTTGCAGTTAACAGGGGACTATCATCCATCTTGAAACTGTCATTTCTGCTGTTAACCATCCCTAGTCAAGTAAGGCCTCCCTCTGGGTATCACTGTCCCTGATTAACTCCCAGAGGACTCTAAAGCCTCACCAGACCCCCATCTCACCTTAGCACCCTATCTCCATCCTGCGGCCCCTTTACAGTCAGAGACTGCATTTGTCTAGTTTTGTTTCACAGATTGTACTCTGTTTTCAGGTTGTACCTGCACATGTCTCTTCCTCCATTTAGATACAGCTTGGCAGAGGAAGGAAGAAGAGGCATCAATGCCAAACAAGGCTTCCTCTCTGAAGTTTCCGTCAGAGTCCTGCGCAGCCTCACAGACATGCCAGGTTCTACTCTTTGTTTTTGTTTTGTTTATTGTTAGAGAGAAACCGTATTTTTGGACATAAGTGAAGCTACTTTCTATGACTTCCAATTCTTGGACAGCCTGGTAAATTCACTTCAACAATTCTTCTGATTTTGATTTCTGAACTATTACTTTTGTTCTGAGTTAATATTAAATAATAATTGAAATTATTGAACAGGCAATAAAATGGGTGTTGCAAGCACTGGAGACTTTCCCTCTGTGGCCCGGAACTGCATGGCTGTGCTGGAGATTTGGGGATGTGGTTTGCTTCCGTTACCTTTCCTACTGTTGTGATAAAGTATTTGATTAAAGCAACGTTAAGGAAGGGCAGGTTTATTCTAACTCATAGTTTCTGGATATAAATCAGTCATAGTGGGGGAAAGCATAAACTCAAGAGTTTAAAGCGGCTGGTCACATCATGTCCACAGTCAGGAAGTACAGAGGACAAACACTGATGGTCAGTGTGTATTTTTCTCATTTTTATTCAGTTTAAGAAGGCCCTAGGGATAGGCCTTCCACATTCAAGGTAGGTCTTCCTTCCCCAGTTAAATCTTTTTGGATTCATCCTTATAGACACACTTGGAACTGTGTTACCCCTGGGATTCTAGGTCAACAAGGAGGATTAACCATTGCATAAACAACACCCCTAATAGGAAAGCATTACTGTCTCCATTATAAAAAAAAAAAAAACCCATGATACCCCAAATGAATTAGAAGTCTGCTCAAGTTCATGAACTAACATATGGCAAAGCTGGGATCCCAATACAGTTTTGTTCACCCAGTCCTGTTACAGAGGTCTTGTTTTTATCAATTGCATCTCTTCTCTTTTATCTTCTTTCTCCTACCTCATTGAAGAGGGCAATCTTTATAAATAAAAAGTACAATTTTAGAATTATTAAATGATGAGTTTTCTTATAAGTTATTTACGTTTTAAGCAACAGCAGGGATGGGGTTAAGGGAAAGACACTGCTTTACCAGAAGCCTCTCTCTCTCTCTCTCTCTCTCTCTCTCTCTCTCCCTGTGTGTGTGTGTGTGTGTGTGTGACCAAGTATAGCATGACACTAGAAAGAAGATTTGAGATTTTGCAAGAGGTACTGCGGAGGGGGGACAGAGTTCACACAGTCTTCAAAAGTGCCTAGCAAAGACATGCAAAGGAGCTTCCTTCTTCCTAGTTGGCAGGATTGGCACATCCAAGTTCTAATGTGTAACATGTGTTTCTATACAAGAGTGACCCCTTAACTTTCTGTTTCTCTGTTTCTTGTGTTATTTAGGGAGCTGGGAATGAGATCAATGGTCTTTGACATCCTCATGCTGATGTTTATCCCTGGGGCAAGTGTCAATTGAAGTTGGAAATAATTCACACCAACTAGTCATTTCCTAATATTGCTAGGGGAGTTGCTTGACTTTTGAGACAGGATCTCATTATGTAGCTGTGGATGGCCTGGAACTCATATGTAGGCCAAGATGGCCTGGAACACATAGAACATCACCTGCTTCTGTTTTTCAAGGGCTGGGACTATGCCTGGCCCAAAATTGTTTATTTTTAGGTAGATTTATTTCTCTGCAATAATACTGTATTTTCAGACTATATTTTCCTTTCTTTTCTCTGATATTGCTGGTGTCTGAGATTCTACAATACCTGAACTGAAGACCAAAATTGGGTGGCTCCCTCTCTCTTGGAAGGTTCTGTGTTCAATATTTGGTTTAGGTTACCTTAACCATCAACAGTTCTGGACAACAGCAACCCCTTTGTTCCAGCTTCAGCAAGGGTACAGTAAACTCTGTTTGGAATGTTCATTGTGGTGGGTCCTCCTTGTACAAATATATTTTGAGACTTGAGGTCTTTCATCATGGACATAATAGAAATAAGATCCAGTCTAATGCATGGGGAATACATATCAGACACAGGTCTAGTTAAACGTTGGCTTATGTGGAGATTTGCCTGAGAAATGTCCCTCATAGCTCATATATTTGAACATTTAGTTCTCAGTTTCTTCCTCGATAACACAGGCAGATGCTATAAACCTATTTTCCAGCTTCCCTTGCAGCTACAAAGTTTGCATGATGTGCTCTGATGATCAAAAGAGACTGCATAAGACTTTGATTGGGAAGAGATACAAGATGAGGAAGGAATGGCTGGGAATACTGCATTCCTATTGAGGTAAACACAGCAGTTTTCTTGAGGCACTAGGAGAGGTTTTGTTGACTTGTGCCCAAGGTTGCTGGTGTGCTGCGCAGTAAAGCTGCTGGAACTTCTCAGTTGGGGGCCACTGACCCTCCCAGAGATTCTTTGAACAGGGCTTTTTCTTTTTAATTGTCTTAGTTTGCTTCTGAGTTTCAATTGCTATCATTTTTATGAAGTTTTAATAACTTTTTGTCACATTAGAACTAGCATCTGTGCATTTAATCATGCTATTTAAGACTTTCAACATACATTTTAAACATCTTGCATATTGCTCTACCATCAATACAATCGATTTTCAACTAGTCTGAGCCATTTAAAAAAAAACATTATGCCTATTGTCATCTTGATACAACCCAGAGTTACCTGGGGTTGTCTACATTTTGTTGGGCTGTGGGGCTATCTATGTGGAATTGTCTTAATTATGTTAATTGATGTTAGAAGACCCAACTCTCTGTGATCTGTGGATGACACCATTTGCTTAGTCCCAAACTACGTAAAAGTAGAGTCATTAAACTGAGCAAAAACAAGCAACCAACTGACTATGCATGCATTCATTTCTCTCTGCTTTTAACTGTGGATGTCATTATCTTAACTACAGATCAAAATTTGCTGGTCCCCTCTCTCCTGGAAGGTTCTGGTTTAGTATTTGGCTCAGGTTGCTTTAACTATCAACAGTTCTGGACAACAGCAATCCCTTTGTTCCAGCTTCAGCAAGGGCACAGTATACTTGGGGTCTTCATTCATGAACATAATGAAATTACTCATGGAGTAGTATTGTAAGTCCAATAAAGCCATCCTTCCCTAAGTTGCCATTGTTTAAGATGTTTTATTGAGACAACAGAAATAAAACTAGAGAACAAGTTTGTAGACTCAGCTCAGTGGTAGTGCTCTTGCCTAGCAAAGTCTTGGCCCCATCTCCAGCACTGCAGTAAAAATAAATTTTAAATATTGGCAACCCCATGGGTTTTGCGAGTTCTACCTTGATGATCTTACTATGGTCTCTGTCTCTACGTGACTTCTTAGGACTTCTTTTTCTTGTATTATGATCTTTTGTTGATTAAACCGTTCAATAATTGTTGTTGGGGAAATGCAATGAGCCAAGGTGCAGAGCTCAAATCTGAGTGCTGAATTCAGAATTACCCAGGTAAGGGATAGCAGGAAGCTAGTTCCCATGAATGTTAGCATGGAGTGCTGCTAGGTGGACTCTTGGAGAGTATGACCTCAACAGAGGAAAAGTGCAGTGTTGAGGAAAGGATGACACACCTATCTGCCTTCTTCTCTAAGGTTTGTTTGTTTGTTTGTTTTTATTTATTTTTAAAGCAGAAGGAAACTTTACTTTGTGCCTCTGGTACAGCAGAGCAAGACACAGAGTGGACATTCAAGGAAGCTTTGTTGAATTAACAAATGAAGGACCAGATTCTATCTTTCTCTATGACTTTTATTTGATGTCCAATATACTGGAGACAATTATGCTTAATTTCATATCCATCCATTTCTGGCCAGCATATAGTAAATGCGTTTCATTATCAATTCAAGATTTGCATTTCCTCACACTAGTAATTCAGTGCGCATTGCTATAAGCACACTAGTTTAATGTCAGAAGTAGGCAATCACTCAGGAGTCATTGGTTTATTTATCTTTAAAACTCATTAACCAGCAAATATACAGCCTGCCTTTCTATCTGACCCTGACACCACATCTTTAGAAATCAGCTTTCTGACTGTATTAGTTAGGGTTTTACTGCTGTGAACAGACACCATGACCAAGGCAAGTCTTATAAAGGACAATATTTAATTGGGGCTGGTTTACAGGTTCAGAGGTTCAGTCCATCATCATCAAGGTGGGAGCATGGCCGCATCCAGACAGGCATGGTGCAGGCAGAGCTGAGAGTTCTACATCTTTATCCAAAGGAAGCCAGGAACAGACTGGGCATCCTCAGGCATCCAGGAGGAAGATCTCTAAGCCCAACCCCACAGTGACACACTTCCTTCAACAAGGCCACACCTTCTAATAGTGCCACTCCCTGGGACAAACATATACATATGACATATCCTAATATAAGAGTTTTTAGCAAAATAACCTTCCAGTTGTGACATGGGAAACCAGAGGCAACCGCCTCCTCCAGACCTCTCATCACAGCTAAAGGGCCATTTTGGGGTAACTGAAGTATCAAATGAAGAAAGGATACATTCTTGAATGAATTGTGTGCAGCAGCCTGGGCCCCACTGGGAGCCTCTACATACATGGCGTCCAGAAGAGAACCTTCTTGGTGAGGGCATTGCTGGAATCACTGAGCTTTGGTGCTTTAAATGCATGGCATTGCTTCTTTGGACAGTTCTGAAAATCCTCTCCCACTATCAGACAGCAATGCCTTTTCTTTGATTTGGTACCACAGTTAAGCTGAATTTTAATCACCTCCTTAATGCTTAACTTCACAGAGAAGCAGACTGAGTATTAGGGATATCTCTCTGATGTTTTCAGTGAACCAGAGGCTCAGACTTCCTGTCATCTTCAGCCAAGGACAAACTGTAATTGGCTAGACCTGCAAATTGCTTTTCTTATTGGAAGCTGCCATTGGCACATTAGATTGGAAATAAAATCCTGAAAATCCTGACTGCCTGGATATGATGTGGTCCTTCACCATGCAGCTGTAAGTGAAAAGTGGTTTCTCTAAACTAATTTTTATAGAGATAATTTAGTTTGTGATACTGAAGGATATAAATTTGGGCAATTCATGGGGATGGTTCAGCTGTCAGTGTTTTTCCTCTGAATTCTAGCAGTTGCCTCTTTCCTTCCTCCTTAGTTGTGTGATGGTACATCCATCCCATTAGGAGCGTCCTCAGTGGATATAAATGCAGTTTCCTTAAGAGGAAAGTGAGAGCTGAAAGGAGGAATCTGCCACCATCACAGTGTTCTCTGATGACAGACAGGGGACTTCATATTGTAACTATCAATCACAGTGGGACCGTGGCTGTCTGTTGCTCAATTATTGGCTAGACATACTTCCCTGTATCTGCAATGCTTACTTCCAGGGATTGTAGATGGCTGGCTCTGCATTCTATTTTAGTGCAGACTTCAGGCAACCAGAGTCTCTTCACTAGTGTGAAACGCATTCCAAACTATTTTCTAATTAGCAAGTGAGACATTGCATGTCTCTGATTCAGAATAAACTGTTCTTTAGGTGTGACCAGCCATTCCTAGATAAAACAGTGGTAGATTTCTTACACTGAAGATGGGAAAACTTGAACATCTGTGTTATACAGTCCTATTGATTTTCAGAACCCCTTACTCCTCCACAGCCATAGCAAAGGTAAACATTGTGAGCAGAACCCGAGCTAAGCATGCAGCAGTAGTTGGGAGCAGATTTTCCAGAAAGATTAAGTTCAATGCAAATAGCAAAGTCAGGCATGGTTGTCCATACCTATAATCCCAGGATTGAGGAGGCTGAGACAGGGGGTTGCTGCAAATTCGAGGCCAACCTTGGCTATAGAATGAGAACCTATCTCAACAAAACATTAAAAACTAAATAGGGATAAAATTGTGTGACTAATGAACAGTACCCAAGACACTTGTTATTCACCAAAATCTAAGGAGAATTCTATCTTCATACAGATATGGAGAAGTTAGTTCAACCATGTCACACAGTTCTGTTCTCTCTGTGTCCTCTCAACCAATGGGCTTTGCATTCATTCTGCCGTGGTTTCAGTCCAGGGTCTTCAGTTCCAGCTGTGGTCTTGAGTGAGATCAGCTGCTTTAGAACTAAACTGGGGGTGATAGCAAACTCTACTGCATTTGGAGGAGGATGAAATAGTACCTGTTAAATACTTAGCACACAGTATCTGCATATGATAAAGACTCTGTAAAGATAGTTTTCCTTGGTTTTCAACTTATGTACATAAAGGAATTGGAGTTTGGCTGACACTATCAACATTCCCCAAATCCAGAGTGCCCATCTGATGTTCTGGTGTTTGGCAGGTTTTGGATGGACCATAGTTCTTTATGACAATATCTTCAGGGTGTAGGAGGTTGAGAAAGCCTGTAAAAGGATATTTCACAAGACAACCAGGAAAGGATACCTGTGTGTGCTGGATGGAGGAGTTAAATTCCTATATGACAGTGGTTGTCAACCTTCCTAATGTTGCAACCCTTTAATACAACATCCTCATGTTATGGTGACCCCCCAACCATAAAATTATTTCTTTGCAACTTTATAACTCAAATTTTGCTTCTGTTAGGAATCAAAATGTAAATATCTGGTATGCAGGATATCTGATATGTGACCCCTATGAAAAACTCATTCACCCCCCACAAGGGGTGTGACCTATAAGCTGAGAATACTGCTTTAAGACGTGAAATGGGATGGCAAAAATGTAGGACACCCTGGGGTATAGGATGGATCATTTTAGTTAAGATACTATTGAATCATATGAGATATGAAATTATTAATTTCTGAGGAGAAAAGCAGATATTTTAAATCTCCTAACTAGGCACAAAATGAGCTATGGGGGATGGGGATATAGCTCAGGTTTTCCTAGAAGGTGTGAGGCTCTGAATTTGAGCCTCAGCAGTACATAAACCAGGTATGGTGGTGCATGTCTTTAACATCAGTACTTTGGAGATGAAGACAGCAGGATCAGAAGTTCACGATCATCCTTGGCTATATATTGAATTTCAGGCCATCCTGGACTACATAAAACCATCATCTCAAAAAAAAAAATCATTTGATATGGAGCTAGAGGAAAGAACAGCAATATCACTGTTGACTAGCCTGGCTGATGGAGAAAGAATACAGCTTTGCCTTTGAATCACAGAGCCTAGATGCTCAGTAAATGTGGACAAATGAATGAAAAAATGAATAAAGGGACCCAAGAGGTAGGAATTTCATGAATCAGATGAGGGAATCAAACTTTTACCCATTCTTCTGTTATCATCCTTAAGGCTTTCTGTTTCTCATGCTTATATTTTCGTGGAGAGCCGATAACTGATTTTATACTTATAGATGCTCTGTTGACTTGGAGGAGTTTGTAGACAACTCTCGTTAAGGCTGTCTGGAGTTCTGGTACACCACTGTGCCCTTTCTCATTGTACTTTATCCAACATGCAGGCTATTTCTCTGTGGTGGTCATTAACTTCAAACCACTGCTCCTGCCGATCTTGCATAATTCCCCAGGATCCTTAACATATTTTCCTAGTAAATACTAATTCTAGGCATGGATGCTTCAGACTGATGAAATTACAGAAATATCTGAATTTCTGAGTTATTATAGTTCAGGAGAGAAATCACAGGCAGGGTGCCAGCACTTGAGAGAAGCAATTTCAGAAGGTCAAAGTGCCTTTTGATATTGATGATAATTCTGAACCCAGGAATCAATGCCTCCATGGTCAGTGTCAAGGGGAGAGTTAAGTAAGAAGTTTTGTACATAAACCTTTTAAATTGCCTGAGTCTGCCTCCTTAATGATGAACCAATGATATTAATGAACCAGTCTGAAACTGCACAGTCTTTTCTGACTCTTGGGAAGTTTTCATGTCCTCTAAAGATGGATGCTTGTATGGAGGTTTAAGATGCTAATGAGAGACATTTCAAACAGTATTCTGATAGAGGTCACAGAAGTAACCAAGGCTCAATGTGCTATGGTTTGAATGTGAAGTGGTCTCCATAGGTTTGGGTCTTTGTACTCTTGTGCTGCCCTCTTCCACACAGTAGTTTTGCTTGGAAAGGCTGTAGGATCTTTAGGAGGTAGAGACTGGTAGAAGAAGCGAGTGGCTAGGGTGACTCCTGATGCCTTATAGCCTGGTTCCACCTGCACTAGCTTTCTGCTTACTGAGTGTGGATGCACTGTGACTGTGACCATCAAGTCCTCTGTTTCTGCTACCGTGCCTTCCCTACATCTTGCTTTCACTTCACTCCCATGATGATTGGTATCATTCTGGAACTGTAAGCCTAAGTAACAAACCCTTTGTCCCTTTATTTGCTTTTTGTCAGAGTGTTTTATTACAGTAGTAAGAAAGTTACTAATAAAACATGTATAATGCATAATAGAATAAAACAACATGTAGATGAGATGAAAATTTTCCATGTATTTTTCTTTATGAATTCTTGTAGCTTGGCTCTCTAGACCTTTTTAGGTTAGACTAAAACATAACCATTACGTTTGCTAACTGGAACTGGCCCAATAATTCAGAGATCAAGAACCATGAGTATTTTTTTAATGAGGATGATCATATTTGAAACCTGTAATTTACTATTCCTCTTCTTTATGATAATGAATATTCATTTTTATGAAATGCTTCTGGAGATGTGAAGGCCTGTCTAGATAAAACTGGCTCCACAATTTGCACTGTTCTCTCATCTGTAAAATGAAAGAGGTAGACGACAAGATTACTGTGTCCCTAGCTCTGATGCCCTCAGGGCCTAAGGTTGCCTGCACCATGAATCTTCACTTCTAGGATTATTTTTAAGAAAAGATGTTCACAAGAAGGAAAATGTGAGTTGACATAATGGCTGTATTGTTGGTTTCTCTTTCTTTCTTTCTTCCTTTCTTTCTTTCTTTCTTTCTTTCTTTCTTTCTTTCTTTCTTTCTTTCTTTCTTTCTTTCTTTCTTTCTTTCCTTTTTTGGTTTTTTGAGACAGGGTTTCTCTGTGTAGCCCTGGCTGTCCTGGAACTCACTCTGTAGACCAGGCCGGCCTCGAACTCAGAAATCCGCCTGCCTCTGCCTCCCAAGTGCTGGGATTAAAGGCGTGCGCCACCACCGCCCGGCTTGGTAGGTGTGACAAAACACCTGACAGAAACAAGTTAAGGGAAGATTTATTTATTATTTATTAAGGGAAGGTTTCAAAGGGACTTGTCTATTATGGTGAGGAGGGCATTGGGGAGTCTGTGGTAGAGGGAACATGAGGTCCATCTGGTTCACAGAGTAACAGACAGAGAAGAAAGAGAACAGAGGGCTAGAAACCCTAAACTAGAGTGATTGTGACCTTCAAAGGCCCTCTCTTAGCAGCCTATTTTCTCAACCCAGACTCCACCTTTGAAAGGCTCCATAACTTTCAAAGAAGTGTCAGAAGCTGTAGACCAAGTATTGAAAACATGAGCTGTAAGGGAGTTTTCAGACTCAGGCCATAGTGTAACCATATACTCATCCTTTAAAAGGCCATGGATCTATAACTGCTTGATTGATGAATTATGAGTAAGTCTATACCCTTATTGTGTGCATTATATTGTCCCTGCTGCAATGGATAGATTATTGGCAATTGTGATTGCCCAGGAGCACTGATGCAGTTGGCAGATGTGGAAGGGAATACCAGGACGATCTTTGCCTGTCCACTCTCAAGCTCCACAATTCCATCCTCACAGGGCTCCTTGATTGGCTCAGAATCAAAAGCTCTGGGCTTCACTACCATCTGGATTACTTTGTTGCTCCATGCAACTCAAATCACTCAGTCACAAAACTTAGAGCTTATAAGTGATCATCTGTTGTGACATTTTGAGTGTCCCAGACTTTCAGTGTAGTTACAGCATAGGGATCAAGAATCTAGATGCAAAAGCATCTTAACGAACAGACATTCTTTTAAACTGAGTCTGTGCCTCTTTGGACTAGAACTCTGTTGTCAGCCTGTATGCCACAGATGGGTGAGAGTGTATGATATAATGCTTGGAAGCCATGGGGGGATTGGGTATTGGACAAGTACGGGGAGGTTTATCACTCTGACCATATGATACTCTAGTCAAATCCTAGGAAAAGTTGGACTTGAACTATGTAGAGAGATGTACTGAAAAGCTTGCCAACTGTTTTTTCCTGAAAATTGATCAATTATCAAGCTGTTAAGAGTGACATTTTAAATTAGGAGGACAAGGGCAAAAATTCCGATGTCCAGATATTAATTTCATTTTAAATGGAAAGTCTAAAAATTAAATGAGAGATGATATACAGTGCAAAGGAAGCTTAAACCCAAGTATCTCAGTGGACAGAAATAATGTAGACTACTTTCAGTTTTGGAGACTTGGTTGCAAGTAAGCTGGAGATAATGTATAGCTGGAAAGTCTTGGCGAGTTTTCCTAAGTGAGCAAACATGTGCATGCATTTTAATGTGATTGAACGTAAGCACAAACATTCACAAGATGGGAAAATACAACAGATGTGACTGATAATCATGCTTCCCTTGTTGAAAAAAAAAACAATTGCATAAGATTAAACAGAATCAAAATCTCTGTCTTGCTTTTATAAAGAGGAATGCAATTATTTATAAAGATGATAAAGATATCCACGTCAAAGTGTAGTCAAACATGACAGCCATTAAATGCTTGGATGGAAGATGACTGTTAATTACACAGGATATTAGATACAGTTGGATTGAGAAGGATTATTGTCCAAGTCAACACAATTATTCTCAAGGCTTGATTCATGCTATACTGGTGAATGTAATCCAATTGTATATTTTCCACTACACACAGTACTTAGGTTTAGACTTTCCTGACTGGGCCCATGATCAGTAACTGTGTCTCTTTGAAGGGTGTGTTCTGATGGCCCCTGAGGCTTAAGGAGTATGAGCTGTCAAACAGGTCACCGGTGCTTAAGAACTGTTTTCAGAAGCTCTCCCAAGTTAAAGCCCAGACTGTGTAGAGACAAACAATGTAAGAGAAACAAGAGTAGATAGGATTTGGGAGCTGTGCCAGGATTGGGTCTTGGGCTTAGTGGTGTGTATTCTCTTTCTTGGAAATGACTGGCAAGAAGGAAACACGGCTCTGGAAGCTCTGGATGTTATGGGGTACCAAATGCTAAGAGGCCACAAAGTAGTTATCATCAGGATATTATCACTCAATTCCAGGCACTGTACATGTACCTTGCTTAGTGGCTGTTTTCTTACATTCCCTCTCCAGGCATTGAAAGGTTAGAAACCTTAGTCAATATTGAATGGTTGGAACGTGAACTTAGGGTAGTTCACTGTGTGAGCTACTTTTCCCTTTCTGTGGCGAAATAAACACCTGACAAAAGCAATGTAAGGAATGGAATAGATGCTTTATTTTGGCTCACAGTTTGTGGATACAGTCCATCATGGTGGGGAAAGCATGATGGCAGGGGCATGAGGCACCTGGTCACATTGCATCTATGGTCAGAAAGCAGAGAGAGATGGATGCTGTTGCTCAGCTAGTTGTCTCCTCTTTATTAGTCAGGGACCCATTTTACTGAGTACTGCTACCCATATTCAGAGTAGCCCTCCCTTTTTCAGCTAACCTAATTCCCTTCTCAAGACAGCTCCTCAGAGTCAGGAATAGAGGTATCCCCTCTCGGTTATTTTAGCTCTTGTACTCAGTGCTTACATTTACCATCTGAAGTGGTCTGTGACTAAAGAGTTTCCTTGGTTTCTGGCCTTTCATTACTAGACCCAGATAGCCCTAGACAAACTAGGATGGGGTTTATCACCCTTAAAATGTAAGAGGAAGATTTCAGAGCTAGAGACATACATCCTCATGCCAGTTACTGCCCTCCAAAGTCAGAAAAAGTCATGTTCAGTACATGGTGCCAAAGACAGAGAGGGTCTTTGTCTAAGGCTCAGCTACCAGTAACTCAACACATAGAAGGACGACATTACTATAGATCAAAAACACAGAAAACCATGATGGCAGCTTAGAAATAATCAACATCCTTAGTCATCAGGGAGAGGCAAATCAAAATGACTCAGATTTCATCTTATACCAGTCAGAATGATAAGTCCAAAAACTCAAGTGACTAAAAAACACAGGCTAGTGAGGATGTGGAGCAAGAGGAAGACTCCTCCATTGCTGGTGGGGGTGCAAACTGGTACAACTCTTTTGGAAATCAATTTGGCATTTTCGCAGAAAATTTGGAGTAGTTCTACCAAAAGACCAAGCTGTTCCACTCCTGGGCATGTACCCAAAAGATGCCTCACCATACCACAAAGACACCCACTCAACTATATTCATATCAGCTTTATTTGTAATAGCCAGAAACTGTAAAAAACCTAGATGTCCCTCAACTGAAAAAATGGATAAGGAAAATGTGGTACATCTATACAATGGAACACTATTCAACTATCAAAAACAAAGGCATTATGAAATTTTCAGGCAAATGGATGGAATTGGAAAATACTATCCTGAGTAAGGAACCCAAACTGAGAAAGTAAAAAAGTGGACGTTAACCATAAGGTTCAGAATAACCATGCTGCAATTCACAGACCCAAAGAAACCAACTAATAAGGAGGTCCCAAGGGAGAATTTGTGACTCTCACTCTGAAGGGGAAACAAAATAGTCATTGGTGGTGGATGGCGGAAGGAAACTGGGTAGAAGAGGGAGTGAGGAGGGTAACTGGGATGATGATCAGGTGTGGGAAGGAGTGTGGGAGAAGGCTGGAAATGAGAATGGCAATAGATTTGGGGCATCTCTGGGAGTAGCTAGAGACCTGGGATCGGGGAGGTTCCTGGGACTCTATGGGGGTGACCCTAGCTGAGACTCCTATAAGTGGGGGATATGGAGATAGAAGTGACCACCTCCTATGGTGGTCCAGATGGGACTTCCAGTGGGGGGAGCAGGGCAATCAACCCACCCACAAAACCTTTAACCCAAAATGTGTCCTGTCTATAAGATGCGCAGGGATAAAGATAGAGCAGAGATTGAGGGCCTGCCAACAACTGGCCCAACTTGAAACACAATCCCTTGTAAGAGAGCCAATCCACGACATGATGAATGATTCTTTGCTCTGTTTACAGACAGGAGTCTAACATAACTGTCTCCTGAAAGCAGATACAGAGACTCACAGCCAAACGTCAGGTGGAGCTTGGGGAATCTTGCGGAATAGTGGGAGATAGAACTGAGTGAGCTGGAGGAGTCAGAGACCCCACAGAAAGCCTATAGAATCAACTAATCTGGGCCCATGGGGGCTCACAGAGACTGAACCATCAACCAAAGAGCATGCAGGGGCCGGACCTAGTCCCCCTACAATTTGTAACAGATGTGCGGCCTGGTCTTCATGTGGGTACCCTAACAATTGGAGAGAGATCTGTTTCTGACTCAATTGCCTGGCATTGGATCCTTTCTACTGACTGGACTACCTGGAGGGGCCTCAGTGGGAGAGAATGAGCTAGGCCTATGGCAACTAGATGTCCCAGGGTGGGGTGGTACCCAGAGAAGGGTGCCTTCTCTGAGGAGAATGTGAGGGAGTTATGGGAGAGGAGGAATTTGTAAGGGTGGGACTTGGAGGAGAAGAGGAATGGGGAGGGGTACCATCTGGATGTAAAGTGAATAAACAAATAAATTTTAAAAAGCTTCATTTTAAAAAACGAAAATCGCCTTCAGGTGTTAGGCTTATCATTTTTGGCCCAAGGCTGACACCTTGTGGAAGTCTCTGGTAATTGTGAGCTTATTCTCTGGTCTCTGTACTATGGATAAATCCCGGCAGATGAAGGAAAGTGTACTGGCGATTTAAGTCACAGAGAAACAACCAAAGCAAAGGACAATTAACTGAATTTTTTCAAAGCTTTGGGGGAATTTATTTCAGAATCTGATTTAAATTTACTTTTATTATTCACTTGCTCTTAGTGTTTGCCCAGCCAAAAATATTAATTCATAATTTCTAGGCTCCTCTCAGATTGTTAAATTAGCCAACTTCTGATTCAAAGGCTGCTGTCTTTCTCCTTCACTGTGTCATTGGTCCAGTTGTGTAGTCAATGACCAACTATCTGAGAACTTCCCATCACCATTAGGCCTCAATGGCAACAAAGGCTACAAATGGATCCAAATGGATAGGAAGGGCCAGTGCTCACTGAAAAGCTAGAAGCCTTTGCTGGAGAATCATGTTTCCAGGTGGCAGCCGGAGAGGGTTAAGCAGGTTCAGGGTCCTCATAAGCACAGGCCTGTCTGATGACCTTTTGCTAATTATTTTTATACGTACAGTATCTACCTACTTAATATAAATTCTTTGCTAGCAGATATAAACTACTTCCTAAACTTGCCTTTATAGCAACTGCTGCGGCCATGTTCCCTTTCCTGTAAACCCCATCTTTAAAAATGAGGGAAAAGCCTACTTGGATTGATGGTGGCCCACAGTAGCTTTGTGTCTGTGGACTGGTGAGAGGACAGGTGGTGTGTCTTGACACTGTGTCAGAATCATAAACTTCTGGTTTTCCTTCCCTGTGTGGCTTTTTGGAGGCAGCATGAAGAGTCTCCTGTGTAGACTGTGGAAAGGCTACCTCACAACCCATCCATTGGGTAGAGTCCCATTCAACAATGTAGAATGTAGGCTTTGACTCAACCCACACGGTTCTGATGCTCTTTGGATTAAGACGTTCTGGAATAGAATGAAACCCTGGGTCCTAGAAGGAATCCAGTGGCAAAGAGTGGCCAATAGAGGCTTTGAGCTTGGTGGTGCAATGGCTATTTGATTTGAATTAAAGCCACACGGGGTTTTGATTGGCTTATTCATCACCATTTTCAGGTACATAACGAGTGCCTAGTAAAGGTCAACACAATAGTGGCAGGGGTACCCCACCTGTAGCAAATGGCTGCTTGTTCACTTGAAAACCAGACATTATTGATGCTAGAGTTTTCCATTCTGGAGCTTGCAGTCATAGAATGGGCTTAGCTGAGCTTTGTGGTTAAAGCAGATCACTTCAGATGGAGACTACCGGCATTCAGCTTCCTCTTCCATTTTTCTTCCTCCCTAACCCTATGACTCTATAATACTGACCTGCTAGCAGCTTACAAAGCATACCAACCACTTCCCCACTTCCAGGCCTCGGTCTGGCTTGCCCTCCATGCTAATTTACAATGTAAACGGCCTCTTGCTAATTTTTCCTAAGGTCTGCCCATCTTCTGAGACAAGGCGCACATATAACAGCCTCCTGTTCACCCAGTACTCACACTGTTGTTATTGTTATATCAAAACAACATACTGAGAGATGTTTGTCTACTTGAGGTTCATAGTGATTGCAGAGCGGGAGGCAGCAGACTCCAGCAAAAGTGGAGGCAGGCAAGGGAAGGAGACTGCACCCAACTTTTGCCATGGTTGTTGATGGGTCCTATAGGAGTTTTAAGTTTCTGGGCAGTTTCTCTAGAAGGGAAAGGAATGTCTCAGCTAAGTAGTTATCTATAAGTCAGCCAATAGCATTTCAAAGGGACAGTGACTTGGTGTGCTTCAAGTAGTTAGCTTACATCCTAGTATGTCTGTGCAAGCGGCAGGGAGAGGACATGTCTGAGACCCCATAGACCCATCACCTTGATACTTCAGAGTGTCCTGAACCAGTGGTTCCACTGGGAATATATTTCTTGACAACAAATGTGAAGAGTAGAGGAGACTTTGTCACCTGACACACCACGGTACCTGCTGAGGTTGTCTTGTTCCCACTCACACAGTAAACAGATGTTCCTTTCAATCTGTCAAGTAGCAAACACACTTCTCACATTTTAGGCTATTGTGGACGGTTCTGATCTTTGAAAACAGTCTTCTAGCTTAAAGCTGAAGTATAGCCCAGTCTTCTTGAGTAAAAGAAGGAAGATGCTGATGGCTTGGCCATGTACTTCTGAGACAACTGTAAGAAATAAGACCCTGTTCTTTGTACATTATTCCATGTGTTTGTTGGTATTGTTATTCTTTGTACATTATCCCATATATTTCTTGGTATTAATTGTTATTCTTTGTACATTATTCCATTTGTTTGTTGGTATTGTTATTCTTTGTATGCTATCCCATTGATCTATTGGTATTATTTGTCAATTTAACACAACATAAAATCACTAGGAAGGGAGTCTAAATGAGGGACTGTGTACATCATGTTAGCTCATGGACTTAGCTAAGGGAGATTGTCTAGATTATGTTAATGGAGGGACGATGATCTATAAACGGTGGGTGGCGCTATTTTCTGAGCAGGGGATCCTGGATTGTATGAAGCAAGCTGAACACTATGTACACACGTTGATTCAGTACACTGATTTCTGCTTTTCACTGTAGATGTAATGTGACTAGCTGCTCCAAGATTTCACTGTCTTCATTCCTACAGGGATGGACCATAACCTGGAACATGGATGCTGGTCAAATAAACCCTCTCTCTCTTTAAGTTGTTTTTCAGGGTGTTTTATCACAATGGAAGGTGAAGATAAGACACATAGCCCATGGTATTTTGTTCTAGCAGCAGGAATAGACTAAGAGGTTAACTGAGGATACAGAATGGACTATATGTCCAAAAGACTGTGACTAGCAACTGGGAGGGGAGCATCCTAAGCCTATCACTGCGCTTTGTATTTTGCAATATGGCCTCTGGGAGGAGCTTTATCTTGTGTGAAGTTTGTCTCCACTCAATACTTCTATGTAAAATATACCACAGACACAGACACAGACTTACAGTCACAGATACAGACACAGACACAGCCACAGTCACAGACACAGACACACACACACACACACACACACACACACACACAGGCACACACACACACACACACACACACACACACACACACACACACACACACACACGGAGCTTATAAAACAGTAGAACTTTCTTTTTCCATAGTTCTGTCCTTTCCCCTTGTTTGAGAAACAAGATGATTCTTGGAAATCACTTGAATACCACCCGCAAATCTTACAGGAGGATGGATGCTCTGAAAAGATGTTCCACAGACACCCTGTTCTTCTCCAGTTTTTGTGTAGTGTTGGTGCTGAGTGTGGGCCAGCTGAAGAGTCTCACATTCAGAGACATAGCCATCAGAGAGGAGCTGGGTGCCTGGCTTTGTTTGGTTGCTAGGAACTGGAGAGAACCGGGGACTTGGTTATTATACTAACAACAGGAGGCAGATCATGTACCAAGTTTCCCCTTGTATGTGCTGTTGGGATAATGTGCTTTTCCATATGTGTGAATCTTTAGAAATGTTCTTGTAGCTTCTTTCCTGGTGGTTTCTTACAGGGTTATATTAGAGAAAGAGAAAATAAGCTGATTTTTTTGAGAGAGATTAAAATTAATTTATGTAATACTAATAATTCTGAAATCTAATGAACTGTCAAATCAAAGAGTTTTATTAAAGATTGCATGTATCTTCCAGTTAGAAACTTTGGCTCTGAATTTCTTTGAAGTTTCCTCAGATGATCCGATCTTATGGGGAATAGCTTTCTTTTAAAAATATTATATTTTTATTAATTCTTGAAGAATTTCATCCAACATATTTTGATCACATTCAGTCTCTCACTACTCCCTATAAGTCCTCCAAAATTCACACCCCATCTCTCTGTCCACTCTTTAAAAAATAACACACTAAGTTCAACTTCCATTGCACATGTGCTAATGGGTGTGGTCATGCCCTGGAGCATGGTCAGCATACCAGTGGCCACACTCTTAACGGAAGCTGATTCTCCCTCCCCCAGAAGTCACTAACTGTCAGTAGATTCCTGGTGGTGGGGTCCCATGAGCTCCTTCCCATTCCATGGAGCAATGTTGACTGCCTTTGCATTCTTTAGATCTTTTGCAGGCATGGCAGTTGCTGTGACCTCGTTAGTGGAACAGTCCTGTCATGTTCAGAAGACACTGTATTGCTCCAGACCTCTTTAAGCCCTGGCTCCTATAATCTTTTGCTTCCTCTTCCTCAAGTTTTGGGGATGATAATATAGACATCCCATTTGTGGCTCAGATTTCTACTGACACGTATCCTCTGTTTTGACCAGTTGTGAATTTCTGCACTAGCCACTGTGCAAAGATAGGGATCTGAGAGCTGCATTCATCTATAGGTAGAGACCTATGAATTTATAGGGAAATCTAATAGAGTGTCTATTTATCAGAATAGTAGGAGGAGATTCACCTCTGGAGCCTGTAAACTCCCAAACCTTGAGTTTTTGGCTAGATTGACAGTGCCAGACATGCATTTCCTACTCTGCAGACCTTTAATCCAATCACAAAGCAGTTGGTTACCTTGCAATGTTCCTGCCTATATTGCAACCATGGGCATGTCTTGTTAGGCTGGTTATTATTCTAGCTCACAGCAGCCTGCATAGCACCTACCAGTACCATGGAAGCTAGCCAGCCTGGAGGAAGCTTCCTGGTGAGTACCAACTTGATGTCTCCATGTACTGTGATCAATGTATGTAGTGTCTTCAGCAATAGAGTACTTGCTTCAAGCTTCGGCAAGCAAACAATGCCATGGCAATAGGCTGTATTGTTTTTAGGAGTCTTCTAAATAGCTTAACCAGCAACTAGTGGGAAGGTATCCTACACTCAGCTTTTTACAACTTATAGCTTCTTGGAAGAGCATCATCTCTGTAGAATAACTCCAATTAAATGCAAGCATGCGCGTGTGCGTGCGTGCGTGTGTGTGTGTGTGTATGTATGTGTGTGTGTGTGTGTGTGTGTGTGTGTGTGTGTGTGTGGGATGGGAAGAATGACAATGACCCTAATCCCCAGCCACCTGCCTCCTCTCACATGTCAGAGTTCTGTCCTGATCAGACCAAGGAGGAAAGAAATTCCAGGAAAGTTGTCTACTTTCTAGATGCCTGTTTTAGGCAGAACAGGAAGGCATGAAGGCAGGATGGAGATGCCCACATTCCTGAGATCTTCAGGAACAAAAGCCATACCCATAGCCAGAAATGGTGTGGAGAATTGCCTTTTGTCAAGTGTCAAGGGAGATTAACCAGAACTGACATAAATATGAGCTCTATTTGTATTCACAAGTAGACAGGGCCTGGACATCTCACTTTACACTGAGTTATATCCTGCTTCATAGTCAGACCCAGTGCTGGATGTTTACAGCCACCTTCTCATATGCTCTTAAGTCTGTTTTGCTATTCATTTTTATAATAGTTCATATAAAGTAGGTATATTATAAAAATAGGTTGGAGTTAGATAAATACATATGAAAAATACATATGAAAAATGCCTTTGAAGTTGGTGAACTTGAGAAGACCAGCCATCTACCACATAGAACTCCAAGGATGTCAGAGTGCATACGTGACAGACTCAACATTAAGGAAAGAGATGATGTAACTCTGGATCTTGAGATTAAAGGCCCGAGCACCCAAGAAGACACTTACTGGAAATGCTAGAGTCTAAAGGCTAAAGAAGTTTCAAGTCTGATGTTCAAGGACAGGAGAAGAGGGTCGCAGCTCCAGGACATAGTGAACTAACTTTCCTTTGCTCCTTTGTTTACTTGAGGCTCCAGCTGATTCAGCAGTGCCTGCCTCCTCTGAGCGCAGAGCGTCCATCCCCTCTCAGCCTACCTGAGCACATAGCATCCTCCCAAACATTCAGCTATCCAGGCATCTCACAGCCTAGTCAAGGTGACACCTGAAGTCAGCCATCACAGGAAGGAAGCAACATACACTAGTGGATGTGAGGCCTCCACTTTGAATGACATTGATCTGAGTTACAAATCTCCCAGCACTCTCCAGCTGCTTCACCTTGGGTTTTGTTTCTCTCTGTTGAATGGAGACCAATGATCACGTGTGTGTGTGTGTGTGTGTGTGTGTGTGTGTGTGTGTGTGTGTGTGTGTGTGTGTGTGTGTGTGTGTGTGTGTGTGTGTGTGTGTGTGTGTGTGTGTGTGTGTGTGTGTATGTTGTAGGTTTGCAACGATGAAAGGGCACATGTTTTAGTATCAAGGCCCAGGGCTCAGGTCAGATGAAGAACTGCTGCTGCTATTGCCTGATGGGGGAAGGAGAACCAGAGAGTATAGTTTAACCCCAACTCTCCAAGTTTCTTTGGAGAGTCTCAAATTCTTCCTCACAATGGCAAAGACACAGGAGGCTCCCTGGCTGTTGAGAACTCTATACAACCCAGTACAAGGTGACTAGAAAACTCCGCCATGACATAGCACAAAGCAGAGCCATTGCTTCCTTCTGGAAGCTTCCATCTTGCTCACTCTGACTCCAGGTCCCAAGGTGTTCTTACTCAAGAACTTCAATTTGACTTAGTGTTGGGAAAATAATCACATGTTTTAATAACCTGGTGGGTTTGATAAAAACTGTAAAATGCATGTCTTTTTCAGGGTCTAATACATAAGCTGTTATTGTGATTCCTGAAAAGCTACAAATAGGGCTCAGTTCCAAAAGAAGTACCTAAAACTCTTCCACAGCGTGAGCTTTTGTGGGCCAGGTATAAGGAAGGATGGTTTATCTGTTCAATAGTATTTATGATGTGGAAGTCTTAAACCTGTAAGTGCTAAGCATAAGTCAATGGAATGCTTTTTCCCAAGCTGTGTAAAAATGAATGCTAGAGAACAAAAAATAATGCTGATAGTGATTTATTGATATAGATTTGAGTTACTAAAACCAGGCAGATGAGATATATTACTTAAATTGTGACTGGATGTCAGGCAAAGAAAATCCAAGCCTGAAGAAGGCAGGGGCTTTCTGCTAGTCTTTAAGCTGCCTTCGTGATCGCCTATAACCCACCCTGCATATACCTTTACCCAACATTTATACTTAAAGTTCTGACCGAGGTGGCCCCATGTGTCCTGTCCCTCAGAACTGTTGCACTTGGCTGTATTTACTTGTTCCCTCCCCATTTTTTGTTTTGTTTTGTTTTACACATAAGTCCATTTTCCCCAAAGCTTGGCATATCATAGGAATTTAATGCCTGTCTGCTGAATGGCCTGATTCACATATCCGTTTGAGCTGTAAAGGTTTTGTAGATACAGGAAGAGGAGCTTTTAGATAGCATCCTTAGTTTAGCAGCCAGCTTTAAAGTCAGTTCCCCCAACAGAACATTTGAGGTTGTGTAATTGGATGCTTTCCTGCTCCACTTAGACTGCTAACATCTATCCTGACTGAAAGAGGCCACCCCTCTCCCTTCCTTCTTCCCCTCCCCATCCCCCACCAGGTGTTGTTGAGTGAACAAGTTTGTATATCATTTGCAAATCTGGTTTCTCCCAGTGTATCTCAGGGGGCCCTCCTCCTTCCCAGAGGAGAAAGGGAGGAGGGAGGAATTGTGCGAGATGGGGACCAGAAGGAGGGAGGTGGGCTATGATTGGGATGTAAAGTGAATAAATTAATTAATGAATGAAAAAAAATGATTGTCACCTGTAAACAGGCAGCACAGTTTCTGCTGTAACTATATGATGGTGACTTGAATATGAGATTTAAACCTAATATCTGTATGGTCCTGGGGTTTTCATTGCTGTGATAGAGCAGCAGCATGACCAAAAGCAACTTGTGGAGGAGAGGGCTTACTTCATCTTGCACTTCAAGGTAACAGTTCATCACTGAGGGAAGTCAGAGCAGGAGCTCAAGCAGGGCAGACGCCTGAAAGCAGGAATTGATGTAGAAGCCATAGAGGAGTACTGCTTATTGGCTTGCTCCTACATTACCTGCTCGATCTGCTAAAAGCAGATAGGACCAACTTGTACAGGCATGGCATCGCCAACGCCAATCAAAATGTTCCACAGGTTTGTCCATAGGCCATTATGGTAGGGGCTTCCTTCAATTGAGGTTCCCTCTTCCAAAATGACTCTAGCTTGTATCAGTTTGACAGAAAACCAGCCAGCATATATATGAAAGGCATTCTGTGATACCCGACTAAGTAGAAAATTAGCTCAGTTTTACTAACCCCTATCTTCACCAACTCAATCAGGTATTATATTTCTAAAAGTAGTATTTTATTCATTTTATAGCTATTTATATCAGTACTCAAGTAGGCCTTCCTCTTTCCTCAATATTTGGCTTCACAGTGTCTTTCCCTGTTTATCATAGAAGCTTGTGTGTGGAGGGACCATTAAGTCTAGTGTCCCCTTAAGGGCAGATGCCATTTTGAATTGTAGAGACTCAAGTTCACTAATCCTGCATGGTGTCACATGTATTGACTTCCTGGAGATGGTGTAAAAATGCAGTTATAGAGTGAAGTACATGCTCAAGTTTATTCTTAAAGCCTTCTGGGAAAGACCTTTCCAACTTCCATAATGTGATATTTGCAAACAGATGGATGCAAAATAGTATGTTTCCAGTAAAGTGTAGACTTTTTGAGCAAATCAAATCTCAGTAAACATCAAAGAATTTCCCATAGTGTCTCAAATTCTGCATAGGCTATATCTACATGAAAAATTTTATGCCTTTCATCTGGTGCTTAGTTTTTATGTATGTATGGACAAGAATTTTTGCTGGAGTCTATTTCCCCATTTTCCCCTGTCTATTTTTTCATCATCCTGGTTTTTTGTTTGACAAATTTGGTGATGCTACCTGGGCAGAGAGAGGAAAAAAAATATGTGGGCTTTAGTGCTGGCTCTAACTCCTGAATGTCTTAGTTTTGTTTCCTGTTGCTATGACACTATACCTTGATGAAAGCAATGTGAGAGAGGAAAGGTCTTTGTGCAATTCCAGGTGACAGTCTGTCACTGGTATCTAGTCACACTATAGCTACACTCAAGGGTACAGGGCAATGAACAGAGGCACACAAGCTTGCCAGTTTACTCTCTTCTTTTCATACAGCTTAGGACCCAGTCCAGAAAATGGTACCAACATTCAGGGGTTGGAGGCAGGTCTTTGTACCTCAACTAACCCAAGCTAGAAAATCCATCACAGGCATGCCCACAAGCTGGCTTAATTTAGACAAACGCTCTAAAAAAAATTCGAGTCATTTTTTTCTGGTGATTCTACATTGTGTCAAGCTAACCATTAAAATTGGCCACCACACTAGACTTACCATTTACAAGATAATCATGTTCCACCAGGGCCCCTATTTCATAAGAGCATTAGCCATGCATGGTTGAGGTGAAGATCAAATCAGATGGTACAAGTTGGGCCATGGTAGGTAATTGATAAAAGTGAGGCTGTCAACAGAGGCAGTGCCAGGGTGTGCCCAAGCTGTTGATTCTGTGCATAGAGAACTGAGTTCCTTAGCCAAAAACTCTGTGCTGTTCATTCTTAAATCAACTGCAGTGAAAGTGTGACTGATGTGGCCTTTCATCAATAACTTTTAACAGTGAATCTTGATGTTTAGCACAAAACAATTACCTGGGCAACATGTTAAAGCATAGACTGCTGGGAGTCACTATTATGGGATCTGATTAGTACTGCGTGTGGCAGAACTAAGGAATATGAATCTGTGTGTATGTGTGTGTGTGTATGTGTACATGTGAAGGAAGGGTAATCCAAAGATCAACCTTATATCTCTTTCTACAGATGCTGTCATTGTTTTTTGAGAAAGTAACTCTCTCTCATCTGGAATTCCTAGAAAAAGCTAATCAAGCTGGCCACCGAGCCCAGGGATGCCCCATGTCTACACCTCCCCAGCTCTGGGATTACAAGTGTGCATCTAAGTGATGGCCTTTTAATACTTGGTACTGGGTTGTTTCCAATTTCTGGCATTATGAACAAAGCTGCAATGAACATGTATAAGCAAGTATATTTACACAATGGAGTATTACTTAGTTAAAAACATGACATCATGAGATTTGCAAGCAAATGGATGGAACCAAGGAAAAAAATCATTCTGAGTGAAGTAACTCAGACCCATAAATATGGCACATGTTGACTTATAAGTGAATATTAGCTGTCAAGAAAATGATAACAACACTACTATCCATAGACCAAGAGAGATTGGGTAAAGAGAACGAGTCTAGGGAGAATGCATGAATCTCCCTAGGAGGGAAATAGATTTTATGGGTAGGCTGAGGGAGGAAGTAGGGGAAGAAGATGGGGTGGAAGGACAGAGTGTGGGGAGAGGTGAAATTGAGGGGCATTTGGGGTGTGGTGTGGACATCTAGTGCAGTAGAGACTTCCTGGAATGTCTGAGGGTGATCCTAATGAAGACCTATAAAAATGAGGGTGTGTGTGTGTGTGTGTGTGTGTGTGTGTGTGTGTGTGTGTGTTACAGAGTCTTTAGGTGGCCATCTCTTATCCTCGGGTGAGACTTCCAGTGGCAGGACTGGGTTGCATTCAATTAAGTCGTTGGCCAAAGGGATCCAATGGAAACCCCCAAACAACCCAGGCTGTTGCTAAGACAAAGGGATACTCTCTGAAAACTGACAGCAGGTCCCCCACTTGCTGAAGACAACACCCACACAACTCATTGTACATGGAAAAGTCAATCTGGGGCCTACATGAAGTCTTCACCCCTAAATTCCAGTCTCTTTGGTATGAGAAGGTGCTCCACAGGCTACCGAAATAAAACATGGGCACCAATGCAGCGACAAAACCTTTGACCTACAATCTGTCCTGTCTGCAAAATATGCTAGGGCAATGGTGGCACAGAACTTGTAGGAGTAGGTACCCAATGTCTGATTTGACTTAAGGCCCATTTTATGAGAAGGAACCTATACCACTTAGGCAACCAAGAAACAGAGACCAGATAGCCCAGAGACCTATGGTAAAACCAAGCATGATTGGCCTAAAAAAAATTCAATAAAATGAGTCCTAATGGTATTCTGCTATATTTATAGATCAATGCTGTATCCAGCCATCATCAGAGAGGCTTCCTCTGGCAGCAGATGGGAACAGATGCAGAGACCCACAGTCAGACATTAAAAGGGGAGGGAGTCTAAATAGGAGGTCTCCATCAAATCCCTCCCCTCAGAGTTCAGATAATCTTGTAGAAGACGTTAGGTGAAAAGCTTGTAAGAGCCAGAGGGGATGGAGGACACCAGGAGAACAAGGCCCTTTGAATCAACTAAGCAAGATACATAGCTCACAGAGACTGAGGCAGCGAGCGCAGGGCATACAAAGGTCTGCACCAGGTCTTCTGGGTATGTATATAGCTATTGGATGAGGGTTTTTATGGGATTCCTGATTGTGAGAACAAGTGGGTCTCTGCCTCTTGTGCCTGCCCTTGGGATTCTTCCTGTTGGAATGCTGTGTTCAACTTCAATATGAGAGCTTTTGCTTCACCTTATTTTACTTGTCAGGTTTTGTTGTTATCTCTTATAAGTCTGCTTTTAAAAAAAGATTTATGTATGTATATGAGCATACTGTCATTGTCTTCAGACACACCAGAAGAGGGCATCAGATCCCATTACGGATGGTAATAAGCCACCATATGGTTGCTGGAAAATTGAACTCAGGATCTCGGGAAGAACAGCCAGTGCTCTGAACTGCTGAGCCATCTCTCCAGCCCCAGCCTGTTCTTTTCTAATTAGAGACATAAAGGAAGTAGATCCTCAAGGGAGGGGAGGTGGGGAAAAAATAAGATGAGTAGAGGGTGGAGAAACTATAATCAGGATATATTGTATGAGAAAAGAATTTTATTATCTTTCTTTTTTTTGTATTTTATTTTATTTTATTTTACATTCCAAATCATTTCCCCTTTCCTGTTTCCTCCCTCCCCAAAAGTCCCATAAGCCCCCTTCCCTCCCTTTTTTCTCCATTCAACCCCCTCTCCTTTCTCTGTCCTGGTGTTCCCCTACATCCAGTCTTTCCAGGACCAGGGGTCTCTCCTTCCATCTTCTTAGAAATCTATTGATATGCGAATTGTGTCTAGGGTATTCCGAGATTCTGCGTTAATATCCCCTTATCAGTGACTGCATACCATGTGTGTTCTTTTGTGATTAGGTTACCTCACTAAGGATGATATTTACAAGTTCTGACAATTTGTCTAGGAATTTCATGAATTCATTGTTTTTAATTACAGAGTAGTATTCCATTGTGTAGATATACCACATCTTCTGAATCCATTCCTCTGTTGAGGGACATCTGGGTTCTTTCCAGCTTCTGGCTATTATAAATAAGGCTGCTATGAACATAGTGGAGCATGGGTCCTTATTGCATGCAGGTAAAGCCTCTGGGTATATGCCCAGGAGTGGTATAGCCGGATCCTCCGGGAGTGTTATGCTCAGTTTTTTGAGGAACCGCCAGACTGCTTTCCAGAGTGGTTGTATCGGTTTGCAATCCCACCAGCAGTGGAGGAGTGTTCCTCTTTCTCCACATCCTCGCCAACAACTGCTGTCTCCTGTGTTTTTGATCTTAGCCATCGTGACTGGTGTGAGATGGAATCTCAGGGTTGTTTTGATTTGCATTTCCCTAATGACTAGGGATGATGAACATCTCTTTAGGTGCTTCTCAGCCATTAGATATTCTTCAGGTGAGAACTCTTGTGTAGCTCTGTACCCCAATTTTTAATAGGGTTACTTGCCTCTCTGGAGTTTAACTTCTTGAGTTCTTTGTATATATTGGATATTAGCCCTCTGTCGGATGTAAGGTTGGTAAAGATCATTTCCCAGTTAGTTGGTTGCCGCTTTGTCTTTTTGACAGTGTCTTTTGCCTTGCAAAATCTTTGTAATTTAATGAGGTCCCATTTGTCTATTCTTGATCTTAGAGCATAAGCTATTGGACATCTGTTCAGGAAATTCTCCCCTGTGCCCATATGTTCAAGGTTCTTCCCTAGTTTCCCTTCTATTAGTTTCAGTGTGTCTGGTTTTATGTGGAGATCTTTGATCCACTTAGAATTGAGCTTAGTGCAAGGAGATAAGGATGGGTCAATTTGCATTCTTCTGTGTGTTGACCTCCAGTTGAGCCAGCACCATTTGTTGAAAAGACTATCTTTTTTCCACTGGATGGTTTTAGCTCCTTTGTCAAAGATCAAGTGACCATAGGAGTGTGGATTTATTTCTGGGTCTTCTATTCTGTTCCATTGATCTACATGCCTGTCACTGTACCAATACCATGCAGTTTTTAACACTATTGCTCTGTAGTACAGCTTGAGGTCCGGGATACTGATTCCCCCACAGGTTCTTTTACTCTTGAGAATAGTTTTAGCTATTCTGGGTTTTCTATTATTCCAGATGAATTTTTGAATTGCTCTTTCTAACTCTATGAAGAATTGAGTTGGGATTTTGATGGGGATTGCATTGAATCTGTATATTACTTTTGGTAAGATACTCATTTTTACTATATTAATCCTGTCAATCCATGAGCATGGCAGATTTTTCCATCTTCTGAGGTCTTCTTCAATTTCTTTCTTCAGAGACCTGAAGTTCTTGTCATACAGATCTTTCACTTGTTTGGTTAGAGTCACGCCAAGATACTTTATATGGTTTGTGGCTATCGTGAAGAGTATCATTTCTCTTACTTCTTTCTCAGCCTGCTTATCCTTTGAGTATAGGAAGGCTCCTGACTTGCTTGAGTTGATTTTATATCCGGCCACTTTGCTGAAGTCGTTTATCAGCTGTAGGAGTTCTCTGGTGGAGTTCTTTGGGTCGCTTAAGTACACTATCATATCGTCTGCAAATAGTGATAGTTTGACTTCTTCCTTTCCAATTTGTATCCCTTTGACCTCTTTTTGTTGTCTAATTGCTCTAGCTGGAACTTCAAGTACTATATTGAAAAGATATGGAGAGAGAGGGCAGCCTTGTCTAGTCCCTGATTTTAGTGGGATTGCTTCAAGTTTCTCTCCATTTAGATTGATGCTGGCTACCGGTTTGCTGTAAATTGCTTTTACTATGTTTAGATATGGGCCTTGAATTCCTGATCTTTCCAAGACCTTTAGCATGAAAGGATGCTGAATTTTGTCAAATGCTTTCTCAGCATCTAATGAGATGACCATGTGGTTTTTTTCTTTGAGATTGTTTATGTAGTGGATTACATTGATGGATTTCCTTATATTGAACCATCCCTGCATCCCTGGGATGAAGCCTACTTGATCGTGGTGAATGATCGTTTTGATGTGTTCTTGGATTCGGTTGGCAAGAATTTTATTGAGTATTTTTGCATCGATATTCATAAGAGAGATTGGCCTGAGATTCTCTTTCTTTGTCGGATCTTTGTGTGCTTTTGGTATTAGTGTAATTGTGGCTTCATAGAACGAGTTGCGTAGTGTTCCTTCTGTTTCTATTTTGTGGAACAGTTTGAAGAGTATTGGTGTTAGGTCTTCTTTGAAGGTCTGATAGAATTCTGCACTAAAACCATCTGGACCTGTGCTTTTTTTGGTTGGAAGACTTCCAATGACAAGTTCTATTTCTTCAGGGGTTATAGGACGGTTAAGATGGTCTATTTGATCCTGATTTAATTTTGGTATTTGGTATCTGTCAAGGAAATTGTCCATTTCCTCAAGATTTTCTAGTTGTGTTGAATACAGGTTTTTGTAGTAGGATCTGATGATTTTTTAATTTCCTCAGTTTCTGTTGTTATCTCTCCCTTTTCGTTTCTGATTTTATTAATTTGGATACTATCTCTGTGCCCTCTGCTTAGTCTGGCTAAGGGCTTATCTATCTTGTTGATTTTCTCAAAGAACCAACTCCTCATTTTGTTGATTCTTTGTATGGTTTTATTTGTTTCTACTTGATTGATTTCAGCCCTGAGTTTGATGATTTCCTGCCTTCTACTCCTCTTTGGTGTATTTGCTTCTTTTTGTTCCAGGGCTTTCAGGTGTGCCATTAAGCTGTTAGTGTATGCTGTCTCCCGTTTCTTTTTGGCGGCACTCAGGGCTATGAATTTTCCTCTTAGCACTGCTTTCATTGTGTCCCATAAAGTAGAGTATGTTGTGCCTTCATTTTCATTAACTTTCAAAAAGTCTTTGATTTCTTTCTTTATTTCCACCTTGACCAAGTTATCATTGAGTAGAGCATTGTTCAGCCTCCATGTGTACGTGGCTTTTCTTTTGTTTTTGTTGCCATTGAAGACCACCCTTATTCCATAGTGATCTGATAGGAGGCATGGGATTAGTTCTATCTTCTTATATCTGTTGAGGTCTGATTTGTGACCAATTATATGGTCAATTTTTGAGGAGGTACCATGAGGTGCTGAGAAGAAGGTGTATTCTTTAGCTCTAGGATGAAACGTTCTATATATATATATATCTATTAGTTCCATTTGGTCCAAGGCTTCAATTAGATTCACTGTGTCCCTGTTTAGTTTCTGCTTTCCTGAACGATCCATTTCAGAGAGCGGGGTGTTGAAGTCACCCACTATTATTGTGTGCGGTGCGATGTGTGCTTTGAGCTTTAGTAAAGTTTCTTTTACGAATGAGGGTGCCCTTGCATTTGGAGCATAGATATTCAGAATTGAGAGTTCTTGATGGTGGATTTTTCCCTTGATCAGTATGTAGTGTCCTTCTCTGTTTTTTTTTGATGACTTTAGGTTGAAAATCAATTTTATCTGATATTAGGATGGCTATTCTGCCTCGTTTCTTGGGGTCATTTGCTTGTAAAATTGTTTTCCAGCCTTTTACTCTGAGGTAGTGTTTGTCTTTGACAGTGAGTTGCGTTTCCTGCATGCAGCAAAATGCTGGGTCCTGTTTATGTATCCAGTCTGCTAGTCTATGTCTTTTAATTGGGGAATTGAGACCATTGATATTAAGAGAGATTAAGTCATAGTGATTATTGCCATCTGCCATTCTTGACGCTATCTTTATCTTTGAGTGGTTATCTACTTTTGTGTTTGATTCAAGAAGGTTATTATCTCATTTTTTCCAGGGTGTTGTTTCTCTCCCTGTATTGGAGGTTTCCACCTATTATCCATTGCAGGGCTGGATTTGTGGAAAGATATTGTGAAAATTTGGTTTTATCATGAAATATCTTGGTCTCTCCATCTATGGTGATTGAGAGTTTTGCTGGGTATAGTTGTCTAGGCTGGCATTTGTGCTCTCTTAATGTCTGCATGAGATCTGCCCAGGATCTTCTGGCTTTCATAGTCTCTGGTGAGAAGTCTGATGTGATTCGGATAGGTCTTCCTTTGTATGTTACTTGGCCCTTTTCTCTTACTGCTTTTAGTATTCTTTCTTTCTTTAGAACATTTGGTGTTTTGATTATTATGTGACGGGAGGTATTTCTGTTCTGGTCCAGTCTGTTTGGGGTTCTGTAGGCTTCTTATATGTTCATCGGCATCTCTCTCTTTAGGTTAGGGAAGTTTTCCTCCATAATTTTGTTGAAGATGTTTACTGGCCCTTTAAGGTGCAAATCTTCATTCTCGTCTATTCCTATAATCCTTAGGTTTGGTCTTCTCATTGTGTCCTGGATTTCCTGGATGTTTTGGGTTACACGTTTTTTGCATTTTGCATTTTCTTTGACTGTTGAGTCGATGCTTTCTATGGAATCTTCAGCACCTGAGATTCTTTCTTCCATCTCTTGTATTCTATTGTTGATGTTTGCATCTATGACTCCTGATTTCTTTCCAAGGTTTTCTATCTCCAAAGTTGTCTCCCTTTGTGATTTCTTAGTTGTTTCTACTTCCTTTTTTAGCTCCTGGATGGATTTGCTGAGATCCTTCACTTGTTTGTTTGTATTTTCCTGTATTTCTTTAAGGTATTTTTGCATTACCTCTTTCAGGATTTCTGCCTGTTGACCCACGTTCTCCTGCATTTCTCTGAGCGATTTTTGTGTTTCCTCCTCATGGGAGTCCATCTGTTGATCCATCGTCTCCTGCATTTCTTTAAGCAGTTCTCGTGTTTCCTTTGTAAGGGCATCTAACCGTTGATTCATTTCTTTAAGCAATTTTTGTGTTGCTTCCTTATGGGCATCCGTCTGTTGACCCATATTCTTCTGCATTTCTTTATGCAATTTTTGTGATTCCTTTGTGAGTGCATCTACCCCTTGATTCATGTTGTTAAGCGATTTTTGTGTTGTCTCCTTGTGTGCCTCTGTCTTTTGATCCATGTTCTCCTGCATTTCTCTAAGCGATTTTTGTGTTTCTTTTGTAAGGGCTTCTAACCGTTGATTCATGGCCTCCTGTAATTCTTTATTAGATTTATTTGTGTCCTTCTTGTGATCCTCTAATAGCATCATGAGAAGTGATTTTAAATCCAGATCTTGTCTTTCAGGTGTGGTGGGGTATCCAGGACTTGCTGCTGTTGGAGAGTTGGGTTCGGATGGTGCCATATTACTTTGATTTCTGTTAGTAACATTCCTACATTTGCCTTTTGCCATCTGGTTACCTCTGGTGTTAGTTGGTCCTGCTGTCACTGGCTGTTGGTTGGACCTCCTGTGAGCCTGCAAAACTATTTCTGCCCCCCCTGGTTTACTAGGATTCCCCTGGCACAGATTTCTGGGGCCTGCCTTGCTCCTGAGTGACTTTGGAGCCCTAATGTGCCTTGCCCCAAGTGATGTTATAATGGGGAGTCCCTGCACATCCAAAGGCTCAGCGTAGTGGATTCCTGGAGCAGACGTCGCAAAAGGGAGGCTGGTAGGCTCCTGCCCTGTGCAGGGGTGTGTGATCTCTCCTAGAGAAGGGGTGGGAGAGGAGGCGTCCCTCTGCCAGACAGAACTCCCACAGCAGAGCTAGCATGCTGGTTACTGCAGATCTGCCCAGCACTTGGGAGCCGCATACACACAAGCTGCCCGAGACCCAAGCGGTATTATGCCTGTCTGTCTCAGAGCCTGGCAGTCCCAACTTCCCCTTTATTATCTTTCTGATTGACCAATTGATTGATTTTAAGAAAGGGCTTTCCTGTGTATCCCTGGCTATCTTGGATTCATTGTAAACCAGGCTGGCTTTGAACTCAGAGATCTACCTGCCTCGGCCTCCCAAGTATTAGGATTAAAGTTATGTTCCACCACCACATGGCAAAGATCTATCTTCAATAAAAAGGCAAAAACAAAAACAAACCCAACCACACAAACAAAAAAACCCCGCTTCCTTGGTAATGTGGATCAAATTCAGTTCCTCATCCTTGCAAAGCAAGCACCTTACTAAACAACAAAGCATTTCTCCAGCTCAAGAACAGACTTTACGAATAAAATAAAAACTTAAAGAATAAAAAAGACAAACAAACTTTTTTTTTCTTAAATAAAACAAGTTCCTAGGTGGTGGGTAAAGAGCTGATCTGAAGACTGTGCTCTGACGCCTGACACCTTCTTTTTGAAGCGCTTTAGAAACCTCAGGCAGGTCCGGGGTTCCCTTATCCAACTAGCAGTTGAAGCGCTGCCACCGGCTGGTTATAATAAAAACATCCTTAGAAAGTGATGGGATCTGGAGTGTGCTGTGATGGTTTCATAAACCTGTGTGCTTTATATAAGAATATAAAAGAAAAAGGCTTTTTGTTGTGGTTCAAGGATTGTATTTCAACTGTAGTTTCTAAGAAAAATATTTAGAGAATTCTAAGTACTCTTTCCAGATACAGGAATGAGAATTACTGCTCCCAAGGTCTGCCAATAACCTGCTGCTCTCTTGCCTCTTGAGCAGAGACAGCAGCACGTGTTCTGTACCATGCTGGGGTAGCACTTTTCTCTTTTGAGCATCCATTTATTCATCTACATAGCAAGGTGAGGTGAGATACACTGGAAATCATTTTCTGATCTTCTGTGACTCTACCGAGGCTGTATTATACTCCGCTTTGCCTTTAAAAGAAGGGACCATATTTATTAATAGAATGAGTTCTGTCCTTTGAACCCATGCCAGTCTTTCATTTTACAAAACTAACCTCAGTGGTTTGAGCCTTATAAGCACTTCTGCCCTTCCTTTCCTGGATCACAGATTCTATAGTACAGTGGCCAGAGTGACATTTGCAATTTCCTTTGCAGAATGAAAAGCCCCACAGGCATGGAAATGGCTGTTGTATCAGTCACTGGAGCTTCCATGAAGAAGTCCCACAGACTGTGTAGCTTAGCCAGAAATTCATTTGCCAAGTTTAGAAGTCTGCCGGCAGGTTGCTCTGAGCTGTCTATGTCTTGGCCTTGATCTGTGGGTGTCTTCTCTCTGACTTCAGGTGGGTTCACTTCTGTGTCTGTGTCCACATTTTCTCCTTTATAAGGAAACAACTGTCCCTCGATTAGTGTCCAGATTAATGATCCACCTTAACTTCCTGCTTTATAAGAAGCACAGGAGACAGGGGCTTCAGCATATGAGATGTAGGAGACAAACTTTTAAGCTGATGTCTAAATCTCTTTCAAAATAATCTTATGGGATGAGGAGATGACTCAGTAGGTAAAGTGCTTGCTGAGGCTAGATGAAGACATGTGTTTGAGACTCCATTGTTTATATAAAGATATAGATATGGCGGGCATGCTTCTGCATCCTCAGCTCTGGGAGAGAGACAGGTCGAATCAGGGAAGACCTCACTAACCAGCCAGGCTAGCAGAACCAATGAGCTCTGAGCTCTGTGACAGACAGTCACTCAAAAATAAAGCTGAGTTAGTGAAAGGGAGATATCTAATGTAGATCTCTGGACTCTACATGAATACACACACACACACACACACACACACACACACACACTTCATTTTTCAAATAGAATGATTTCCTTGAGGCCTTGGAGTAGCCTAATCTTGTTTCTCTGCCTCTCAGAGTCTACAGTCTGGGAGCCACTGTGTGCTAGGTCCCAGGGCATAAGCATGGAGCTGGAGGTCTGCGCTTTACTCTAACTCTGAGTTTTCCTTACTGAAACTCAGATATGATACCCAGTCTCTAGATTTTGGTTTTCTCATGTGCAAATTTGGTATAACAGGAATCTACAGATGCCACAAAGTTGAGGCGTTATTGGCATAAAACACAAAGCATCCTTAACAATAGGGTCCCAGAACACAGCAACACATAGAGCACATTCTGTGGGTTGCTTTTTCTGAGGCAGAATTGGTCTTGTAGAAATGCTTCACCAGTATTTTGAAAACATTCTCTGCCAAGATGCTTCCCTCTGACCCACATTGCTGATGTGAGTATCAAAGCAGAACCATCTTCCTCCCCACTGTGAAAGCATTTGGCCTCTACTCGGATCAGGCACAATACAGAGTTACCCCAACAACCAGCTTCACCGCTCCAAATCAGGTGCTTTTGATGCAAAGCTCTGAAATCCCAACATCAGTATGCCTTTTACAAAGCTACTTTTTGTACCATCTCCCAGGGAAGCAGGCATTATTGCAAAAGACAGCCAGCCAGGGTCAGGAGACTACCTGGGGCAGGCCTTCTTAATGCTACCACACTGGGTAGCACTTTTGGGGGTCTTTGGGTGGTCTAGCCTCCTTTTTCCACTTTAGGATCACTCACTGTATATGTAGCACTAGTGCTCTTGGTAGGCGTCTGTGGTAGACAACCTGTCACAGTTAAGTAATTAATTACCTTAGTACTTCACTAGACACGTGGAAGCATTACTAAGCCCAGAATGCTTCAGCAACAATATGCGTTGTTGCTTAAGTTTTTCAATTTAATATTCAGATGCATATATATTTATTTATATGTGTGCTTATACATGTCCTGTAGAGCAAAGCTTATAGTCTGCATGTACTTTCTAATACACTGTTTTCAGGGCAGCTGAGCCAGGAAGCATTTTCTTTGGCTGTTGTTTTGATGTTTGAATTGTACTCTACACATTTACCCCCATCCTTCCATGTAGGATCACGTCAGCGGCTTCTCATTTCATGAGTTATAGTATGATACTGATGTTTGCACATATTTGTCCTCCTGTTTCTGCTCCTCCCGAATCACTTCCGTGAGATGAATTTCTGGAACTGGGTGTGAGATACTCAATGCAGAGTGTAGAATGATGCTCGGTCTGCTTCCTTATAAAGCACAGCCAAGTTCTGGTTCTCTGTAGAAGACACCCTCTCTCCCATCATTAAAACCTTCATTTCCATCCTGCTGTAGAGGAAAGTGTGCCCTCTGCTGTCTCAAAGCAGGGCCTCCTGCAATGTCTGCTGCCACAGACCACCCCAGCCGGGTATGGAAGTCCCTGGGATGAGGGTTCTCGAAGTCCAGGTGGGTAAGGATTCGGCGGTGACAAACAGGAACAAACACAGAGGCAGTTTGAATCCGAGTGTATTTTGCAGCTCTCAAGCAGGGGATTTTGTACATTAAAAACAGAACATGACTCAACTCTTAGAAACCATATCCAGTGAAACAATTGTGAATACTAACAAGAATCACTTGGCACAGTAAAGCACAGAAATCATCCAAGCATTACAACTCTGAAACTATGTGTACAGTGAATCACAAACAGAACAGGTAACGTCATCATCAAAAATATAACAATTCTAAAAGAATATATTCAATAGGGCAATCATCCAAGGCTAGTGGCATATTCCTAAGAACAGGTTAATAAATCTTTATGGTCAGTGATCTTAACCACTGAACTAACTTTCCAGCCCCTATGGTTAATTATTGCTTAACATCTAATACCCGATTTTTTATAAATCTTCAAAGCACAAATTTAAACTATTTTACTTCTTTCTAATTAAAGCTTTCTTTACCATATACCAAAACCCACCTCCAATGACCCATCTCAAGGGGTGGTTTTGTACCCATTATTCTTGCTTAAGAATAATTGTTCCCATTGTCTGGGCTACCAGGAACCTGTAGGTAAGAAAAGGAATGAAAGAGAACAAAAAATAAAAAAAGAAGAAGAAGAAAAGAAAAAAAATTGCCATGAGAGCTACCGCTCAATTGTTTTCTCCGGCCGAGAGTTCCACAACCGGTTCCGGGAGACCTCCTTCTTTTGAAGTCTAATGCTGTGGAACTTGTCACACAGATTCCACTGGGGTTGGTGTGGCAGTCTGGCTTTTTATCAGAAACTGAGACCCATTCTGTGTCAGACTGGACATTAAACAATGGGAAGAGTGAGTGAGTACATCATTAGCCACAGACTTAGTTACGAGAGCGGCCAGGAGCCCTTTCTTCCCTCCTTTGAGAAATCCCAAGTCCTACTAACTGGTTGTTGGGAACTGCTAATGCAAAGGTGGAGCCTTGGTGAACTGTGTTCTGGGCTGCTAGGTTCTCCACCCTGCTCCCTTCGCCTTCACAGGCTTGCCCACCTCAGTGATGTCAGTGAGCTGTCCAGCTCTTAGCTTTGGCCAGATACTCCTGTGAAATGGCTTCCCCACTTTTCTCAGAACTCCAAATTCTAGTTAGCTCTGGAGTTTCACATCAGTCCCCCTTCATTCTTCTCTGAGTTTCCTACTATATTTTCCATTTCCTACTAGAATACACCCTTTGACATGTGTGTTCGTGTGTGCTCATTCTTGTGCTCTCCTGTGCATACGGAGGCCAGAGGTCAACTTTGGGTGTTCTTCAGGTGCTGTCTACTTTTGTTGGTATTTCTGTAACAGTTTTAATTAATGATGTATCTCTTCGATCTTAAATGCAAAACCCAGCAGAACGGTCCTTTATCATTATAAAATTTTAACAGCCTCATAATTTTGTAAGCTGCAGGTAGTTTTCTCATTTTTTAGCCCTCGGTGTAGCCATGGGCTTTGAGCTAGAATGCTGTGTTCAAAAGTGTTGGTAAGCTACAAACTCTCTCATGCCAAGCTTTCTTTATAATTTCTATAAGGAGGGTTAGAGAAGTAGGGGTGAATGACATTCTAAAAGGAGACCCCGATATCAGCCATATGACATCCACCAGCTACAGATGGTTATGAATGGAACAAAGATGCTAGAGTTTCAGTCTCTAGCCATAGTGCAATAGAGGCAAGTACCTGGGAGCCATGGAGACAGCGCAGATAAAGAACATTTCTGTAATGCTACCCAATCTTGTTTAGTGCTTAAAAGAAGAAGAAGGGGAAATAAGAATGGGGCTCAATCAAAGCCTTTAATCAGTGTATACATTAATCAGTATCTAGGATATCCTACCCCAAAGGTTCCTGATCCCAGAAGCTAAGTAATGTCTAGGTTTGGTTACATATAATTAAAGATTTTCTGGTAGCCACATTATAATTCACAAGATTAACCAGAAAACAAATGATCTCAAAACAAGTAACTTAAAACACTAGCATCTTAACATTGAATAATATACACATTCCTATTAGACTCCTAAGACCCAAACTGCATGTAAGTTCCCCAAACACATACGTGACCCCAGGTGTTTGAATATTCTCCTCTCCCTACCTATTTCTACCTATGATTGACTTTTTCTCCCATCTTGAAAACTCCTGTTGATACTTTATTGTAAATAAAAACAAATTTTCATTTTATTTTTTGCATGTGTGTATTCATGTGTGAGCGTGCATGCAGAAGCAGAAGACAACCATGGATATCATTTCTCAGAAGCTATATGTGTATGTGTGTGTGTGTGTGTGTGTGTGTGTGTGTGTGTGTGTGTGTGTGTGTGTGTGTAAAATATAGGGTTTCCTAATACCCCTGAGCCCGCCAAGGATGCTAGTCTGGTTGAACAGTGAGACTCAGGGATTTGCCTGTTGCCATTCCTCCAGAACTGAGATTACACATATGTGCCACCACCCTGGCTTTCTCACATGTGTGCTGGTGATTGAATGAGCTCTGGCGTTTGTGCATGCACGGTGAGTACTTTACCCATTGTGCCACCTCTCTAGCTCTCCTCCTCCATTCATCTTAAAAATCCAGCACTAATCCCCCTTCTGTTGCAGTTCCAGTTTCTGTAGATGCTCTCGGCTCTACCAGTTTTCCCTCTTTGCCTTCTATTGTAATGTGTCAGTATACATTCATAAATGGTACATTTGTAACTTCTATTGGATTCTGAGCTGTTTTGTCCAGAAGCATCCCCTGACTATTGAGGTGTCTGGGGAGTTAGGAGAAAAGATCGTGCCTGCTGTGTGCAGTAGGCAGATGGATGTGTGAGCATCTATAATTGACTCACAGCTGTGCATCAATGTCTAGCGTTGCCTTGGTCTTCCAAGATCATCTTACAGAGAGTATGACAGTCTTGTGAAAAGGTTCACCTCGACAAGCTATGGCTGCTTCTGTTGCTTCATGCCTCTGACATGGCTAGCCAAAACTTAAAAGAACTGACAGGCAGAGAAGGAAAGTTTGTGGCTTCATCAATGTGCCTGCTTCCATACCAATTTCCCCAGTGTTTCCGAAAAAGGATTGGCTTTTCTGATTCTAGTGAGCATCATTTCGAAGCATCTGGATGTGAAGGTCTTTACACTTTGAAAAAGGCATTTCTCTAAGAAAGGCTCCTGTTTTTCACAAAAATCTGCTTACCTGTGTGGGAAAGGTGGGTTTTGACATCATTTCTGAAACTTGGATCAAATGCCTTCATTCTTGCAGATGTCTCCTACTGCTTGCTTGTGATGGAAGGCCACTAGGGACAGAGGGTGGCATGATCACTGTCACAGATACTAGAAAGGTAATACAACCACCACAGTAAACTTCTCCTTCATTAAACATTTTAAGTATTTTTAAAGGTGAGCATTTTGAAGCTTTGTGGAGGAAGCAGCAGCAAGGTGGGCTACTTTCTAAGTGTTATACATGTTTAGGTTGTCACAAATAAATGACAAAGGCAGCTCTGCTTTTTTGATGTCAGAGACCAGTGGCTGTGGAGAGGGCTCAGTCGGTAAAGTTTTCACCGTGAAGTCAGGCATGAGTTCCGATCCCTAGCACCCAAGCACTTGGGAGGCAGAGGCAGGGGACTTTCCTGGGCAAACTGGCTAACTATACTAGCTGATTGGTGAGCTCTGGTTAAGTGAGAAACACTGCCTCAGTAGAAAGCCATTGAGGAAGACACCCACAGTCAACCTCTGACTCCTACATGCATGTGCATACCTGTGTACTTACACATATGAAAACACACACACACACACACACACACACACACACACACACACACACACATGTTAAAAGTTGTGAGGAAAGAGGCCTCAATAGCATAAAGCTAGATGTTGCTCTTTAGGTAAGTAATTGTTGATTCATTTTAGAGAAAACAGGAAAGTGAAACACAATGGATAAGTACCATATCACGTCTGACTTTGTAACCTAATTTAAACCCATATATCTTTTGCACATACACATATACCTCATTTGAACAATGTATCTCATTTAAATGGTTCCATTGATGTACCAGACAATGTGGATTTATACCCACATGGATAAATAATGTTTTGGGAGAGTGCAAAATGCTTGCAATTTAAGAGATAAAATGTATTTGATCCCAAATATAAATTATGTTAAAACTAAAACCTCTGATTGTCTCAAGATTCGACATTTATAAACTAATTAATATGCGAAACATTTAATTTTACTATTTCTCTGTGTGTTGTCTGCATTCGGGCATGTGTGTATGCATATATGAAAACATGCTTGGGGCATGTGTGCAGGATTCAGCTAGACTACAAGGTCCAGCTCTCAGCTCTCAGCTCTCAGTTCTCAATATTCCCCTCCTGTCTTAGCTCCCCCAGCACTGGAGTTGCAAATACACACCAGCATGCCCTGCTTTTTACCAGGTGCTGGGGGTGGAACTCAGGTCTCTGCACTTTCACACCACATGCTTTAATGACAGGGCCATCTTCCCAGCCCTATAAGCATGTTACAACACTTGAACACAATTCATGGGTTGGATTTGTTCACTTGCCAAAGTTCTCGAGCATACACCATGTGTTCTTGATAAATGATAATTACAAGTTAAATGAAGTAGGTAGAGCCAAATAAGTCTAAAAAGCAAATGGCAAGGCTTCACTTATTTCTATAACCAGAAACAACGTTTGAGCGACTTTTTACATAGTCATCTTTATTTTAGATAATTGTGGCCTTAGCATACCTCTTAATGAAATGCTTTCAGTGGAATTATCCTTCTTCTGTTTTAAGGTGACTAATGGAATCTTCTAGGTGTGTTCCAGGATTGGAAATGGAATCGACATCTACCTGAATCTTTATGGCTGTCACCACCATTGGGAGCATTGGGAAGGTATTTGATTCCCTATAGGTAGTTGTTTCTTATTCTAGAAAATTATAGGCTTTGATTTTTCAAAACTTACTTTTAATAAGGGTTCTTAAATGCTCTAACCTCCCTTCTAGCCTACCACCCACAAGAGGTAGTGGAAAGGAAAGGTTAATAGAGCAAAGGAGGATGTAAACCTGTTTAGAAATAGTTCTTTGGAGCAAATTCGATCTGCATTGTCAGGATATCAGCAGTTCAGTTCACATGAATCAGCTTGATCCACTTGCAAACACCTTTCATGAGTTAGCAATGGCAGGTCAATCCAGAAGAAACCTCGAGGCTCTGTGAGTCGGCCCGAGTCTGAGGTGTCAAAAAGCCACCAGAACACCATCAGAAATTTTTTGGTGCATTTCTATGAAGTCATGACAAACAATGACCAGCAAAGAATGGTAACATGAATCAATACTACACAGCATCATCCACTATCTGTTGGGTTATATTTATACCCTTTCCAAACAGCATGTGTTCTCTCATGTCCACTCTAGCAAAACATCACATCCCTTTTTACCAGGCTGCTTCCAGAAAAACACCATATGTCTGTTCTCAGCAAAATATCCTCGTACATGTCTGTTTCAGCTTAAATAACCTCTCATATAACAGTTTCCAGAAAAAAAACATCACAAAACACAACTGAGTCTCCAAAGAAAGCAGAAATTTTCACTTCGGATAATCATTAATTTTTAAACTTCTTTCTTTATAGAAATTACTCTAATGACCTAAAGAACCATTTGAGAGAACTTGTAGCTGTTTAGCATCCCTGTGTTTCAGCTTACATCATAGAGGCAATCACTTACACCTGATGATCAGAAATGGAATCAAACCCTTTCTGTTACTCATAACGGGGTGTTAGGCTCCTATGAATGGAGGTAATGATGTTTGTCTGCCTACAATACTTGATAGTTCCTCTGCTAAGAATATCTATCGTCTTCCACTCTAATTAATTCCATCAGGCCTTTAGCCCCCATTTCATAGGTCAGAACCCATTCTGTCCTGCTTTGTCCATTTTCCACTTGAAATGCCATATTTATCTTCATGCCGGCTTTAGGTTTACTGCAAAAATTAACTGAGGCCTGGGAGTTAGCCTGGTTGCTTGGCCAAGTATTTTCTAAGGGTGTAAAGATGTGATTTTTAACCAGAAGAACCCATGTAAATGGCTGGAAGTGGCAGTGTTACATGTCATCTGATCATTGGAGAGGCAGAGACAACAAGGAGCTCTGGTGACCAGTCTGGTGGTCAGCCTTGCTGACCAGTCAATTTAGCCAAGAAGGTGAGTACTTGATACACTGTGAGATATACTGTCTCAAATCAAACAAGGTGGAGAGCAATTGGAAAAGACGCTGGAGTCTCTGCCCTCAACAGACATGCACACACATGCAGAAAAATTAAAATGAGATGCTGTCCATAGAACTACATTGTGAACTGTAATGCTACTTAGAGAAGCCATTTATAATATAACAGCACATAATGTGCTTCTTGTCCTCAGAAGGACATCTAACAAGAATTCTTGACATACAAGTACACCTATTTATTTATTTATTTGTTTGTTTGCTTAGAAATATCAATCAAAACAGTGTCTCAAGAACTATATATGAAAATCAAAATAGAAAAGTAAAATGCTTTAATTTTGTTTTAAAAATGGAATACTTAAGCATTAAATGTGTTAAAATCAGATCAGGATGAGTAAGAGGGACTGTGCATATACTTCTCTCTTAGGTACTGACCACAGACTCATCAAGCTTTGGTACTGACCATAGAAGAGCATGGGAGCTCCTGTAAGGCCCCAGGGCTTCCTGTTCCATCGGTGTATGAAAGAAGCACACACCTCTCCCCACACTCTCACCACATTGTGTGACCTCAATCACTACTTGATGGTCGAGCTTAGAGCCTTGTAGATGTCAGGAAAGCCCTCTGCCTCTGAGTTAACCCCCAGGCCTTTTCCTATTTTTCATTTGAGTCAGGTTGCTCAAACTAGCTGTGAAAGTCCTAGATTGGATTTCTAAATAGTTAGGATTATAGATTTGCCCTGCCAGACTTTAAATAATCCTCTGCCTAAAGATTTTTCAGCTGTCTTATTGATTGACTTTGTTAGTCCTTTAATAATAAATAAGTCTCAGACCCTCCCTTACTATTGAGGCATGTCTCTTTCAGTTTCTGCCTTTAGGGACCTGCCTGATGGTGTGGTCTATAGATAAAGAGCACAAGAACTACCTAATTAATTATGCAAAACACCTATTTGCCATCTTCTCCTAGTTTATTGTCTATCAATCCAACACTATTTTCTTTTCAAGACAGGGTCCTACTATGTATCCTAGTTTAGCCCCACTCGAGCTCCTCCAACCTCATCTTCCTGAATACTAAGTTTCTAGGTATATACCACTAAACCCAACATGATTCCATTTTCCTTTGCCTTGCCTTTGTTGACAGGGTCTCACTATGCATTTAGCCCACCCTGGGCTTGAACTCAAGATCCACCAGCTTCCGCCACCCGAATGCTAGGATTACAGGCATGTACAACTATGCCCAAGAGACATTTTGTTGAGTGTTAGCCTCAGGTTGATCCCAGGAACTACAGAGGGTAGAGAGTTCCAGACCTTCTATCTTCTGTCTTATGTGGATTTTGTAACAATGGAGAAATTGCCTTGGATATTTAAACTCTGAATGATTGTTTGGTTCCCTTCCCACTCTTTGTTGGTTTGCTCTGACCTTTTGAGATTTTCCCCCTACTTGTCTAAGGAATGTAAAGCAAATATGACTGGGTGGTGGCTTCTGAGGTAACATTAACTCCTTCTGTGCTGGTGTGTGATCTTAGATCAGAGAAACTGTAAATTGAGAGTAGCACCAGGGACCCCAAGGATGGTCAATGCATTCATAAATGTATAAATAATAGCTTAAATCACATAAGTCTGTGATACTAAAGAGATATGTATACACTTTATATGTTCATTTTAATACTCTTCACAAGAACAGAGAACAAATCAACAATATGTCCATCAACAGATGGATGAGGAAAATGTGTCATATAGATATAGTATAATACTATGCAGTCAGGAAAGGATTGAAATTTTCTTATTTGCACCAACATGGATGGAATTGGAGTCATAACATTGAGAAGCCAGATACAAGATGTTGTCAGTCACTTGTGGCAAGCCCATAGAACAGAATGATTCAGTGCCCCCTAACAGTGGAGACTGGGGCCTGGGAATGCAGAGAAGTTAGACAAAGGACCCCAAACACACAGAGAGAAATAGTTTTGGTCTCCTTTGGCATATAGGATAACTGTGATTATATCCATCTGTTGTATTTCTAAATAACAGGGGAGGACACAATCCTGAAGTTCAGAAATTGGTACTGTTTGAGGAGATGGATGTGGAGCAACATCCAATCTCTTCTAACTCCCTCCTACCTACACCTGTAAGTCTGCATCACATCAGAGCATCTGTGTTAGTGATCTTTTCAATGCTGTGACAAGGAAGGAAGGTTCATTTTGGCTCACAATGTGAGAGTACAGTCCACCATTGATGGCATAATGCTTAGTTGTTCACATCTTTGTTTCTCAGTGTATCCAACCTCTGCTACAGGATCTGTCAATGCCTAATATCCCTTATGAGGTATCAGACCATCTCCCAAAGCTCATGTCTTTCCTTGGAAATTAATGTTACATACATAATATATACATATGCATGTATATTATTCATCAACTGGCAATCAGCTCTTTGCTGTGTACTTATCTGGGTCTCTCTGACTTGATTCTTTTTTTTAATTGGTTATTTTATGTATTTACATTTCAAATGTTATCCCCTTTCCTGGGTTTCCTTCTGGAACGTTCCTCTCCCATTCCCCCTCCCCTTGCTTCTATGAGGATGCCCCCCTTCCACCAATCCTCTCCCTCCTCAAAGTCCTGGCATTCCCCTACATTGGGGAATCGAGCCTTCACAGGACCAAGGGCTTCTTCTCCCATTGATACCAGACAATGCTATCCTCTGCTACATATGCAGCTGGAGTCATGGGTCCCTACATGTATACTCTGGTTGGTGGTTTAGTCTAACTGGATTCTTAACTGAGAGGACTGAGTTATCAAGAGACAGGCTGACTCCATGACAGGTTTCAGACTGGCAATTTGGGAGACTAGGCTTAAGATTCTGTTTCCCAGAAATGAGAACTGGGATCCAGGAACCTGTGGTCAGTCAACCACAGCCATGGGCAGCCAGCCAATCCTAGGACACCTTGTCATTTGGCCTGAAGTAAGAATAGGTGGCTAGAATAAGCAAACAACCCCCTGGGAAGTCTCCAGAGCCTAACCAATTGCAGAATCAGTTAGACCCCTAGAGATAGAGCAATCGAGGTAAAAGGGCACATACCCCTCCCTGGAATTCCCCTGACAATAAAAGCTAGGCATGCAAGTCCACCAGAGGTCTTCATTCCCAGATGGAGAGACTCCTGCATGCAAGAAATTCAGCTAAATAAATGCTTTTTTGCTTTTACATGCTATTTGAGTCTGGAGTATCATTTTTGGCAATTCTTGGACCCTAACATTTGGGGGCTCATCTGGGATTCTCTAGAGACTCTTCCCCTACTCAAATAGCTAAAATTTCTTTCCCCACAAATGGTAAGTTGGGAGTGCTCTGTGTCTATATCTGTGTCTATTTTTCAGTTGTCAATCTGGAGGCCGAGGGACAGAGTGGACGCATATTCTGTCACCCAGCCTGGGTCTAGGAGGATGCTCCTAAAAGCCCATCTGGGAGAACTTGCTAGTTCTCATCTGATTTCTGAATCTGCTGTGGGTTTGTGGATCTGTGGGCCTTCTGTGCATAGGAAGGAAAACTGTCTAAAACTGATTGTTTGTTTGTTTGTCTTTAAGCAGCTGTTGATCTCATTTCTCTCGTGCATGAAGGACAGACAGTCTGAAACAGCCTTTCTGTTTTGCTTTCCTTTTCCCAGAACATTGTTGTATGGTTGTCTGTGTGTGTTTTGTTCATGATTTTTGTCCTCATGTTTGAAGCCAGACTCACTCCACTGGGTCTAGTCTAGTTGTATTTCAAGGACTTCAGGTGCCTGGCATAGAATCTAGGTTTAACTGTGTAGTTGGAAAAATTAACCATCTTTTGCAGGCTATCTTTAACTCTTGCTACATGGAATATCATCTGGTTCTGTTTGGTGGGATATTTGGTTCTCTTCCCTCTCCCACTTCCCCCAGCACAATTGGTTGTTCTTGGCATTTATGTCGGCAGATTCATTTCATTGCTTGATTGTCACTCTGTGTTTGGTATTCAGAGGGAAAAAATGGTTAAAGTGAAATAGTTTTCCTCACTGCCTAAATTCACAAAGGAGATTTTTTTCTCTACAGGTCTCTGAGGCACACCCAACCCACTGCCATGGCTCCAGCCCTTACCTTCCCCAGTCCTGCAAGAACACCAATATGCTCCCAACTTTTCTGCACCATTGCTCTGCCAGCTTAAATGGCCAGACTTCCGAACTGGCCACCTGAGGGCTCATTTAACCTGTCTAATTTATTTGCAGTTTGAGATCATCTTACGACTCCCTGGGCATATCATTCTTAGTTTGGTATAATTATTGCTCTATTTCATACTTTAAAAGATGGACCAAAGTTATCTGCATGGTTCACCCTTAACTCAGTCTTAACACAGTGATTTCTAAACTGGTGGCATTCTTAAAAACCCTGCACCTATAGCTAGAAGCTAAATACTGCTGGGAAAATCCCAACTCTGGTATTAAATTTAGATGACTACTAATCCTCCTATATAACTTCTATGCCCATGAAAATTAGTATCAAGAGGTATCAAGGTGCTCCTCCCTTGAAATTGCAGATAAAAAATAAAATTAAGAAAGTTTTGTCTGTCTGTTTTAAATAGATAGATATATGTGGCCACTACATGTTTATTTCTGACTGGTTGTAAGTACATATATACAGACACATATATACATACATATATGTATGTATAAATGTGTCTGTATATATATATGTATATATATGTGTATGTATATACATATATATATGTATGTATATATGTGTATGTATATATATTTCTACATGTCTTGGTTATAAAGTATTAATTTATAATTTATAATATATGGTTAATAATCTATAATATTAGTAACAGAAAGTTGGTTGAAAACAACTCAGGATTCAAGACATCTTGGGCAACAAAACATGGCCTGAGCCAACCAAGGACTCTAAAGATACTTTTAAGTTGAGATAATATTTTGTCCTAGAGACCAGACTTAAAAGGTAAGATTTAAAAAATGTTTCTTTAATAAGGCGTTAAAACTACACCTTCATGCATTGGTATACAGGAACTATCCTTGCTAGCAACCAAACTTTATAACATAAAAATAATACACTTGATACTGATTTTATAAACACTAGATTGTTTAAACTGTTTAAAAATTAAAAATTAGTTTTGCCTTCTAAAAATTATGGTTATGCACTATGACTTCATTCTTAGAAAAGGATACTGCCTCAGGGGTTTTTCATCAAAATTTTCTCTCCCTGTAGGCTTATAATCAGATATTTGTTGTCTAATAAAATTTTTTGTAACCATCACATCAGTGAAGAAATTTTAATCATTTAGTAAATTATAAAATGTCCCATAGTCATATATATATATATATATACATACAGTTTATATATATATATATATATATATATATATATATATATATATATATACTATGGTTTTTAAAAGTTATTTTTGTAATATCAAAATAAAGTATCCTTGGTGGCCAGCTTTGGCAATAAGGAAGTGGCTAAATAAGGGAGTCTAATGGCTTAGTATGAGAAAGGGAAGGACAGGCCTGCAAGAGCCCTTTATTCCTACCATTTTGTCTTATTCTTGGGTCATTGGGTGTTGGGTAAATGGGCATCGTTCTTTCTGGCTACTTCCTGCTGCTGAACAGGGGGAGAAAGTGAGTCATTAATCTAAAGGGATTGAAGATGGGGCTGGTGTGGGAAGAGGTAGGAAGAGTAAGAGGCTTAAAAGGAATATACAAAATTCTATAAGTTTAGGATCAAGGAGTTGGAAGAAGCCTTAAAGCCAAAGACTGATGATTGTCAATCTGGTGTGCAGAGAGTATTTTTAGGAGCCAGGAATTCTCTCAGAAGCCATAAAAGAATTGTACCTGTGCCCAGATGAAATGTTCATGGGCCTAATGAGGAAATGTTGTCATCTTTGGAAGTGAGAGGCTGATAACATCCGAGGAGGAGATGATTAAAAGCTTGGTTATTTATTTTTGAATTTGTTTGGTCAAGAAAGAGGAAAGACAATCAAGGAGTGGAAGGGCAAAAAAATAATAGAAAAAGAGCAGCAATGAGGAGGCCCACCAAAGGCCAGACACAATTTACTAGGGGTGACTGGAACTAGCTTGAAGAGTGGAGTTAGAGAGAGAAGTCCCTTTTAGCCCAGAAAGGCAGGTTAGTTTGTAAACATTTTCCTTAACCACCCTCAATTCATTGACATAATAGCAACATTCTTCCCTGAGGAACAGACATGTTTCTCCTTTCTCTGATGTTAAGTGATCTAGGACTCAGTGGTTTTGGAGGGAGACTCTGACCAGAGCAGTAAGCTGTCCTTGGAGGGAGGCCAAAGACTGGGCCATCAAGTATACAGAGAGCTATAATATGGCCTTGAAACCTTAAACTGTGAGAGCGGAATGACCCAAAGTATTACTGGCCATACATGTTTCAGTTAAAGCCATACTTATACCTACCATAAGCAAAATGACAGCCCTGGGAAATGAGTTCTTGGGAGGATCCAGTAGAATTCAGATTGGCTATAAAAAGGTTAATTGAGGGATGAAAGTCACCAAGAAACAGGGAACAGTTGCACTAGGGAAAATATAATTTGAAAGGTTCTCATTACACAAGAATAACCTTCTATAGGGTGCCCAGGTGGGCTTTGAAATCGAGACATCTTGAGAACATGAATGATCAGGGAGGCGTTTGTTAAACAGTGAAATGAATGGTTGGTAATACATCTTTGGAATTTGTGTGGAAAGCCTGTGAGAACCTGTCTCTGGTTCCCAAATGGGAGCTTGGATGGCAGGGGGCAAGCAGCCTGAAGTGGGTGATGGGGAGTTGGTAACTGAGGTGTCACTAGCCAGGGGACTCTGGCAGGAGGAGGACACTACAAAAAGAAGGGACACATTAATGAAGAGAACAGTGAAGTTGAGAAGAGAAAGGGTTTGTAGGATGACCTCACCACAAGTGACGCTTTGGCATGAGAGTGTGCGTATTGAAGAAGAGATGGCTGGGTTTTGTTGGGTTTGGTTGTGTTCTGTAGTTGGAGGATTTGTTCAGAGCATTTAATGTCTGAGGACACTTGCACAGTCAATGTGTTTAGGAGAACTAGTTGGCAGTGAATATTAATTGTGGCTACAGATGTCCAAGATTTAAAGGGACTAGCTTGTTTTCTGTTGTAAAACATTTAGCCCCAGTGGCCTATTTACCTTTTTATGGGCCTTTGATGTACATTTGGAGGGTGTTAACTCTAGTGGTATGTAGGTGTCCAGATCCCAATGATCACCCAGTGTGAGTATTTGCCCATTAAGTGGTGCTAGTTGTCCAATGAAACTTCCAGGACCAAGCAGGACATACCCTATATTTGAAAGGAGTGAGGAACCCTGCATGGAATTGATCAAAGGTGAAGCAGAAAAAGTGTGGATTGTCCAGGCTTGCTGAAGGAGAGTGGGGCAGTATACAAATTGTAATAGGAGCACTCCATCCAACCTTGGAGCAGGAAGCCTCACTACTAACCTGGATAGAATCCTTTTGAGACTTCTTTGAATTTTGATTTCTCTGACTTGAAATTGCAGGCACACTGACAACTATATGGGCAGAGGAAAAAGAGGAGGGGGAGGAGATGAGTAAAATTCATCTTTTTCATTAATAAGGGGCAGTGAGAAATGGGTGATCCATAAGGAAACATGGCCCAGAGTGTGTGGATGAATAGGTAAAGTGGGGGCTAGGAGAATATTGAGAATTGGAGGAGGGAAAAGGAGGAGGACAAGGAGGAATAAAAAGATTTTAGATGAGATTGTGTAATTTCCCGGAATTTGACTGCAGTTGGAATTATGTGGTACATAGGACCACAGTATAGGGACTGTCTTGGTTAGGTTTCCATTGCTGTGAAGAGATACCATAACCAAAGCAACATTTATAAAGGACAACATTTAATTGGAGCTGGTTTACAGGTTCTGAGGATGAGTCCACTATCATTATGGCAGGAAACATGGGGCATTGTCCTGTCAGGCATGGTGCTGGATGAGCTGAGAGTTTTACATCTTGTTCCAAAGTCAAACAGGAGAAGACTATCTTCCACAATGCTAGGAGGAGGGTCTCAAAGCCCATTCTCACAGTGACACACTTCCTCCAAAAAACCCACACCTACTCCAACAAGGCCTTACCTTCTAATAGTGCCATTTTCTGGGCCAAGCATATACAAACAACCACATGGACCTTGCCACTTGGGTTGGAGAGACTGGACTCATTGGTTGGGGGTGTGAGAACATGATCTCCAGGCTAGACAGGACAAGTTGGAGGATTTATGAGTGGCCTGGGAAGAGTCTGGAATATGTCTAGATATGATATCAGCCTGTAAGAGAGGGAGTGGGCGTTTATCAAGGATGGGGTGGGTTAGGGATGTAGTCTTGGTGAAAGAAGGTTTTAGAGATTGGTGCTAATGCTTTGAATTTGGGTGTCCAGACGCTGAAGGTCCTTGTCCCCAATTAGTTTTTGATCTATCAATAAAGATGCCAGTGGCCAATTACTGAGCACAGGGCAGACATTTAGAGTTGCACAGGTAGGAAGCAGGGAGAATCACCAGGACTAGGGGAAGAAGAGAACACAGTAGCAGCAGCTGATAAAGCCAACTAGCCATGTGTGGTTTTTGGGGAAGTGGCCAGTGGGGTAGCAGGGGAAGGTTTAGGAGTGCTCAGTCTTTGAGGTAGCCAAGGCATTTAAAAATAAGCTAGTGTGTGTGTGTGTGTGTGTGTGTGTGTGTGTGTGTGTGTGTGTGTGTGTCTTTCATCCACAGATCCAAAAATTTCCTGAGTGGATGGTTTTGTAAATGTGGTTGACCCAGGAGCATAAAGTGGCATACAACAGATGGCAGCCAATGTGGGGTGAGAACCCACTTTAAAATCTTTGGAGATTCTAGGATGAAGTATACACACACAATGATACAGTCGAGAAAGGGGGAGAACTAATTTCTCAGCAAGTGGATCCAAGTCATGTGACTCCAGCATGCAAAACTAAAACAAAGAAAAACAGCTACCATCAGGGCGAGCCTCAGCTCAGAGACACTGAGAACTGCTGTACAAACAGGATGACTGGTTCCCTAAGTGCTAGAAGGGAGGCAATGAGAAGCAAACAATAAAGCTGCCTGCCTCCTGTCACCAGATAAATAAGGGATAGATATTTATAAATCTGATTGAATTGTTTTTAAGGATAGACGGGAATATACAGATTTTGCCTGAGTCACATGGGAATTTCTTCTTGTGGTTCCAAACCGATATAAAGAACTTGAGATGAGCAGCAGAGAGACAGAAGGTAGACACAACTGATATTAAGCTGCACAGAAGAGAGAAGTTAGAGAGAATGAATGAACCAATGCTTTAAAGATATGTAAAAGTCTTGCCAGGAGAATTTCTTGGAGATTGCTTGGGACACAGCCTGTTGGACTTCCATCTGCGCCCAAGAGCAGGGCAGCACTGTGGACGTCCGGGTGCCAACTCTGCTGTGGGCCATCTGCCCTGCAGAGTGATCGGCGCCAAGAGGGTGCACAGTGCACTCCGCCATCTTTGCTTCGGCAACAGGGCAATTGGGACCTCCAGGCACAGGGATAATCAAGCATAATATCGCTTGGGACCCAGCCAGCTTGTGTGCTCCCTGTTCCCAAGAGCTGGGCAGTTCTGTGGTCACCTAGGCGCCAGCTCTGCTGTGGGATATCTGCCCTGCAGAGGGACTCTCATTGGGAGAGAGCGCACCCGCACAGGAAGGGAGCACACCAGCCTCCCTTTGGTGACCTCTGCTCTGGGGATCGACTACGCTACGCTGAGTCTTTGGATGTGCAGGGATTCCCCAATACAACATCACTTGGGACAAGGCACATCAGGGCTCCAAAGTCACTCAGGAGCAGGGCAAGCCCCATCAACTGGTACCAGGAGAATGCCTATAATCCAGGGAGGGGGGCAGAAATAGCCTTGCAGGCTCACAGGAGGTCCAACCAACAGCCAGTGACAGCAGGACCAACTAACACCAGAGGTAACCAGATGGCAAAAGGCAAACATAGGAACGTTACTAACAGAAATCAAGGCAATATGGCACAATCCGAACCCAACTCTTCAACAGCAGCAAGTACTGGATACCCCATCACACCCAAAAGGAAAGATCTGGATTTAAAATCACTTCTCATGATGCGATTAGAGGATTTCAAGAAGGACGTAAATAAATCTCATAAAGAAATACAGGAGAACATGAATCAATGGGTAGAAGCCCTTACAAAGGAAACACAAAAATCGCTTAGAAAAATGCAGGAGAATATGGGTCAACTAATGGAGGCCCATAAGGAGGCAACACAAAAATCGCTTAAAGAAATGAATCAATGGGTAGATGCCCTTTCAAAGGAAATACAAAAATCGCTTTAAGAAATGCAGGAGCATATGGGTCAACAGATGGAGGCCCATATGGAGGCAACACAAAAATCGCTTAAAGAAATGAATCAATGGGTAGATGCCCTTTCAAAGGAAATACAAAAATCACTTAAAGAAATGCAGGAGAATATGGATCAAGAGATGGAAGCCCATGAGGAGGAAACACAAAAATCGCTTAGAGAAATACAGGAGAACTTGGGTCAACAGGCAGAAATCCTGAAAGAGGAAATGCAAAAATATCTTAAAGAAATACAGGAAAACACAAACAAACAAGTGAAGGATCTCAGCAAATCCATCCAGGAACTAAAAAAGGAAGTAGAAACAACTAAGAAATCACAAAGGGAGACAACTTTGGAGATAGAAAACCTTGGGAAGAAATCAGGAGTCATAGATGCAAACATCAACAATAGAATACAAGAGATGGAAGAAAGATTCTCAGGTGCTGAAGATACCATAGAAAGCATCGACTCAACAGTCAAAGAAAATGCAAAATGCAAAAAACATGAAACCCAAAACATCCAGGAAATCCAGGACACAATGAGAAGACCAAACCTAAGGATGATAGGTATAGATGAGAGTAAAGATTTGCAACTTAAAGGTCCAGTAAATATCTTCAACAGAATTATGGAGGAAAACTTCCCTAACCTAAAGAGAGAGATGCCGATGAACATACAAGAAGCCTACAGAACTCCAAACAGACTGGACCAGAACAGAAATACCTCCTGTCACATAATAATCAAAACACCAAATGTACTAAAAAAAGAAAGAATATTAAAAGCAGTAAGAGAAAAAGGCCAAGTAACATATAAAGGAAGACCTATTCGAATCACATCAGACTAATCACCAGAGACTATGAAAGCCAGAAGATCCTGGGCAGATCTCATGCAGACACTAAGAGAACACAAATGCCAGCCTAGACTACTATATCCAGCAAAACTCTCAATCACCATAGATGGAGAGACCAAGATATACCATGATAAAACCAAATTTACACAATATCTTTCCACAAACCCAGCCCTGCAAAGGAAAATAGGTGGAAACTGCCAATACAAGGAGAGAAACTACACCCAGGAAAAAACGAGATAGTATCCTTCATGCATCAAACCCAAAAGTAGATAACCACTCAAACATAAAGATAACGTCAAGAATAGCAGGTGGCAATAATCACTATTCCTTAATCTCTCTTAATATCAATGGTCTCAATTCCCCAATAAAAAGACATAGACTAACAGACTGGATATGTAAACAGGACCCAGCATCTTGCTGCATGCAGGAAATGCATCTCAGTGTGAAAGACAAACACTACCTCAGAGTAAAAGGCTGAAAAACAATTTTACAAACAAATGGTCCCTGGAAACTAGCTGGAGTAGCCATGCTAATATCAGATAAAATTGACTTTCAACCTAAAGTCATCAAAAAAGACACAGAAGGACACTACACACTGGTCAAAGGAAAAATCCACCAAGAAGAGCTCTCAATTCTGAATATATATGCTCCAAAGTAGCAAATACACCCAAGAGGAGTAGAAGACAGGAAATCATCAAACTAAGGGCTGAAATCAATCAAGTAGAAACAAATAAAACCATACAAAGAATCAACAAAACTAGGAGTTGGTTCTTTGAGAAAATCAACAAGATAGATAAGCCCTTAGCCAGACTAACCAGAGGGCACAGAGACAGTACCCAAATTAACAAAATAAGAAACGAGAGGGGAGAGATAACAACAGAAACTGAGGAAATTCAAAAAATCATCAGATCCTACTACAAAAGCCTGTATTCAACACAACTAGAAAATCTGGAGGAAATGGACAATTTCCTAGATGTACCAAATATCAAAATTAAATCAGGATCAAATAGACCATCTAAACCATCCTATAACCCCTGAAGAAATAGAAGTGATCATTGGAAGTCTTCCAACCAAAAAAAGCACAGGTCCAGATGGTTTTAGTGCAGAATTCTATCAGACCTTCAAAGAAGACCTAACACCAATACTCTTCAAACTATTCCACAAAATAGAAACAGAAGGAACACTACCCAACTCGTTCTATGAAGCCACAATTACGCTAATACCAAAAGCACACAAAGATCTGACAAAGAAAGAGAATCTCAGGCCAATCTCTCTTATAAATATCAATGCAAAAATACTCAATAAAATTCTTGTCAACCAAATCCAAGAACACATCAAAACGATCATTCACTACGATCAAGTAGGCTTCATCCCAGGGATGCAGGGATGGTTCAATATAAGGAAATCCATCAATGTAATCCACTACATAAACAATCTCAAAGAAAAAACCACATGGTCATTTCATTAGATGCTGAGAAAACATTTGACAAAATTCAGCATCCTTTCATGTTAAAGGTCTTGGAAAGATCAGGAATTCGAGGCCCATATCTAAACATAGTAAAAGCAATTCACAGCAAACCGGTAGCCAACATCAAACTAAATGGAGAGAAACTTGAAGCAATCTCACTAAAATCAGGGACTAGACAAGGCTGCCCTCTCTCTCCATATCTTTTCCATATACTACTTGAAGTTCTAACTAGAGCAATTAGACAACAAAAGGAGGTCAAAGGGATACAAACTGGAAAGGAAGAAGTCAAACTATCACTATTTGCAGATGATATGATAGTATACTTAAGCGACCCAAAGAACTCCACCAGAGAACTCCTACAGCTGATAAACAAATTCAGCCAAGTGGCCAGATATAAAATCAACTCAAGCAAGTCAGTAGCCTTCTTATATTCAAAGGATAAACAGGCTGAGAAAGAAATAAGAGAAATGATACCATTCATGATAGCCACAAACCATATAAAGTATCTTGGTGTGACTCTGACCAAACAAGTGAAAGATCTGTATGACAAGAACTTCAAGTCTCTGAAGAAAGAAACTGAAGAAGACCTCAGAAGATGGAAAAATCTGCCATGCTCATGGATTGGCAGGATTAATATAGTAAAAATGACCATCTTGCCAAAAGCACTATACAGATTCAATGCAATCCCCATCAAAATCCAAACACAATTCTTCATAGAGTTAGAAAGAGCAATTCACAAATTCATCTGGAATAACAGAAAACCCGGATAGCTAAAACTATTCTCAAGAGTATAGACCTTTGGTGGAATCAGTATCCCGGACCTCAAGCTGTACTACAGAGCAATAGTGTTAAAAACTGCATGGTATTGGTACAGTAACAGGCATGTAGATCAATGGAACAGAATTGAAGACCCAGAAATGAATCCACACTCCTATGATCACTTGATCTTTGACAAAGGAGCTAAAACCATCCAGTGGAAAAAAGATAGCCTTTTCAACAAATGGTGCTGGTTCAACTGGAGGTTAACATGCAGAAGAATGCAAATTGACTCATTCTTTTTTTTTTAATTATTTTATTTTATTTTTTTAATTTACATTCCAAATCACTTCCCCTTTCCCGTTTCCTCCCTCCCCGAAAGTCCCATAAGCCCCCTTCCCTCCCTCTTTTCTCCATTCAACCCCCTCTCATTACTCTGTCCTGGCGTTCCCCTACATCCAGTCTTTCCAGGACCAGGGGTCTCTCCTTCCATCTTTTTAGAAATCTATTGATATGCTGATTGTGTCTAGGGTATTCTGAGATTCTGGGTCAATATCCCCTTATCAGTGACTGCATACCATGTGTGATCTTTTGTGATTGGATTACCTCACTAAGGATGATATTTTCAAGTTCTGACCATTTGCCTAGGAATTGCGTGAATTCATTGTTTTTAATTGCAAAGTAGTATTCCATTGTGTAAATATACCACATCTTCTGAATCCATTCCTCCGTTGAGGGACATCTGGGTTCTTTCCAGCTTCTGGCTATTATAAATAAGGCTGCTATGAATATAGTGGAGCATGTGTCCTTATTGCATGCAGGTAAAGTCTCTGGGTATATGCCCAGGAGTGGTATAGCAGGATCCTCCGGAAGTGTCATGCCCAGTTTTCTGAGGAGCCGCCAGACTGCTTTCCAGAGTGGTTGTACCAGCCTGCAATTCACCACGATCAAGTAGGCTTCATCCCAGGGATGCAGGGATGGTTCAATATAAGGAAATCCATCAATGTAATCCACTACATAAACAATCTCAAAGAAAAAAACCACATGGTCATCTCATTAGATGCTGAGAAAGCATTTGACAAAATTCAGCATCCTTTCATGCTAAAGGTCTTGGAAAGATCAGGAATTCAAGGCCCATATCTAAACATAGTAAAAGCAATTCACAGCAAACCGGTAGCCAGCATCAATCTAAACGGAGAGAAACTTGAAGCAATCCCACTAAAATCAGGGACTAGACAAGGCTGCCCTCTCTCTCCATATCTTTTCAATATAGTACTTGAAGTTCTAGCTAGAGCAATTAGACAACAAAAAGAGGTCAAAGGAATACAAATTGGAAAGGAAGAAATTGACTCATTCTTATCTCCTTGCACTAAGCTCAATTCCAAGTGGATCAAGGACCTCCATATAAAACCAGACACACTGAACCTAATAGAAACTAAACTAGGGAAGAACCTTGAACATATGGGCACAGGGGAGAATTTCCTGAACAGAACTCCAATAGCTTATGCTCTAAGATCAAGAATTGACAAATGGGACCTCATAAAATTACAGTTTCTGTAAGGCAAAAGACACTGTCAAAAGGACAAAGCGGCAACCAACTAACTGGGAAATGATCTTTACCAACCCTACATCTGACAGAGGACTAATATCCCATATATACAAAGAACTCATGAAGTTAGACTCCAGAGAGGCAAGTAACCCTATTAAAAAATGGGGTACAGAGCTAAACAAAGAGTTTTCACCTGAAGAATATCTTATGACTGAGAAGCACATAAAGAGATGTTCAACATACTTAGTCATTAGGGAAATGCAAATCAAAACAGCCCTGAGATTCCATCTCACACCAGTCACAATGGCTGAAATCAAAAACACAGGAGACAGCAGTTGTTGGTGAGGATGCAGAGAAAGAGGAACATTCCTCCACTGCTAGTTGGATTGCAAGCTGGTACTTCAACTCTGGAAAGCAGTCTGGCGGTTCCTCAGAGAACTGGGCATGACACTCCCGGAGGATCCTGCTATATCATTCCTGGGCATATACCCAGAGGCTTCCCCTGCATGCAATAAGGACATATGCTCCATTATGTTCATAGCAGCCTTATTTGTAATAGCCAGACGCTGGAAAGAACCTAGATGTCCCTTAGCGGAGGAATGGATTCAGAAGGTGTGGTATATTTACACAATGGAATACGACTCTGTAATTAAAAACAATGAACTCACAAAATTCCTAGGCAAATGGTCAGAACTTGAAAATATCATCCTTAGTGAGGTAACCCAATCACAAAAGAACACACCTGGTATGCAGTCACTGATAAGGGGATATTAACCCAGAATCTTGGAATACCCAAGACACAATTCACATATCAATAGATTTCCAAGAAGATGGAAGGAGAGACCCCTGGTCCTGGAAAGACTGGATGTAGGAGAATACAAGCACAGTGAAGGGAGAGAGGGTTGAATGGGGAACAGGGGGAGGGAAGGGGGCTTATGGGATTTTCGGGGAGGGAGGAAAGGGGAAGAGGAAATCATTTGGAATATAAATAAAAAATCTTAGAAAATTAAAAAAAAAGTAAGGTGCTTGTAAAAAAAAAGGATTCATAATAGAGGCTGTGAGGGACAAGGAGTAAAATAATGATTTGTTCTCTGAATGAGAAATATCCCAATAGTAACCTGACATGTCATGCTTGAGAGAGATAGCCATAGAAGAAAAGAAAATGTCAGAGAGCACCAGTCACCAAAATGCATTGGTGAATAGAAGTGTGATTCAATTTTGAGGATTAACTTAGTCCAAGAAACCTTGATGCTTCCAATTTGGAAAAATCAATTAGGGAAGAAAATATATTTGAAAGGTAAAAGGAAAAAAAATTCAATGTCTTCTTCATTCCTTTCTGTTGTATCTATGCATCCATAATGATTATGGCTCTGGTTTACATTCAAAGACTTATTTGTGCTTCAGCTCTTTGAGTCTGTAATAATAGAAGCTTGTCCTTATCCCACACAGGATATGTTATCCAATATTGCTGAAAGGGGACAAAAATCAGATGAAATATTCTGATTCGTACCAGAAAAGTCACACTGGTCCCTGAGGGATAAGATTTACACTGAACAACAGATTAACTGGAATGAAGAATGTGTGCTCACAGTAGCTTCCGTTTTAAAGGTAAGGAAATATTTTTGCATCATCAACATTCAGCATCACTCTAGAGATGTATATATGCTTTCTGTCCTTGAGATTACCAGATGATGATAGTTTCCTTGAACTATGGACGCATGTCCTGTAGGTAAAACCTGACAAGATGAAAGATTCATCATGAAGACAGAACTGAACGTCTGTTGGAAGTTAACTTCCTCATATATCATAAGGGCTTTTTTTTGGCATTACAAATGTTCCCCCTGATTTTACCTCTATGACTGCACCATATGAATTAATGGCAGAATAAGTAATAATAGTGGTAAAACTGTGTTTTCAAAATACATGTCTTAAATCATACATAACAAAGAAAAACTATTCCTCATAAAATAGTACAAATAGCTAGCCACCACAGACTTCTAATAGGTTATGAGAGATTTAGATGTTGCCCTTTGTCTAGTAGATAACATGAAATTGTTTTCCTTCTCTACCAAAAATGAAGCATCATTTTTTCATTTGTCAGATATTGCAATTTTAACCATTATAACCCTATGTCAAATAATGAAGAATGAGCCTACCTACTTGTAAATAGGTACACGAGTGAGCAGCAGTAACTCTGGAGCAAATATCATTGTTTAATTTTTTTGGGAGGGCTGTGATCTGAGATTGCCTCTCAGTAGACTGTGGAGCTATGGCCCCAGACATCAAGAGAAAAGATAATGCTCTGAGAGTAGTCATGGTTAATAACATTAGGCAAAGACACTGAATGATCCATCCTTGGCCCTTGAGCTTTCAAACTGTGTCTGGCTCTCATTGCCATAATCCTGGGTCCACATCATGGAGGGGAAAGTGAAGATCAGTAACTGGAGGTGTTCATGTATATGTACAGCAATTTAAAGGTACAGGAACTCCTGGGAATCTTCCATTGGTCTGAGTTCCTTGCCTTGGTACAACATGAAAGTTAATTGTGGTATTTCATGAACAAAGACACTTTTCTGTCCTTCAAACAAGCTGCTGCTTACAATTAATTTAAATAGTTGAATATTTCCACATTTTTAGGAATGGAAGTGAAACTGTGAGACCTTCTCACATGTAAAACAAGGTGTTCAATAAAAAAGTTTTCCATATTCCATGTGGGCCTGTATGCAGCGGTGTACATGTATATTACAACTTTACTCTCTGTGAATTGAAGGTACACATTGACCCAGTTATACAACCAGAATGAGGCATTTTCTGCCCCTGCCATTTTTAACGGTTGATTATTTTCAGGAATAGCACATGGGATTTTGTTTGTTTGTTTATTTTGTTGGCTTTTTATATTTTCTCTTTATTTTTCTTTTCTTAACTGTTATTATTACTATTATTACCTATTGATTGATTGATTGATTGATTGATTGATTGACTGATTGATTTTACATCTTGGATGCTGCCCCCTACTTACTCACCCTTCATAGTGTCACTTCCCTTCTTCTCTAAGCAGGATATGGTACCCTGGTTTATGCTCTCACTCTGACACATCAACTCTTTTCAGGATTAGCACACCTTCTCCTACTGAGGCCAATTAGGGAAGGGCTTCTATGGACCATCAAAAGCTTTAAGAATAGCCCCTGCCCCACATGTTGGGAGACCCACATGGAGACTGAGCGGCACATTTGCTACATATGTGCCATATGTCATGATACAGCTTCTGTATGCTTTTTGGTTGGTGGTAAGTCCTTGATAGCTTCCAATGGTCCAGGTTAGTTGACTGTGTTGGTCTTTCTGTTAAGTCCCTATCTCCACCAGGGCCATGAATCCTTTTCCCAACTCTTTCATAAGAGTTCTAGAGCTCCCTCCAATGTTTGGCTGTGGGTTTCTTTATCTGTTTTCATCAGCTGGTGGGGGAAGCCTCTCAGACAGCAGTTAAGATAGGCTCTTGCCTGGATGTACCACAGAGGAGCTGGCCTCCTTTGAGGCAGACAGAGCTCCAGGCTTGAACTGGAGTTCAGATCTCTGATTGCAAGTAGTAGTGTGCACTAGAATCCAGGAAAGGCAATAAGAGCAGACATTATGGTTATTTCACTGACGCTACAGCCAGAACGCTGCATCTTTGATTCTAGTCTTAGGTAAGAACACATAGGCTCCTGCCTGTAGTTTCTAGTTTTGAGCAAAGTTTCTGGTTGGTAATAGCCTGGTAATCTCTTAAGGAAGTGGGGTCTCAACCAGTGGTTTTCAGCCTTCCCAGAACTGTTACATCATTCTGTGATGATCCATAATCATGACATCATTTTGCTGTTATTTCATAAATGAAATTTTGCTACTGCTATTACTTAGAATGTGTATTGCATGAAATATCTGATATTCAGGATATGTGAATCCCAAAAGGATTATGACACACAGGTTGAGAATCACTGAACTAAACTCCTATTTTTATACAAACATGTTTCTCAAATGCGTTCTAAAATGTATATTGGCCATTAATTTTCTTGTGTTTTTCATTTAAAAAGGATTTTATTACAAATATATACAAGGAAGCTTGCTTTCTTCAGATTGATATGAAAATTGGCTTAGTGTCCTTGATGAAAAATCTTTGCTTGGAAAAATTTTTGCTATACAAAGGTAATGGTACAGTAAACATGCTGGGAACTGCACAAAGTTAGAATGAATGTACCTTGTAGGTTTATAGGTTTCTATTTACAGAATTATAAACTGTAATGATGTTCCATGGCAAGAGGTTTCCTTTACTCAGACATATATAATCACTTTATAAACAGATGCATTTTCTAGCAAGAGTTTTGTACTATTTCTTTAATCCCATCACTTGAGAGTCTTCTACATTATAACTGCTATGGTTTTGAAGACAACATGCTACACAGTTGTGCATAGGTCATCAAGAGTATTGGTTTGAAGACCTGCTACACAGTTATGTGCAGGTCAGCCCAGAGTATTGGTTTGAGTCCCTGTGTGAGACAAAATAAGTATGTATGTATAATATCTGTGAGTTATTTTCATCCTAGTATTATTGCCATGGTATTGTCAATATTACATGTGCTAAATATATGTCATTGCTTAGAACATGAAGCTATTAGTGAGTTTGTCTTTCTCAACTATAACTTCCTAGAGAAGTTTGGGTCAGGTATAGCTTTGTCTTCTTTGAATCATTTTCCTGTATGATACTCCAGAGAATGATTTCTTAGTTAACAGGAGCTTTGAGCTCCCACTTCTACCCATGACTCCAGCATCTCTGCCTTACCTATAGCAGAATCTTTATATCTGCAATAAGTAGGGCATGCTTTCTGTTCCTTGTATTCCAGAGTGTCACAAGAGTGTTAAAAGGATTCATTCTACATTAGATATTAAATGTGTCCCCAGGTGACTGGAAAACTGTTTCACTGTTTACCAACACTGTTTCTATACACAGAACACACATGACCTGCAACAAGCTTCATTCATCCTATCTCCAAGGAATCTGTCACCTTCCTCTGGGTTTGATGGGTAGCAGTTATATGTGTAGAACACAGAAATTCATACATAATTTTTAAAAATTCCCACAATTTATAAGGAGAATTGATTTGCAGAAAATATTTTGGGCAATACTTAAGCTGTATATACTTATTTCTTTTGAATTCTGATTATACTATGGGCTGGTCTATAAAACATTTACCCTGATATTTTTTGTATTCAGAGTTTTGTAAGTAACATTACTTCTTAGACAATCAACAGTAAAATTCTTCTTTTTCTATGTATAGTATTCTACTGAAGATGCCACAAGCAAACTACCTCCTCCTTAAACAGCTCATCTGTGTGCTATTAAAAATTTAAACATCGCCGGGCGGTGGTGGCGCACGCCTTTAATCCCAGCACTTGGGAGGCAGAGGCAGGAGAATTTCTGAGTTCGAGGCCAGCCTGGTCTACAAAGTGAGTTCGAGGACAGCCAGGGCTACACAGAGAAACCCTGTCTCGAAAAACCAAAAAAAAAAAAAAAAAAATTTAAACATCTAACAGGAATAACCTAGACACCTATATGTTATCTGTCTGCATAGCTCCTCATGTGCTGTGGGATTCAACTTGCCTGAAGTCATTATTTGGAAGTGACCTCTCAGAGAAGGTAAGGTGATCTGATTTTTTACCTTTGGGAAGAAAGTCTTGTGATCCAGGAATTGGGAATATCTGAAAAAGGTCACTGTTGTTAAAAGACACCCTAGGATTACATTCTCCTGGAGTTGTTGTGTATGTTATATAATTTCTGATATTTTAGCACTAACTCCTACTTACATATAAAATAGTGCATGTATGCATTATTTCAGGTACAATCATATACCTTAGTCTTTTGTTTTCTGTAGCTCTTAATTTTGCTATAAATCCAGATGCATTGCTATTTTTCATTACTTTCATTATTTACATTATATCCTGATTACAGTACCCTCCTCACGACCCCTTCCTCTTCCATGGAAGTTACCAGGGGAAATGGTTGATAGGGACAGGCTGGAAAATGAGTGTTATTGACTTGCATGATGACAAATTCACTCAAAATTAACAAAGAACATACATTTTAAAAAGGAAAAAAAAACAAAAAAAAAGACAAAAATATAAATGAAAGCAAGTGTTCTTTTTATCAAGTGGTTTCCATAAATAATGTCCAAAGGAAGGAAGTCATGGTGGTGTTACTCACAATGGAGTAGGAAAGTCCAGGGAATACATTGTTCAATTTAGAAAGTGTCTTAATTTGCTGCTACTGCTATGATAAAACAGTGATAAAAAGAAACTTCTGGAGGACAGGTTACATTTCCTGGCATACTTCAGTTACCAGTTAACTAATGAGAAATATCAGGGACCACACAGAAGCAGGGTGGGAACCTGGACACAAGAACTGAAGCAGAAACTGTGTAGGAGTGCAGCCTCCTGTCCTGCACATCCTATCTCTCTTTGTCTCAATAATAGCTCCAGGATGGGACCATCCTGGGCATCTTGGCCCTGAAAATTCCATTGTTAATCAAGACAATATCCCATCGACTTCCCAATCTGGTGGAGGCATCTTTTCAACTAAGATCACTCTTCTCACCACCTTCTTCTCTTAGTAATTTTTCAATTGTTTTAATAAAACAGCAAGACTAAAACAACTTACAGAAGTAAATATTTATTTGAGAATTAGATATCCAGAGAGATTACAGTCCTTCAAAGTCATGACAGAGGAGCATAGCTGCAGGAAGGTAGGACAACCAACAGGAAGCAGAGAGCTGGTGGCTGTCATCTTAGGAAGCAATCATGAAGCAAAGAGAGTACACTGCAAATGGCACCTGGTTTCTGTAACCTTAAAGTCTAACCAGTGACATACTTCCTATGTAGAAGTCAAGCCACTTAAACCACCCAAAAGTTGTCACAAAGATGTTGTCATATATTGTGATGCCTAGAATTAGTCAATCATCCCATTCAAACCATCAAAATAAAACTCCACCTCCTCCCACACCTTGCAAAGAATCACCAATTCAAGAAACCTCTGAAGTCATTAATTTGTTTCATTCAGTTATTCTGGCAGCATATCAGTTCTGAAATGTTACATTGCTTTAGTTGTTCCCCCATTCTTTGCAATATGTTTAAAAGTTGCAAAGAACTTTGTGTCTCCATTTCAGACAGAGACTTCATTTCACAGGTTCATATCTGCTTGGACTAACTGCCATTTTCCTCACAATTTTGGATTTCAATTTTTTATTGATTTCAATTTGGTAAACTAGAGGATCTTGTTTTTTCCTTGTGCTGTTACAGATATCTATTACAGAAATCATGATTGACAACTATGTAGATATATTTGGAGATGAGGACCATATCATTTGCGACCATAATCAAAAGAGGTCAGATGACATAATGATGTCAGTAAATACTGCTGGTAAGCCACCTGTTATGAAAAAAGCCGTAGATGGCCACAGTGGGAAAACTCAAATGCTAATACTGTAGAATTAAAGTATTCATCTGCTGCTCCTCAGGCAGAAGTTCCTACAGGGTAAGAGAAGTTTAATTAGTTATCAAATGGATGGAAGGATGACATCATTCCCTGATTTCATAAATTTGTTAATATCAGAGAAGCATTGGAGCTTATCATGATATTAAAGCATTGGAAAAGTTTTTTAAACAACACTTAACTTGTATATGATTGTATGAATATATACATAGGTATACCTACAGACACACATATGTACATACTTACATACATGTATGTATGACAAAGGAATTTTTTTAGACCCTGTACAAATTCCAGAATATTACCTGCTATATTTCTTTCCTTTCTTTTCATGGTCCATAAGTCATATATGATAGCTTGGATATGAAATTATTTTTAAAAAATCATCTTTAAATCAATTATTTGATTTAAAAATCCATTAAACATACTATATGCTTAAACTATGTTCCAACAAGTTGTGCTATCCTTGTACCAAAAAGTGATGTTTGAGAGATAATCTTGCCAAATGCTTTGCATTTGGTATAAATATTAAGTTGGAACGGATCCACTACAACACATATGTGAAGAATCTTAACAGACAATACCATTCAAAATCAGGTATAGTGTTAACTCAAGTAATTCTTTGTGTACAGTTCAGAAAATATACTGAAAACCTAGGCTTATCTGAACTGGGGTGAATTTATAATGGAAAATGTTTGTCTAACCATGACATCTTTATGTTTCCTTTAGCAGGGGACAATGTAACAACTTCAACATATAACTTTCCACAATGGAACCTTCTTTTTTTAATTTTTGCATATACACTTTATTTTTTTTATTATTTTCTATATTTTTTATTTAAATTCCAAATGATTTTTCCTTTCTTAATGATTGAAGAAGGTGCTGGTCATTCTATTTCAATGTTCTCTTCTACTTCCCCAATATCCACCGCAGAAGAGATTATTATGAGAAACAACTTCAGTTTTATATTTAACCATATTGCTACAAATAGTTCCGCTTACTTTATTTATTTATTTTATGTTATGGATTACATACTCTTATCTATTATAATAAATGGTATTAAATTATGTTATTTCTTAGACTGCAGTGTGCCTGATTCATGATTCTCCACAGTATTTGGAAAATTGCATTTTCAGTATTCTCCACTTCTGTTACTCAGGCACCTGTATTCATGTGACAGAACCACTAGAATCACTTAATAATTTTTTCTTCCAAACTACAAAAACAATGTCATTCTAAGTGCTGCTCAATAAATGAAAGTTGGGAATTTATCTGACCGAAATCTTCCAGATTCTCACCATAAAATTCTCCCCATAGACTAAACCATCAAGTAAGGGATACACATGGTTCCAGCCAAAAGTGTGGCAGAGGAATTTCTTGTCGAGCATCAGTGGGAGGAAAGGTCCTTGGTCATGTGAAGACTTAATAGATGCTGCAGAATGGGGAAATTGAGGGGGGGGGTGTAGGTGGGTGTGGGTCGGGTGGAGGGACATACACTTTCAGGGAGGGGGGATACTGGGAAAGGCGTTAGCATTAAAAATGTATATGAAAAATGTATTCAATAAAAAATTATTGAGACACAGAGACAATCAAGCATAATATCGCTTAGGTCTCAGGCAGGTTGTGTGCTCCCTGCTCCCAAGAGCTGGGCAGGTCTGTGGTAACCTAAGCGCCAGCTCTACTGTGGGACATCTGCCCTGTAGAGGGTCCCCCCTCTTGGAGAGAATGCATCCACAGAGGGCAGGAGCACAACAGCCTCCCCTTGGCAACCTCTGCTCCGGGAATCCACTACTCTGAGCCTTTGGATGTGCAGGGATTACCCAATATAACATCACTTGGGGCAAGGCACATCATAGCTCCAAAGTCACTCAGGAGCAGGGCAGGCCCCAGAAATAGGTGCCAGGGGAATCCCAGTAATCCGGGGGTGGGGGGGAGGCAGAAATAGCCTTGCAGGCTCACAGGAGGTAAGACCAACAGCCAGTGACAGCAGGACCAACTAACACCAGAGGTAACCAGATGGCAAAAGGCAAACGTAGGAACGTTATGAACGGAAATCAAAGCAATATGGCACCATCTGAACCCAACTCTCCAACAGCAGCAAGTCCTGGATACCCCACCACACCCGAAAGACAAGATATGGATTTAAAATCACTTCTCATGATGCTTTTAGAAGACTTCAAGAAGGACACAAATAAATCTCATAAAGAATTACAGGAGAACATGAATCAACGGTTAGAAGCCCTTACAAAGGGAACACAAAAATCGCTTAGAGAAATGCAGGAGAACATGGGTCAACAGATGGAGGCCCATAAGGAGGCTACACAAAAACCACTTAAAGAAATGAATCAACAGGTAGATGCCCTTTCAAAAGAATCACAAAAAGCACATAAAGAAATGCAGAAGAATATGGGTCAAGAGATGGAGGCCCATAGGGAGGCAACACAAAAATCACTTAAAGAAATGAATCAACGGGTAGATGCCCTTACAAAGGAAACATGAGAATTGCTTAAAGAAATGCAGGAGACTATGGATCAACAGATGGAAGTCCATGAGGAGGAAACACAAAAATCGCTTAGAGAAATACAGGAGAACTTGGGTCAACAAGCAGAAATCCTGAAAGAGGAAATGCAAAAATATCTTAAAGAAATACAGGAAAATACAAACAAACAAGTGAAGGATCTGAGCAAATCCATCCAGGATCTAAAAAAGGAAGTAGAAACAACTAAGAAATCACAAAGGGAGACAACTTTGGAGATAGAAAACCTTGGGAAGAAATCAGGAATCATAGATGCAAACATCAACAATAGAATGCAAGAGATGGAAGAAAGAATCTCAGGTGCAGAAGATACCATAGAAAGCATCGACTCAACACTCAAAGAAAATGCAAAATGCAGGCTGAGAAAGAAGTAAGAGAAATGATACCCTTCATGATAGCCACAAACCATATAAAGTATCTTGGTGTGACTCTAACCAAACAAGTGAAAGATCTGTATGACAAGAACTTCAAGTCTCTGAAGAAAGAAATTGAAGAAGACCTCAGAAGATGGAAAAATCTGCCATGCTCATGGATTGGCAGGATTAATATAGTAAAAATGACCATCTTGCCAAAAGCAATATACAGATTCAATGCAATCCCCATCAAAATCCCAACTCAATTCTTCATAGAGTTAGAAAGAGCAATGTGGGACCTTAATTAGACTTGTGGCCACGCCCCAGGTTCTAGTCTGACTCTGCCTAGGCAGTCATCTGCCTGCAGCCACACTGTCCCCGCCTCCTGGTTACCTGACCACCAAACTCACTACAAATAACACCCCTCAGCGAGTGCTCTCTCTTTCTCTCCCGCTTGTTCTCTCCTGGCCCTCTTCTGTCTATCTCTCTGTCTCTCCATTTTCTCCCCTTTCCACATGGTCGTGGCTTCTCTTATCTATTTTCTCCTCTTTCTTGTCTTTCTATCTCTTTCCTCTTTCTATTTTCTTAATAACAAAACATCAAAGCTATGGGCCGCCTCTTATAAAATTCGCCACACAGAACTAGCTGGTATGTGCTGTCTGAAACTCTGGGATTCAGCTACACAGACAGTCTGAGCACAGGTAAAGCACAGAGAGATCCACACCAGAATGACTCCTGTTTGGCATTTCTCTGTGCCCCCTCACGCCATGTGTGGGACTGGCCGGCTGTGTGATCACCCGGTCCCAGTTAGGCTGAGGCATGCATGCGTCTTGCCTGTGTCCTCTGCATATGCACGCTACCTTGGCCCGAGAGCGAGGCCCTGCACCACCGGCCTGCCCTGGGGCGTGCGGCTTCCCCCCCACCCGCCCCCCATCGTCTGCGCATGCCAGGCCCCACGCTTTTTTTCTTTTTTTTTCTCCACAGAGCAATTAAAAAATTCATCTGGAATAACAGAAAACCCAGGATAGCTAAAACTATTCTCAAGAGTTAAAGAACTTCTGGGGGAATCAATATCCCAGACCTCAACCTGTACTACAGAGCATTAGTGTTAAAAACTGCATGGTATTGGTACAGTGACAGGCATGTAGATCAATGGAACAAAACTGAAGACCCAGAAATGAATCCACACTCCTATGGTCACTTGATCTTTGACAAAGGAGCTAAAACCATCCAGTGGAAAAAAGATAGCCTTTTCAACAAATGGTGCTGGCTCAACTAGAGGTCAACATGCCAAAGAATGCAAATTGACCCATTCTTATCTCCTTGCACTAAGCTCAATTCCAAGTGGATCAAGGACCTCCACATAAAACCAGATACACTGAAACTAATAGAAAGGAAACTAGGGAAGAACCTTGAACATATGGGCACAGGGGAGAATTTGCTGAATAGAACTCCAATAGCTTATGCTCTAAGATCAAGAATTGACAAATGGGACCTCATAAAATTGCAAAGTTTCTGTAAGGCAAAAGACACTGTCAAAAAGACAAAGCGGCAACCAACTAACTGGGAAATAATCTTTACCAACCCCACATCTGACAGAGGGCTAATATCCAATATACACAAAGAACTCAAGAAGTTAGACTCCAGAGAACCAAGTAACCTTATTAAAAATGGGGTACAGATCTAAACAAAGAGTTCTCACCTGAAGGATATCTAATGGTTGAGAAGCACCTAAAGAGATGTTCATCATCCTTAGTCATTAGGGAAATGCAAATCAAAACAACCCTGAGATTCCATCTCACACCAGTCACAATGGCTAAGATCAAAACCACAGGAGACAGCAGTTGTTGGCGAGGATGTGGAGAAAGAGGAACATTCCTCCACTGCTGGTGGGATTGCAAACTGATACAACCACTCTGGAAAGCAGTCTGGTGGTTCCTCAGAAAACTGGGCATGACACTCCCGGAGGATCCTGCTATACCACTCCTGGGCATATACCCAGAGGCTTTACCTGCATGCAATAAGGACCCATGCTCCACTATGTTCATAGCAGCCTTATTTATAATAGCCAGAAGCTGGAAAGAACCCAGCTGTCCCTCAACAGAGGAATGGATTCAGAAGATGTCGTATATTTACACAATGGAATAGAACTCTGCAATTAAGAACAATGAACTCACGAAATTCCTAGGCAATTGGTTAGAACTTGAAAATATCATCCTTAGTGAGGTAACCCAATCACAAAAGTACACACATGGTATGCTGTCACTGATAAAGGGATTTTAACCCAGAATATCGGAATACCCTAGACACAATTTGCATATCAATAGATTTCCAAGAAGATGGAAGGAGAGACCCCTGGTACTGGAAAGACTGGATGTAGGGGAATGCCAGGACAGAGAAGCGAGAGGGGGTTGAATAGAGAAAAGAGGGAAGGAAGGGGGCTTATGGGACTTTCGGGGATGGAGGAAACTGCAAAGGGGAAATGATTTGGAATTTAAATAAAAAAACTTAGAAAATAAAAAAATTATTAAAAAAAGCACTCCCCATGGCTAAGAGTCAACAATTTATTAGTACAAAAAGTCAGACATGCTCCTTTGCACTGTAGCAACACTTTTTTAGAAAGTAATAATATTTTCCTATTTCTGTGCAAAGAACTCTAGAGAATTATTTACCCTAGGAAAAAATAGCTCATTGCTTGAGGGCTCAAGATATTATGATACAGTAATTTTAATGTCAGGAGTTTGTAGCTAATGAAGTTGTTCACCTAGTTGAGAAGTATTGGACGATGAATGTTGATAGTCAATAAGCTTATTCTTTTTATACATACAAGGGACCATGAAAGGAATAGTAGATCCCAGTTATATTATTAGTTTGCCCATATCAGTTACTTAAGTATAGACAGAAATTAATGACATTAAATATACCCTTAGAATCATGCCCAGAATCCTTTCTCAGAGACAGTTATAGATAAAATTCCAATAATTATCAGCATTAATCATCACATAGTAAATTAGAGGGGAATACAATTTTTAGAATAAACAAATGTTCAAAGTCCTTAGTGATCAGAGAAAGGCAAATCAAAATATCCCTGAGATTCTACCTTCCACCAATCGGAATTGCTAACCTCAAAACCTCAGCTGACAACAAATATTGGCAAGGATGTGGAGAAAGAGAAACACTCCTCCATTGCTGGTGGGATGCCAAAGTGGTACAACCATTCTGGAAATCATTCTGGAGATTCCTCAGAAAAATGGAAATAGATCTACCTGAAGACCCTGCAATACCACCCTTGGGAATATACCCAAAAGATGACCCACTATTGTCTTAGTCAGGGTTTCTATTCCTGTACAAACATCATGACCAAGAAGCAAGATAGGGAGGAAAGGGTTTATTCAGCTTATATTTCTGCATTGCTCTTCATCACAAAAGGAAGTCAGCAGTGGAACTCAAACAGGTCAGGAAGCAGGAGTAGATGCAGAGGCCATGGAGGGATGTTATTTACTGGCTTGCTTCCTCTGGCTTGCTCTTATAGAACCCAGGACTACCAGCCCAGGGATGGTACCACCCACAAGGGGCCCTCCCCCCTTGATCACTAATTGAGAAAATGCCCCACAGTTGGATCTCATGGAGGCACTTCCCCAACTGAAGCTCCTTTCTTTGATAACTCCAGTCTGTTTCAAGTTGACACACAAAACCAGTCAGTACAATTGACCCCTTATCAACTTGACACACCAACACATCACTATTAAGCCTCAACCCTTACTTTCTTATTCATCTTGAACATCTAAATAACTTTAAAAGTCCCACAGTCTTTACATATTAAAAATTCAATCCCTTTAAAAGGTCCAATATCTTTTAAAATTAAAAGTCTTTTAAAAATTCAGTCTCTTAACTGTGGGTTGCACTAAAATACTTTCTTCCTTCAAGAGGGAAAAATATCAGGGCACAGTCACAATCAAAAGCAAAAGCAAAACTCAAACTCCAGTGGTTGAATGACTGGGATCCAACTCACGATCTTCCAGGCTCCTCCAAGGGCTTGGGTAATTTCTCCAGTTCTGCCCTTTGTAGCACACATGATGTCTTGTACTCCACTGCTGCTGCTTTTGCTGGTGGTCATCTCGTGGCACTGGTATCTCCAAAACACTGCTGTCTTCTGCTGTAACTAGGCTTCACCAATAGTCTCTCATAGGCTCTCTTCATGGTGCCAAGAGTCGACTCCTATGCATGACCCCTTCATTCCTGGGATATCAATTGCAACTGAGATAGTACTTTCACCAATCACATGTTCCACTATGTTCATAGAAGCCTTGTTTGGTGTGATAGCCAGAAGCTGGAAACAACCAAGATGTCCCAGAATAGAAGAATAGAAACAGAATATGAGGTTCATTTACATAATGGAATACTATTCAGCTCTTTTTTTCTTCTTTTTTTATTTTATTTTACTTTTTTTAATTTACATTCCAAATCATTTCCCCTTTCCCGTTTCCTCCCTCCCCAAAAGTCCCATAAGCCCCCTTCCCTCCCTCTTTTCCCCATTCAACCCCCTCTCGTTTCTCTGTCCTTGCGTTCCCCTACATCCAGTCTTGCCAGGACCAGGGGTCTCTCCTTCCATCTTCTTAGAAATCTATTGCTATGCGAATTGTGTCTAGGGTATTCCGAGATTCTGGGTTAATATCCCCTTATCAGTGACTGCATACCATGTGTGTTCTTTTGTGACTGGGTTACCTCACTAAGGATGATATTTTCAAGTTCTGACCATTTGCCTAGGAATTTCGTAAATTCATTGTTTTTAATTGCAGAGTAGTATTCCATTGTGTAGATATCCCACATCTTCTGAATCCATTCCTCCGTTGAGGGACATCTGGGTTCTTTCCATCTTCTGGCTATTATAAATAAGGCTGCTATGAACATAGTGGAGCATGGGTCCTTATTGCATGCAGGTAAAGCCTCTGGGTATATGCCCAGGAGTGGTATAGCCGGATCCTCCGGGAGTGTCATGCTCAGTTTTTGAGGAACCGCCAGACTGCTTTCCAGAGTGGTTGTATCAGTTTGCAATCCCACCAGCAGTGGAGGAGTGTTCCTCTTTCTCCATATCCTCGCCAACAATTGCTGTCTCCTGTGTTTTTGATCTTAGCCATTGTGACTGGTGTGAGATGGAATCTCAGGGTTGTTTTGATTTGCATTTCCCTAATGACTAAGGATGATGAACATCTCTTTAGGTGCTTCTCAACCATTAGATATTCTTCAGGTGAGAACTCTTTGTTTAGCTCTGTACCCCATTTTTTAATAGGGTTACTTGCCTCTCTGGAGTTTAACTTCTTGAGTTCTTTGTATATATTGGATATTAGCCCTCTGTCGGATGTAAGGTTGGTAAAGATCATTTCCCAGTTAGTTGGTTGCCTCTTTGTCTTTTTGACAGTGTCTTTTGCCTTGCAAAAACTTTGTAATTTAATGAGGTCCCATTTATCAATTCTTGATCTTAGAGCATAAGCTATTGGAGTTCTATTCAGGAAATTCTCCCCTGTGCCCATATGTTCAAGGTTCTTCCCTAGTTTCCTTTCTATTAGTTTCAGTGTGTCTGGTTTTATGTGGAGGTCCTTGATCCACTTGGAATTGAGCTTAGTGCAAGGAGATAAGAATGGGTCAATTTGCATTCTTCTGCATGTTGACCTCCAGCTGAGCCAGCACCATTTGTTGAAAAGGCTATCTTTTTTCCACTGGATGGTTTTAGCTCCTGTGTCAAAGATCAAGTGACCATAGGAGTGTGGATTCATTTCTGGGTCTTCAATTCTGTTCCATTGATCTACATGCCTGTCACTGTACCAATACCATGTGGTTTTTAACACTATTGCTCTGTAGTACAGCTTGAGGTCCAGGATACTGATTCCCCCAGAGGTTCTTTTACTCTTGAGAATAGTTTTAGCTATCCTGTGTTTTCTGTTATTCCAGATGAATTTTTGAATTGCTCTTTCTAACTCTATGAAGAATTGAGTTGGGATTTTAATGGGGATTGCATTGAATCTGTATATTGCTTTTGGTAAGATGCTCATTTTTACTATATTAATCCTGCCAATCCATGAGCATGGCAGATTTTTCCATCTTCTGAGGTCTTCTTCAATTTCTTTCTTCAGAGACTTGAAATTCTTCTCATACAGATCTTTCACTTCTTTGGTTAGAGTCATGCCAAGATACTTTATATGGTTTGTGGCTATCGTGAAGGGTATCATTTCTCTTACTTCTTTCTCAGTCTGCTTATCCTTTGAGTATAGGAAGGCTCCTGACTTGCTTGAGTTGATTTTATAACCAGCCACTTTGCTGAAGTCATTTATCAGCTGTAGGAGTTCTCTGGTGGAGTTCTTTGGGTCGCTTAAGTATACTATCATATCGTCTGAAAATAGTGATAGTTTGACTTATTCCTTTCCAATTTGTATCCCTTTGACCTCTTTTTGTTGTCTAATTGCTCTAGCTAGAACTTCCAGTACTATATTGAAAAGATATGGAGAGAGAGGGCAGCCTTGTCTAGTCCCTGATTTTAGTGGGATTGCTTCAAGTTTCTCTCCATTTAGATTGATGCTGGCTACTGGTTTGCTGTAAATTGCTTTTACTATGTTTAGATATGGGCCTTGAATTTCTGATCTTTCCAAGATCATTAGCATGAAAGGATGCTGAATTTTGTCAAATGCTTTCTCAGCATCTAATGAGATGACCATGTGGTTTTTTTCTTTGAGATTGCTTATGTAGTGGATTACATTGATGGATTTCCTTATATTGAACCATCCCTGCATCCCGGGGATGAAGCCTACTTGATCGTGGTGAATGATCGTTTTGATGTGTTCTTGGATTCGGTTGGCAAGAATTTTATTGAGTATTTTTGCATCGATATTCATAAGAGAGAATGGCCTGAGATTCTCTTTCTTTGTCAGATCTTTGTGTGCTTTTGGTATTAGTGTAATTGTGGCTTCATAGAACGAGTTGGGTAGTGTTCCTTCTCTTTCTATTTTGTGGAAGAGTTTGAAGAGTATTGGTGTTAGGTCTTCTTTGAAGGTCTGATAGAATTCTGCGTTAAAACCATCTGGACCTGTGCTTTTTTTGGTTGGAAGACTTCCAATGACAATTTCTATTTCTTCAGGGGTTATAGGACGGTTTAGATGGTTTATTTGATCCTGATTTAATTTTGGTATTTGGTATCTGTCAAGGAAATTGTCCATTTCCTCAAGATTTTCTAGTTGTGTTGAATACAAGTTTTTGTATTAGGATCTGATGATTTTTTTAATTTCCCCAGTTTCTGTTGTTATCTCTCCCTTTTCGTTTCTGATTTTATTAATTTGGATACTATCTCTGTGCCCTCTCGTTAGTCTGGCTAAGGGCTTATCTATCTTGTTGATTATCTCACAGAACAAACTCCTCATTTTGTTGATTCTTTGTATGGTTTTATTTGTTTCTACTTGATTGATTTCAGCCCTGAGTTTGATGATTTCCTGCCTTCTACTCCTCTTTGGTGTATTTGCTTCTTTTTGTTCCTGGGCTTTCAGGTGTGCCATTAAGCTGTTAGTGTATGCTGTCTCCCGTTTCTTTTTGGCGGCACTCAGGGCTATGAATTTTCCTCATAGCACTGCTTTCATTGTGTCCCATAAATTAGGGTATGTTGTGCCTTCATTTTCATTAACTTTCAAAAAGTCTTTGATTTCTTTCTTTATTTCCACCTTGACCAAGTTATCATTGAGTAGAGCATTGTTCAGCCTCCATGTGTATGTGGGTTTTCTTTTGTTTTTGTTGCCATTGAAGACCACCCTTATTCCATAGTGATCTGATAGGAGGCAAGGGATTAGTTCTATCTTCTTATATCTGTTAAGTTCTGATTTGTGACCAATTATATGATCAATTTTGGAGAAGGTACCATGAGGTGCTGAGAAGAAGATGTATTCTTTAGCTCTAGGATGAAATGTTCTATATATATCTGTTAGTTCCATTTGGTCCAAGGCTTCAATTAGATTCACTGTGTCCCTGTTTAGTTTCTGCTTTCCTGAATGATCCATTTCAGAGAGCTGGGTGTTGAAGTCACCCACTATTATTGTGTGCGGTGCGATGTGTGCTTTGAGTTTTAGTAAAGTTTCTTTTACGAATGAGGGTGCCCTTGCATTTGGAGCATAGATATTCAGAATAGAGAGTTCTTGATGGTGGATTTTTCTCTTGATCAGTATGTAGTGTCCTTCTGTGTCTTTTTTGATGACTTTAGGTTGAAAATCAATTTTATCTGATATTAGGATGGCTACTCCACCTCGTTTCTTGGGGCCATTTGCTTGTAAAATTGTTTTCCAGCCTTTTACTCTGAGGTAGTGTTTGTCTTTGACACTGAGGTGCGTTTACTGCATGCAGTAAAATGCTGGGTCCTGTTTATGTATCCAGACTGCTAGTCTATGTCTTTTAATTGGGGAATTGAGACCATTGATATTAAGAGAGATTAAGGCATAGTGATTATTGCCATCTGCCATTCTTGACGCTATCTTTATGTTTGAGTGGTTATAGACTTTTGGGTTTGATTCAAGAAGGATATTATCTCATTTTTTCCAGGGTGTTGTTTCTCTCCCTGTATTGGAGGTTTCCACCTATTATCCGTTGCAGGGCTGGATTTGTGGAAAGATATTGTGAAAATTTGGTTTTATCATGGAATATCTTGGTCTCTCCATCTATGGTGATTGAGAGTTTTGCTGGGTATAGCAGTCTAGGCTGGCATTTGTGCTCTCTTAGTGTCTGCATGAGATCTGCCCAGGATCTTCTGGCTTTCATAGTCTCTGGTGAGAAGTCTGACGTGATTCGGATAGGTCTTCCTTTGTATGTTACTTGGCCCTTTTCTCTTACTGCTTTTAGTATTCTTTCTTTCTTTAGAACATTTGGTGTTTTGATTATTATGTGACGGGAGGTATTTCTGTTCTGGTCCAGTCTGTTTGGAGTTCTGTAGGCTTCTTGTACGTTCATAGGCATCTCTCTCTTTAGGTTAGGGAAGTTTTTCTCCATAATTTTGTTGAAGATGTTTACTGGCCCTTTAAGTTGCAAATCTTCACTCTCATCTATACCTATAATCCTTAGGTTTGGTCTTCTCATTGTGTCCTCGATTTCCTGGATGTTTTGGGTTACACGTTTTTTGCATTTTGCATTTTCTTTGACTGTTGAGTCGATGCTTTCTATGGAATCTTCACCACCTGAGATTCTTTCTTCCATCTCTTGTATTCTATTGTTGATGTTTGCATCTATGACTCCTGATTTCTTTCCAAGGTTTTCTATCTCCAAAGTTGTCTCCCTTTGTGATTTCTTAGTTGTTTCTACTTCCTTTTTTAGTTCCTAGATGGATTTGCTGAGATCCTTCACTTGCTTGTTTGTATTTTCCTGTATTTCTTTAAGGTATTTTTGCATTACGTCTTTCAGGATTTCTGCCTGTTGACCCACGTTCTCCTGCATTTCTCTGAGCAATTTTTGTGTTTCCTCCTCATGGGAATCCATCTGTTGATCCATCGTCTCCTGCCTTTCTTTAAGCAGTTCTCGTGTTTCCTTTGTAAGGGCATCTAATCGTTGATTCATCTCGTTAAGCGATTTTTGTGTTGTCTCCTTGTGTGCCTCCATCTTTTGATCCAGTTCTTCTGCATTTCTCTAAGCGATTTTTGTGTTTCCTTTGTAAGGGCTTCTAACCGTTGATTCATGGTCTCCTGTAATTCTTTATTAGATTTATTTGTGTCCTTCTTGTGATCCTCTAATAGCATCATGAGAAGTGATTTTAAATCCAGATCTTGTCTTTCGGGTGCGGTGGGGTATCCAGGACTTGCTGCTGTTGGAGAGTTGGGTTCGGATGGTGCCATATTACTTTGATTTCTGTTAGTAACATTCCTACGTTTGCCTTTTGCCATCTGGTTACCTCTGGTGTTAGTTGGTCCTGCTGTCACTGGCTGTTGGTTGGACCTCCTGTGAGCCTCCAAAACTATTTCTGCCCCCCCTGGTTTACCAGGATTCCCCTGGCACAGATTTCTGGGGCCTGCCCTGCTCCTGAGTGACTTTGGAGCCCTGATGTGCCTTGCCTCAAGTGATGTTATATTGGGGAGTCCTTGCACATCCAAAGGCTCAGCGTAGTGGATTCCTGGAGCAGAGGTCACCAAAGGGAGGTTGGTAGGCTCCTGCCCTGTGCAGGGGTGTGTGATCTCTCCTAGAGTGGGGGGGGAGGGGGCGTCCCTCTGCCAGGCAGAAGTCCCACAGCAGAGCTAACACGCTGGTTACTGCAGATCTGCCCAGCTCTTGGGAGCCAGTTACACACAATCCGCCCGAGACCCAAGCGATATTATGTTTGTCTGTCTCTGAGCCTGGCCGTCCCAACTTCCCGGCCACAGGAGCAAAGATGGCGGAGTGCACTTTGCACTCTCTCTGTGGCGCTGGTCACCCTGCAGAGTTGATGGCCTGCAGATCGGGCACCCAGACGATCACAGAGCTGTCCCGTTCTTGGGCGCAGGCGGAAGCCCCAACAGGCCGTGTCCCAAGTGATATTATATTGGGAAGAGCCTGGGTACCTGTCTCTTCAGTGCAGTCTACCGGGTCAGAGGTCGCGGAAGGGAAGCTGGTAGGCTCCCGCCCAGTGCAGAGTCCCTCTGCCAGGCAGAAGTCCCACAGCAGAGCTGGCACGCTGGTTACTGCAGATCAGCCCAGCACTTGGGAGCCGCATACACACAAGCCGCCCGAGACCCAAGCGATATTATGCCTGTCTGTCTCAGAGCCTGGCAGTCCCAACTTCCTGGCCACTGGAGCAAAGATGGCGGAGTGCACTCTGCACTCTCTCCATGGCGCTAGTCACCCTGCAGAGGCGATGGACTGCAGATCTGGCACCCAGACGACCACAGTGCTGTCCCGTTCTTGGGCGCAGGCGGAAGCCCCAACAGGCCATGTCCCAAGTGATGTTATATTGGGAAGAGCCTGGGTACCTGTCTCTTCAGTGCAGTCTACTGGAACAGAGGTCGCGGAAGGCCTATTCAGCTCTTAAGCATGAGGACATCCTGAGTTTTGCAGGCAAATGGATGGAATTAGAAAATATCCTGAGGGAGGTAATTCAGACACAAAAAGATGTGCATGTTATGTAATCACTAATAAGTGGATATTAACCAAAAGACAAAAGAACAAAGAAATATAGAATACCCAAGATACAGTCCATAGAATTCAAGAAGGTAATGAGTAGAAGCGCCCAAGTGAGGATGATTCAGTACCATTTGGAGTGGGAAGAAAGCAACCACAGGGGGGTAGGGAGGGACCTGGGAGGGAAAGTGGATCGGTGGGTGGTTAGGGAAGGAAAGGGATCCTGATCTGTTATTGGGTGACAGAAAAGGAATGAAGCCATCAGGACCAGAAGAAAAAAATGGAAACAGGCAACCTCCAGAGGTAGGAGGTTGGGGGTGGGGAAATTCTAGAATGTAGCAGAGACATGGGAGGTGAAAGACTCTCAGGACCTCAGATGAAATCCCTACAGTGAGAAGAGGAAACTTACAGAGCCCATGTCCAGTAGGAAGACGGCATCAAGTGAGGAATAGGGTTGCCATCCCACAGTCAAAACTCTAATCCACAATTGTTCCTGTCTGAAAGAACTGCAGGGATGGAAATGGAGAGGAGCCTGAGGAAAAGAAGGTTCAGGGACAGGCCCAAAATGAGATTCAGCTCAAGGGGAGGCCCCAAGGCCTGACATTATTACTTAGGCTATCGTATGTTCAAAATAAGGGATCTATCATGACTGCCTTCTGAAAGACCCAATAAGCAACTAAAAGAGTCAGTGATATTTGCACCCCACCAAGGTAACTATGATGACTGTCCTCTGCAAGAAGCAACAAGCAACTGAATGAGTCAAATGCAGATATTTGCATCCCACCAATGGACAGAAACAGCTGACTCCTGTTGTTGAACCAACTAAATGAGAAAAGATCTTTACCAACCCTACATCTGACAGAGGGTTAATATCCAATATATACAAAGACCTCAAGAAGTTAGACTCCAGTGAACCAAATAACCCTATTAAAAAATGGGGTACAGAACTGAACAAAGAATTTTCACCTGAAGAATATTGAATGGCTGAGAAGCAACTAAAGAAATGTTCAACATCCTTAGTCATCAGGGAAATGCAAATCAAAACCACCCTGAGATTTCACCTCACACAGGTCAGAATGTCTAAGATAAAAATCTCAGAAGACAGCAGGTACTGTAGATGTTGTGGAGAAAAAGGAACACTCCTCCACTGCTGCTGGGATTGTAAGTTGGTACAACCAAGATGTCTTTCATCAGCCTTAAGTTTATTTTTTTTACCTCACAATTCAACATAATTCTTGTTCTTTTATTTGGTTTCTCAGAAAAACAATGGTGTTCTGTAGAGCCTTCTTTTTTTTCCTTTTTTAAAATTGAATATATTCATTTACATTTCAAATGCTATACCCCTTCCCGGTATCTCCCATCCCCGAAAACCTCCAACCCATCTTCCCACCTCCTGCCTCCAAGAATATGCTCCTCCACCCAACCCACTCCCATGACCCCCACTCGATTTCCCCACACTGGGGCCTCTATTGAGCCTTCACAGGACCAAGAACCTCTCCTCCCAATGATGTCCGACAAGGCATTTCTCTGCCAATCTTTTGGCTGGAACCACATGTACCCCTTGGTTGATAACTTAGTCCCTGGGAGCCCTGGGGCATCTAGTTGGCCAACATTGTCATTCTACCCATGGGGCTGCAACCACCCCCAACTCCTCCAGTCTGCCCTCCAATTCCTCCATTGTGAACCCAGTGCTCAGTCCAATGGTTGGCTGCTATTATTCGCCTCTGTATCTGTACAGAGGCTCTCTACAGGACCCCTCCAAAAGACAACCATAACAGGCTCCTTTTAATATGCACGTCTTGTCATCCATAGTAGATTCAGGGTTTGGTGACTGTTTATAGGATGAATCCCTGGGGAAGGACTGTCTCTGGGTGGCCTTTCCTTCAGTCTCTGCTCCACACTTTGTCTCCATAGTTGTTCCTCTGATTATTTTGTTCCCTGACTCAGAGAAACCAAAGTACCCCCACTTTGGTCTACCTTCTTCTTGAGTTTCCTGTAGTACTACCTGAGGACCCAACTATACCACTCCTGGGCATATACCTAGAAGAAATTCCAACATGTAATAAGGATGCATGCTCTACTATGTTCACAGTAGTCTTATTTATAATAGCCAGAAGCTGGAAAGAACCCAGATGTCCTTCAACAGAGGAATGGATACAGAAATTGTGGTATATATACACAATGGAGTACTATTCAGCTATTAAAAACAATGAACTCATGAAATTCTTAGGCATATGGATGGAACTAGAAAGTGTCATCCTGAGTGAAGTAACCCAATCACAAAAGAACACACATGGTATGCACTCATTGATAAGTGGATATTAGTCCAAAAGATCAAAATAAACATGTTACAACTCTGTAGAGCCTTCTAAAGTTCAACCATTTATGCCTTGTTATTTGTCTCTAGGATTATCTCATGCAGGTCAATTGACTTGACCAAGTCACACATTTTCACTCTGACCAACTCATTTTGCTAATATTATATAAAACAAATGTAATGTAAATAAAATATAAAATTCCTTCCTGTCATGTTTCTACAAGGATTATTATCATTGCATCACCTAGACTTTCCTTACAGTACCTGCTACCCATCATCTAGTTTCCAATAAACTTTTATGGTACCACTGACAGACTGTGCTCATCTTTGATCATACTAAAGTGACTCTTGTTTCATACAAAATATTTGCAAAATACCAGGTATAATATTACAATGGAGGGAGTCCAAGGGTATACAAATTAGAAATGAAGAAGTGAAAGTGACTTTTATTAAAGACTAGTAAACATAAGTAACCCTAAAAATGCCACAAGGAAACTCATCTAGCTTGTAAACACAAGTAGCAGCATATAAAATTAACAAACAAAATGAATATTTCTTCTGTGGAAGCAAATACACCCAAAAGGAGGATACGGCAGGAAATCATCAAACTCAGGGCTGATATTAACCAAGTAGAAACAAAAAGAACTATACAATGAATCAACCAAACCAGGATCTGGTTCTTTGAGAAAACCAACAAAATAGATAACCCCTTAGCCAAACTAACCAGAGGATAGAGATACAGTATCCAAATCAGCAAAATCAGAAATGAAAAGAGAGGCATAACAACACATATTAGAGAAATACAAAAAAATCATCAGATCCTACTACAAAAGCCTATACTCAACAAAAGTAGAAAATTTAGAGGAAATGGACAATTTTCTAGACAGATACCAGGTACCAAAGTTAAATCAGGATCAGATAAATGATCTAAGCAATCCCATAACCCCTAAAGAAATAGAGGAAGTCATTAATAGTTTCCCAACCAAAAAAAAGCCCAGGACAGGTCGGGTTCAATGCAGAGTTCTATCAGACCTTCAAAGAAGACCTAATACCAATACTCTTCAAGCTATTCCACAAAATAGATACAGATGGAACACTCCCTAATTCATTTTATGAAGCCACAATTACTCTAATACCTAAACTGCACAAAGACCCAACAAAAGAGAACTTTAGGCCAATTTCCCTTATGAATATCACTGCAAAAATACTCAATAAAATTCTTGCCTACCAAATCCAAGAACATATCAAAACCATCATCCACCATGATCAAGTGGACTTCATATCAGGGATGCAGGGATGGTTCAACATACAGAAATCCATCAATGTAATCCACTATATGAACAAATTCATTGAAAAAAACCACATGATCATTTCATTAGATGCAGAGAAAGCATTTAACAAAATCCAACATGTCTTTATGATAAAAGTCTGGGAAAGATCAGGATTTCAAAGCCCATACCAAAACATAGTAAAAGCAATATACAGCAAACCAGTAGCCAACATCAAACTAAACAGAGAGAAACTTGAAGCAATCCCACTGAAATCAGGGACTAGACAAGGCTGTCCACTCTTTCCCTACCTGTTCAACATAGTATGTGAAGTTCGAGCCAGAGCAATTAGACAAAAGGAGATGAAAGGGATTCAAATTGGAAAGGAAGAAGTCAAACTATCACTATTTGCAGATATGATAGTATATTTAAGTGACCCCAAAAGTTCCACCAGAGAATTCCGAAACCTGATAAACCACTTCAACAAACTGGTTGAATATAAAATTAACTCAAACAAATCAGAAGTCTTCCTATCCTAAAGGGATAAAGAGGCTGGGAAAGAAATTAGGGAAATGGCACCCTTCAAAATAACCACAAATAATATAAAATAACTTGGTGTGACTCTAAACAAGCAAGTGATAGATCTGTATGACAAGAACTTCAATTCTGTGAAAAAAGAAATTGAAGAAGATCTCAGAAGATGGAAAGATCTCCCATGCTCATGGATTGGGAGGGTTAATATCGAAAAATGTCCATCTTGCTTAAAGCAACCTATAGATGCAATGCACTCCCTATCAAAATTCCAACATAATTCTTCATAGAGTTAGAAAGAACAATTTCCAAATTTATCTGGAATAACAGAAAACCCAGGATAACAAAAACTATCCTCAACAATAAAAGAACTTCTTGGGACATCTTGCTCCTGTGATTGTGTGGACTGGTGTAGACAGGTGCACAGGGATCCCCTAGCACCTCCACAGCCATCTGTGCACCTGCCCTGCCAGGGGACATCTGCCTTGAAGGGAGTCCCGCAGTTAGAGAGAGTCCCTTGTTTAGAGGTGAGGAACCCCCATCTTTGCTCCTGTGACTGTGTAGATTGGTGCAGACAGGTACACAGGGATCACATAAGTAGAAGATGACTTGAGACATGCCCTGCCAGTCTCAGCCTGCACCTAGGAGCTGGGCAGTACTGCCACAGACTTCTGTGCACCTAGTCTGCTAGGGGACATCTACTCTGCATTGAGTCCCGTGAGTAGAGGTGAGGCCAACATCTACTCTCCTGTGACTGAGGAGGATGTTGCATTCAGGAATGCAGAGAACACCTGAGTGTAGGATCACTTGGGACTCGGTCTGCCAGGGCCCAACCTATACCCAGGAACTGGGCATTACCACAGCAATCTGTGTCAGGGGAAATCCGGTCACCCAGGGATGCTGAGATAGGCCTGCAGGCACACAGGAGGGACAAGTACCAGTCAGTGACAGCAGGACCAACTAACACCAGAGATAACCAGATGGCAAAAGAAAAATGTAGGAACATTACTAATGGAAATCAAGGTAATATGGCTCTATCCAAACTCAATTCTCACACAACAGCAAGTCCTGGATACCCCAACACAACAGAAAAGCAAGAGTTGGATTTAAAATCACAGCTCAGGATGCTGATAGAGGGCTTCAAGAAAGACATAAATAACCCCCTTAAAGAAATACAGGAGAACACAATTAAACAGGGAGAAGTCCTCGAAGAACTAAGGGAAAATACAACAAAACAGGTGAAGGAATTGAACAAAGCCATCCAGGATCTTAAGATGAAGGTAGAAACAATAAAGAAATCACAAAGGGAAACAACTTGGGACATAGAAAACTTAGGAAAGAAGTCAGGAGTCATGGATCTAAGCACCAACAACAGAATACAAGAGATAGAAGAGAGAATCTCAGATGCAGAAGATACCATAGAAAGCATTGATACAACAGTAAAAGAAAATGAAAAATGCAAAAAGATACTGACCCAAAACATCCAGGAAATCCAGGACAAAATGAGAACACCAAACCTAAGGATTATAGGTATAGAAAAGAGTGAAAATTTCCAAATAAAAGGGTCAGTAAATATCTTCAACAAAATTATAGAAGAAAACTTCCCTAACCTAAAGAAAGAGATGCCCACAAACATAAAAGAAGCCTTCAGAACTCCAAATAGATTTGACCAGAAAAGAAATTCCTCCCATCACATAATAATTAAAACACCAAATGTACTAAACAAAGAAAGAATATTAAAAGCAGTAAGGGGAAAATGATCAAGTAACATATAAAGGTAGACCTATCAGAATTACACCAGACTTCTCACCAGAGACTATGAAAGCCAGAAGAGCCTGGGTAGACGTCATACAGACCCTAAGGAAACACAAATGCCAATCCAGACTGCTATATCCAGGAAATCTCTCAATTACTATAGGTGGAGAAGCCAAGGTTTTTCATAACAAAAACAAATTTACACAGTGTCTTAGTCAGGGTTTCTATTCCTGCACAAACATCATGACCAAGAAACAAGTTGGAGAGGAAAGGGTTTATTCAGCTTACACTTCTGCATTGCTATTCATCACAAAAGGAAGTCAGGACTGGAACTCAAGCAGGTCAGGAAGCAAGAGTTGATGCAGAGGCCATGGAGGGATGTTCCTTACTGGCTTGCTTCCCCTGGCTTGCTCAGCCTACTCTCTTATAAAACCCAAGAATACCAGCCCAGGGATGATTCCACCCACAAGGGGCCCTTCCCCCTTGATCACTAATTGAGAAAATGCCCCACAGTTGGATCTCATGGAGGCACTTCCCCAACTGAAGCTCCTTTCTCTGTGGTAACTCCAGCCTGTGTCAAGTTGACACACAAAACCAGCCAGTACACACAGTATCTTTCCACAAACCCAGCCCTTCAAAGCCAACAAAAGGAGGGAAACTACACACTTGAAAAAACAAGAAATTAATGTTCTTTCAACAAACCCAAAAGAACATAACCATACAAACAAATAAATTACATCAAAAATAGCAGGAAGCAACAATCACTTTTCCATAATATCTCTTAATGTTAATGGAATTAATTCCCCAATAAAGAGACATAGACTAAAAGACTGGATATGTAAACAGGACCCAACATTTTGCTGCATACGGGAAAGGCATCTCAGTGTCAAAGACAAACACTACCTCAAATGGTTCCAGGAAACAAGTTGAAGTAGCCATTCTAATATCCAATGAAATAGATTTTCAAGCAAAAGTCATCAAAAAAGACACATAAGGCCACTTTATATTCATTAAAGGAAAAATCTACATTGTCAAAAGGACAAAAAGGCAAAAAAGAAATTGGGAAAAGATCTTTACCAACCCTACATCCGAAAGAGGGCTAATATCCAATATTTACAAAGAACTCAAGAAGGTAGGCTCCAGAGAGCCAAATAACCCTATTAAAAATGGGATCCACAGCTAAACAAAGAATTTTCACCTGAGGAATATCGAATGGCTGAGAAACACCTAAAGAAATGTTCAACATCCTTAGTCACCAGGGAAATGCAAATCAAAAGAACCCCGAGATTTCACCTAACACCAGTCAGAATGGCTAAGATCAAAAACTCAGGAGACAGCATGTGCTGGTGAGCATGTGGAGAAAGAGGAACACTCCTCCACTGCTGGTGGGATTGCAAGCTGGTACAACCACTCTGGAAATCAGTCCGGCGTTTCCTCAGATAACTTGGCATAATACTACTATACCACTCCTGGGCATATACTCAGAGGATTCTGCAGCATGTAATAAGGACACATGCTCCACTATGTTCATAGCAGCCCTATTTATAATAGTCAGTAGCTGGAAAGAACCTAGATGTCCCTCAATGGAGGAATGGACACAGAAAATGTGGTATATTTACACTATGGAATGCTACTCAGTTATTATAAACAATGAATTCCCCTTCCAGCTGCCCTCTGCAGCAGGGAACCAGGCAGCTCCAAAGCCTTCTGTGCTTAGCCCTCCAGGAGAGAATGATCTCCCAGCAGCGATTTCACCTCTGAGCGGGGAGGTGAGATTTCCACCTTCTTTCTGGAGCAGTACAGCTAGGAGCACACAGGGCATACAATTAGTGGAGCAGCTGGGACAGGAGTCTTCCCTTCCAGCCGCCATCTACAGCAGGGAACCAGGCAACTCCAAAGCCTTCTGTGCTTAGCCAGCCAGGAAAGAGTGATCTCCCAGCAACGATTTCACCTCTGAGCCTGAAGATGAGATCTCCACTTTCTCTCTGGAGGGGTACAGCTAGGAGCACACTGGGCATACAATCAGTGGAGCTGCTGGGACAGGAGTCTTCCCTTCTGGCCACCATTTGCAGCAGGGAACCAGACAGCTCTACAGCCTTCTGTGCACAGACCAGGCCAGAAGAGAGTTGGTCTCCCAGGAGTACAGACACAGATTTAGAGGCCCATAGGAGAGGCACGCTCCAGCCAGAGACAACAAGACCAACTAACACCAGAGATAACCAGATAGTGAAAGACAAGCACAAGAACCCTACCAACACAAACCAAGGCTACTTGGCAGCATCAGAGCCCAGTTCTCCCACCACAGCAAGTCCCAGATGCCCCAGCACACCGGAAAAGCAAGAGTTGGATTTAAAGTCTCTTCTCATGATGCTGTTAGAGGACATCAAGAAGGACATAAATAACTCCCTTAAAGAAATACAGGGTAGCATGGGTGAACAGGTAGAGTCCCTAAAAGAGGAAACACAAAAATCCCTGAAAGAAATACAGGGGAGCATGGGTGAACAGGTAGAGGCCCTTAAAGAGGAAACACAAAAATCCTTGAAAGAATTACAGAACACAAACAAACAAGTGAAGGAACTGAACAAAACCATCCAGGATCTAAAAATGGAAGTAGAAGCAATAAAGAAATCACAAAGTGAGACATCTCTGGAGATAGAAAATCTTGGAAAGAATTCAGGAGTCATAGATGCAAGCATCAAAAACAGAATACAAGAGATAGAAGAAAGAATCTCAGGGGCTGAAGATAATCATAGAAAACATTGACTCAACAGTTAAAGAAAATGAAAAATGCAGAAAACTCCTGAGCCAAAACATCCAGGAAATCCAGGACACAATGAGAAGACCAAACCTAAGGATTATAGGTATAGAAGAGAGCAAAGATTTCCAACTTAAAGGGCCAGTAAATATGTTCAACAAAATTATAGAAGAAAACTTCCCTAACCTAAAGAAAGAGATGTCCATGAACATACAAGAAGCCTACAGAACTCCAAACAGACTGGACCAGAACAGAAAGTCCTCTGGCACATAATAATCAAAACACCAAATGCACTAAACAAAGAAAGAATATTAAAAGCAGTAAGAGAAAAAGGTCAAGTAACCTATAAAGGCAGGCCTATCAGAATTATACCAGACTTCTCACCTGAGACGATGAAAGCCAGAAGATCCTGGGCAGATCTCATACAGACCCTAAGAGAACACAAGTGCCAGCCCAAACTACTATAGCCAGCAAAACTCTCAATTACCATAGATGGAGAATCCAAGATATTCCTTGATAAAACCAAATTTACACAATATCTTTCCACAAATCCAGCCCTACAAAGGATATTAGATGCAAAACGCCAACATGAGGAGGGAAACTACACCCTAGAAAAAGCAAGAAAGTGATCTTTTTCCAACAAACCCAAAAGAAAGTAACCACACAAACATAAAAAGAACATCAAAAATAACAGAAAGCAACAATCACTATTCCTTAATATCTTATAGTGTCAATAGACTCAATTCCCCAACAAAACACATAGTCTAACAGAGATGTTTTTCTTGTGGATCTTTGATTTTATCAGAAAATGTTTGTGATTCGTCTTTCAATTCAGTAATGCTTTTTGTGTCTACCATTTTGACTGTACTATTTTCCATGATAATCTTTAATTTTAACATTGGTTCTGTGTATTTCTTCGATTTTTGTTTGTGGCTATCATGAAGGGTATCATTTCTCTTATTTCTTTCTCAGTCTGTTTATCCTTTAAGTATAGAAAGGCTATTGAACTGACTTGCTTGAGTTGATTTTATATCCGGCCACTTTGCTGAAGTTGTTTATCAGCTGTAGAAGTTCTCTGGTGGAGTTCTTTGGGTTGCTTAAATATACTATCATATCGTCTGCAAATAGTGATAGTTTGACTTCTTCCTTTCCAATTTGTATCCTGTTGACTTCCTTTTGTTGTCTAATCGCTCTAGCTAGAACTTCAAATACTATATTGAAAAGATATGGAATGGGATTGCTTCAAGTTTCTCTCCATTTAGTTTGATGTTGGCTACTGGTTTGCTGTAAATTGCTTTTACTATATTTAGATATGGGCTTCGAATTCCTGATCCCTTCAAGACCTTTAACATGAAAGGGTGCTGAATTTTGTCAAATGCTTTCTCAGCATCTAATGAAATGACAATGTGGTTTTTTCTTTGAGATTGTTTATGTAGTGGATTACATTGATGGACTCCCTTATATTGAACCATCCCTGCATCCTTGGGATGAAGCCCACTTGATCGTGGCGAATGATCGCTTTGATGCATTCTTGGATTCGGTTGGCAAGAATTTTATTGAGTATTTTTGCATTGATATTCATAAGAGAGATTGGCCTGAGATTCCCTTTTTTTTTTCGGATCTTTGGGTGCTTTTGGTATTAGCATAATTGTGGCTTCATAGAATGAGTTGCGTAGTGTTCCTTCTGTTTCTATTTTGTGGAACAGTTTGAAGAGTATTGGTGTTAGGTCTTCTTTGAAGGTCTGATAGAATTCTGCACTAAAACCATCTGGACCTGTGCTTTTTTTGGTTGGAAGTCTTCCAATGACCACTTCTATTTCTTCAGGGATTATAGGACGGTTTAGATGGTCTATTTGATCCTGATTTAATTTTGGTATTTGGTATCTGTCTAGGAAATTGTCCATTTCCTCCAGATTTTCTAGTTGTGTTGAATACAGGATTTTGTAGTAGGATCTGATGATTTTTTGAATTTTCTCAGTTTCTGTTGTTGTCTCTCCCTTTTCGTTTCTGATTTTGTTAATTTGGATACTGTCTCTGTGCCCTCTGGCTATTCTGGCCCAGGGATTATCTACCTTGTTGATTTTCTCAAAGAACCAACTCCTAGTTTTGTTGATTCTTTGTATGGTTTTATTTGTTTCTACTTCATTGATTTCAGCCCTGAGTTTGATGATTTCCTGCCTTCTACTCCTCTTGGGTGTATATGCTTCTTTCTGTTCCAGGGTTTTCAGGTGTGCCATTAAGCTGCTAGTGTATGCTGTCTCCCGTTTCTTTTTGGTGGCACTCAGGGCTATGAATTTTCCTCTTAGCACTGCTTTCATTGTGTCCCATAAATTAGGGTATGCTGTGCCTTCATTTTCATTAAATATTAAAAAGTCTTTGATTTCTTTTTTTATTTCCTCCTTGACCAAGTTATCATTGAGTAGAGCATTGTTCAGCCTCCATGTGTATGTGGGCTTTCCGTTGTTTTTGTTGCCATTGAAGACCACCCTTATTCCATAGTGATTTGATAGGAGGCATGGGATTAGTTCAATCTTCTTATTATATCTGTTGAGGTCTGATTTGTGACCAATTATATGGTCGATTTTGGAGAAGGTACCATGAGGAGCTGAGAAGAAGGTGTATTCTTTTGCTCTAGGATGAAATGTTGTATATATATATATATATATATATATATATATATATATATATATATATATATATATATATATATGTTAGTTTCATTTGGTCCAAGGCTTCATTCAATTAGATTCACTGTGTCCCTGTTGAGTTTCTGCTTTCCTGAACGATCCATTTCAGAGAGCGGGGTGTTGAAGTCACCCACTATTATTGTGTGAGGTGCAATGTGTTCTTTGAGCTTTAGTAAAGTTTCTTTTACGAATGAGGGTGCCCTTGCATTTGGAGCATAGATATTCAGAATTGAGAGTTATTCTTGGTGGATTTTTCCTTTGATCAGTATGTAGTGTCCTTCTGTGTCTTTTTGATGACTTTAAGTTGAAAGTCAATTTTATCTGATATTAGGATGGCTACTCTGGCTCATTTCCTGGGACCATTTGCTTGTAAAATTGTTTTCCAGCCTTTTACTCTGAGGTAGTGTTTGTCTCTGACACTGAGATGCATTTCCTGCATGCAGCAAAATGCTGGGTCCTGTTTACGTATCCAGTCTGCTAGTCTATGTCTTTTAATTGGGGAATTGAGACCATTGATATTAAGAGAGATTAAGGCATAGTGATTATTGCCATCTGCCATTCTTGACGCTATCTTTATGTTTGAGTGGTTATCTACTTTTGGGTTTGATTCAAGAAGGTTATTATCTCATTTTTTCCAGGGTGTTGTTTCTCTCCCTGTATTGGAGGCTTCCACCTATTATCCGTTGCAGGGCTGGGTTTGTGGATAGATATTGTGTAAATTTGGTTTTATCATGGAATATCTTGGTCTCTCCATCTATGGTGATTGAGAGTTTTGCTGGGTATAGTAGTCTAGGCTGGCATTTGTGTTCTCTTAGTGTCTGCATGATATCTGCCCAGGATCTTCTGGCTTTTATAATCTCTGGTGAGAAGTCTGATGTGATTCGGATAGGTCTTCCTTTATATGTTACTTGGCCTTTTTCTCTTACTGCTTTTAATATTCTTTCTTTTTTTAGTACATTTGGTTTTTTGATTATTATGTGACGGGAGGTATTTCTGCTCTGGTCCAGTCTGTTTGGAGTTCTGTAGGCTTCTTGTACGTTCATTGGCTTCTCTCTTTTTAGGTTAGGGAAGTTTTCCTCCATAATTTTGTTGAAGATACTTACTGGCCCTTTAAGTTGCAAATCTTCACTCTCATCTATACTTATAATTCTTAGGTTTGGTCTTCTCATTGTGTCCTGTATCCTGGATATTTTGGGTTACACGTTTATTGCATTTTGCATTTTCTTTGACTGTTGAGTCGATGTTTTCTATGGTATCTTCAGCACCTGAGATTCTTTATTCCATCTCTTGTATTCTATTGTTGATGTTTGCATCTATGACTCCTGATTTCTTCCCAAGGTTTTCTATCTCCAAAGTTGTCTCCCTTTGTGGTTTCTTAGTTGTTTCTACTTCCTTTTTTGATCCTGGATGGATTTGCTCAGATCCTTCACTTGGTTGTTCGTATTTTCCTGTATTTCTTTATGATATTTTTGCATTTCCTCTTTCAGGATTTCTGCCTGTTGACCCAAGTTCTCCTGTATTTCTCTCAGCGATTTTTGTGTTTCCTCCTCATGGACTTCCATCTGTTGATCCATAGTCTCCTGCATTTCTTTAAGCAATTCTTGTGTTTCCTTTGTAAGGGCATCTACCCGTTGATTCATTTCTTTAAGCGATTTTTGTGTTGCCTCCCTATGGGCCTCCATCTCTTGACCCATATTCTTCTGCATTTCTTTATGTGATTTTTGTGATTCCTTTGAAAGGGCATCTACCTGTTGATTCATTTCTTTAAGCGATTTTTTTTGTTGCCTCCTTATGGGCCTCCATCTGTTGACCCATGTTCTCCTGCATTTCTCTAAGTGATTTTTGTGTTTCCTTTGTAAGGGTTTTTACCCGTTGATTCATGTTCTCCTATAATTCTTTATGAGATTTATTTGTGTCCTTCTTGAAGTCCTCTAATAGCATTATGAGAAGTGATTTTAAATCCAGATCTTGTCTTTCGGGTGTGGTGGGATATCCAGGACTTGCTGCTTTTGGAGAGTTGGGTTCAGATAGTGCTATATTGCTTTGATTTATGTTTGTAACTTTCCTATGTTTGCCTTTTGCCATCTGGTTACCTCTGGTGTTAGTTGGTCCTGCTGTCACTGGCTGTTTGTTTTACCTCCTGTGAGCCTGCAACCCCCTTTATTACCGGGATTCCTCTGGCACTGATTTCTGGGGCTTGTTCTGCTCCTGAGTGACTTTGGAGCCCTGATGTGCCTTGCCCCAAGTGATGTTATATTGGGTAATCCCTGCACATCCAAAGGCTCCAAGTAGTGGATTCCTGGAGCAGAGGTTGCCAAGGGGAGCCTGGTGTGCTCCTGCCCTGTGAGGGTGTGCTCTCTCCCAGAGTGAGAGGGGGGTCCCTCTGCAGGGCAGATATCCCACAGCAGAGCTGGTGTCCAGAAGTCCGCAGACCTTCCCATCTCTTGGGAGCAGGGAGCACACAACCTGCCTGAGACCCAAGCGATATTATGCTTGATTGTCCCTGTGTCTGGAGGTTCGAGTTGCCCTGTTGCTGGAGCAAAGATGGTGGAGTGTACTCTGCACTCTCTTGGCGCAGATCACTCTTCAGGGGAGATGTCCCACAGCAGAGCTGGCGCCCAGAGGACTGCAGAGCTGCACCTCTGTTGGGTGCATATGGAAACCCAATGGGCTGTGTCCCAAGTGATGTTATATTGGGGTTCCCTGGGTACCTGTATCCTCATTGTAGTCAATCCCCGGAACAGAGGTTGCCAAAGGAAGGCTGGTAGGCTCCCGCCCTGTGTGGGTGTGATCTCTCCCAGAGCGGGGGGGTCCCTCTGCAGGGCAGAAGTCCCACAGCAGGGCTGGCGCATAGGTTACCTCAGACCTGCCCAGTTCTTGGGAGCAGGGAGCATACAAGCTGGCTGAGACCCAAGCTATATTATGCTTGATTGTCACTGTGTCTGGAGGTTCGAGTTGCCCTGTTGTTGGAGCAAAGATGGCGGGGTGCACTCTGCTCTCTCTCGGCGCAGATCACTCTCAGTAGCATTTCTTTATACAAATGATAAATGGGCTGAGAAGGAAAATAGGAAAACAACACCCTTCACAATATTTAAAAAAATATAAAATAACTTTGGGCAACCATAAACAAACAAGTGAAACATTTTTCATGACAAGAATGTCAACTATTCAAGAAAAAAAATCAAAGACCTCAAAAAATGGTGAGGTATCCCATGATCATAGATTGGCAAGGTTAACTTGATAAGAATGGGTATCGTATCAAAATAAATTTAAATTTCTATCAAAATCCCAAATAACTACAATGATATGTAAAGAGCAATTCTCAATTTCATATAGAAAAACAAACAAATAAAACAGGAAAGTGAGAATAAATCTTAATAATAAAAGAACTTCTGGGGGAATCATCATTCCTGACCTCAAGCTATACTACAGAGCAACATTCATAAAAACTGCATGGTATTGGCACAGTGACAAACATGTTAATCTTTGGAATAGTATTGAAGATTCAGAAATATAACCATACACTTATGGACACTTGCTCTTTGACAAAGAAACCAAAACTATACAATGGACAAAGGAAAGCATCTTCAAAAATGGTGCAGGTATAACTGGCAATTATTATTCAGAAAATTTAAATATTTGTCACCTTGCACAAAACTCAAATCCAAGTGGATCAAGGACCTCAACAAAAAACGAAATACACTGAATATAATAGAAGAGAAAGTGGTGAAGAGTATCAAACTCATTGGCATGGTGTGAAATTTCCTAAATAGCCCTCCAATGGCTCCAAATCTAAGATCAAGAATTGATAAATGGGAACTCATGAAACTGAAAAGTTTCTGTAAGGCAAAAGACAGTCAATAGAACATGCCAGTAACCAACAGGTTGGGAAAAAATCTTCACTAACTCTACACCTGATAGAGGGCTAATATCCAAAATAAATAAGAACTCAAGAAGCTAATCTCCCAAACAATACAATAAAAAAACAGAGTACAGAACTAAACAAAGAACTCATAAAAGAAAAATGTCAAATGGCTGAGAAACACTTAAAGTAATGTTCAAAGTTCTCAGTGATCAGAGAATAGTGAATCAAAGTGATCCTGAGATTCCACCGTACACAAATCAGAAAGGCTAGGGTCAAAATGTCAGGTGAAAGCACATATTAGGAAGGATGTGGAGATAGAGGAACACTCCTCCATTGCTAAAGGGATTGAAAAATTGTAGAACCCCTATGGAAATCAATTTGGAGGTGCCTCAGAAATTGGAAATAGATCTAAATAGAGACCCAGCTATACCACTCTAGGGTATATAACCAAAAGATATTTTCCATGTAAATCCTCAATTTTATCAGAAAACGTTTATAATTCCACTTTCAATCAACTTAGAAATATTTTTATGCCTACCATTTTATCTGTATAATTTTCCATGATAATCTTCAATTTTAATGTTTTTCCATATATTTTTTCAATTTTTTTTTCTTTTTGGTTTTTTGAGACAGGGTTTCTCTGTGTAGCCCTGGATGTCCTGGAACTCACTGTGTAGACCAGGCTGGCCTCGAACTCAGAAATCCTCCTGCCTCTGCCTCCCAAGTGCTGGGATTAAAGGTGTGTGCCACCACCGCCCGGCTTATTTTTTTCTCAATTTTATCAGAAATATTTTCCTTGTAAATCTTCAATTTTATCAGAAAATGTTTATAATTCTACTTTCAATCAACCTAGGAATATTTTTATTCCTACCAATTTATCTGTATAAATTTCTTCAATTTTATCAGAGATATTTTCCATGTAAATCCTCAATTTTATCAGAAAATGTTTTTACTTCTACTTTCAATCAATTTAGAAATATTTTTATGCCTACCATCTTATCTGTATAATTTTTCATGAAATAGTCAGTTTTAACGTGTTTTTCTATATATTTCTTGAGTTTTATCAGAAATATTTTCCTTGTAGCTTTTCAATTTTATCAGAAAATGTTTATAATTCCACTTTCAATCAACTTAGGAATATTTTTATGCCTACCATTTTATCTGTATAATTTTTCCATGAAATAGTCAATCTTAACGTGTTTCTATATATATTTCTTCAATTTTTATCAGAGATATTTTCCATGTATATTTGTACAATGGAATACTACTCAACAATTAGAAACAATGAATTCATGAAATTCTTAGGCAAATGGGGAACAGGAGGAGGGAAGAGGGCTTATGGGACTTTCGGGGAGGAGGGGAACCGGGAACCGGGAAATCATTTGGAATGTAAATAAAGAATATAGAAAATAATAATAATAATAACAATAATAATAATAACAATTCGCATATCAATAGATTTCTAAAAAGATGGAAGGAGAGACCCCTGGTCCTGGAAAGACTGGATGTAGGGGAACGCCAGGACAGAGTAACGAGAGGGGGTTGAATGGAGAAAAGAGGGAGGGAAGGGGGCTTATGGGACTTTCGGGGAGGGAGGAAATGGGAAAGGGGAAGTGATTTGGAATGTAAATTAAAAAATAAATTAAAAAAAAAACCCACCTACACTCACAAGTCATATTGGTTATAGGTTGTTCTAAAAACATTAAGCTAACAATAAGAACCAGCCACTCTCTGTAGGAGCCGTGAGCCAAGAAAATATAAAAAGTTGTTGTATAGATTGTTTGGGAAGTTCCCATTAATAAAGCTGAACACAGGTTAGAAAGTATGAAAGCCGAGTCTCACCGTGAGCAATTGCAAGACTGTGTGGAACGTTCCCCACACTGAGGGAGGACGGAGCAGGCAGACGGAGACTGAAACAGTGGTCTTCCCAACAAAAACCTTTAAAAATCTTTCCAAGTACTGGCCAATATTGAGAAAATTCTGGGCACGAAGAAGGAGGACACAAAGTGGTCAGCTAAGGATGTAGGAGGGACCAGTGGCAAAGTCCTTGGAAGCCAGGGCTCTTGGGTTCTCCCTGGGAATCAGCTCATTGGACAACTCACCTTGCTGGGGCTTTGTTTTCCTAATGAGAAGATGGAGCCATCCCACTAATTTTTTTTAGAGCTGATTTCTTAGGTACTGAAGCCTCAACAGATTTAGACACTCTGTACTGAGACCAGGCAATCTATCATCCTTTACACTATTACTAAAAAAGGCCTGAATTCCCCCAGGCTCCCCACACCCCGAACTCTGCAGGGCTTTGGACAGAAGACAGTGCCAAGAGACTTGGCTTTCATGAGGAGGTCTGCAGGAAAGAGCTTCCCAGCTGTGGCGCTGAGCATGGATTCAGCCTGCAGTAGTATCACCGCAAGGAAAAAAAAAGAAAATAATAATAATAATAATAATAACAATAATAATAATAAAATAACCAAAAGATGCCCCACCATGCCATAGTGGCACATGCTCCACTATGTACATAGCAGCATTATTTGTGACAGCCAGAGGCTGGAACAAACCCACATGTCCCAGATCAGAAGAATGGATACAGAAAATGTGGTTCATTTACATAATGGAATACTATTCAGCTATTAAGAATGAGGACATCATGAGATATGCAGGCATAGGTATGGAATTAGAAAATATCATCCTGAGTTAGGTAACTCAGGCCAAAAAGATCATGCACAGTATGAACTCAATAACAAGTGGATATTAGCCAAAAAGTACAGAATGCCCAGGATGCAATCCACTGAACTCAAGAAGATAAACAAGATGTAGGGTCCAAGTGAGATTGCCTCAGGAAGGGAGAAGAAAGCAATCATGGGGAGGCGAGACTTGGGAGGGTTCTATGTGGGAGAGAATACAGGGAGGGGAAAAGAAGAACATGATTAACTATTCGTTGGGTGGATGGGGAAACAGGAGTGAGGCCCTTAGGGCCAGCAGAAGGAATGAAAGCAGCCAACCTTGGGCCGTAGGAGGTGGGGGGACCCTATAGAATGTAACAGAGACCTGAGGGCTGAGAGGCTGTCAGGACAAATAGGGAGGAACCGTATGTGAAATACATAACAGGGAAAAGAGGGAACTTGTAGAGTTCACTTCCAGGAGAAAGACAGGGGATCCAGTAAAGAGAAGAGGTAGGTATCCCATAGTAAAAATTCTGACCCAGAATTGTTCTTGGATAAAAGAATTAAAGGGACAAAAATGGAGAGGAATCTGAGGGAAAGGAGGTCCAGTAACTGGCCCAAACTGGGGTCCAAATCAAGGGTATGCTCCATGGCCTGACACTATTACAGATGCCATAGTATGCTTACAAACAGAAACCTAGCATTGCTGACCTCTGAGAGGACCAACAAGCGGCTTAAGGAGTCAGATGCAGATACTTACACCAAACCAATGTACAGACGCTGGGTATCCCCGTGTTTGAATTATGGAAAGACTGGAAGAAGCTGAAAGGGAGGGTGACCCCATAGGAAAACAAGCAGTTTCAACTGACCTGGACTGGAGCGATCTCTCAGACACTAAGCCACCAACCAGGTAGCATATATTAAGCCCCTAACACATATACAGCAGAGGAATGCCTGCTCTATACTAGGTGAACAAAGATACACCTAACTGTTGAGAAACTTGAGCCCCCAGGGAGTGAGTACACAGAGTTGGGTGGGATGTAGAAGGTGGGGACAACCTCCTAGAGACTGTGGTGGGGGAAGGAAAAATGGGAAGAAAAACTTTAGGAGGGCGGAGCAGGAAGGTGATAAAGATTGGACGGTAAAAGATTAAAGATAATTGCAGAGTAGTATTCCATTGTGTAAATATACCACATCTTCTGAATCCATACTACTACTCTGCAATTAAAAACAATGAATTCACGAAATTCTTAGGCAAATGGTCAGAACTGAAAAATATCATCCTTAGTGAGGTAACCCAAGCACAAAAGAACACACATAGTATGCAGTCACTGATAAGGGGATATTAACCCAGAATCTTGGAATACCCAAGATGCAATTCACATATCAATAGATTTCCAAGAAGATGGAAGGGGAGACTGGAGTCCTGGAAAGACTGGATGTAGGGAATACCAGAACAGAGAAGCGAGAGGGGTTTGAATGGGGAACAGAGGGAGGGAAGGGGGCTTATGGGACTTTCGGGGAGGGAGGAAACGGGAAAGGGGAAATCATTTAGAAGGTAAATAAAAAAATATATAAAATAATAATATAAAAAAAGAGTTTTAATTTAAAAAAATAAAAGATTAACGATAATTTAAAAAGAGAGAGATAAATAAGTTAAATTCACACTCAAAATTTGTATATCATTCAATCCTTTTGGAATATAATTGTAATATATTTCATATAAGTGGCTTTTCACTTGGCTTGTACCAACCACAGTAATGAGTGACATTGTGGTATGTGGTTGTATAGGAAGATAGTTTTAGCAAAACAGCATGAACTACTTCTCTAGGTCCCTATTGTGTAAGTGGAAATTAGGCTGTATCCCTCCTGTCTAAAACACAAGCATAGAAGATGCCTTGGGCAATTTTCATGCCAACATCACAACAACATTTTCCAGGTTTTTTGTAGTGCTACCCATTTACCTGAAAATAACATGGTTTCACTTTTCTTAATGGATGAATACTGTTGAATTGTTCAAATGTGACATATTGTTGCAACCTGTTCTTCAGGTGACATACATCTAGGCTGTTTCCAATTTCTAGTTATTATAAATAGAACAGAAATGAACCTACATAAGTAAATATCTGTATTAACATATAGAGTCAATTGCATATATACCCAATATTAGTATAGCTGGATCTTTTGGCATATTTATTTTCTTCATTTTGTGAAAATTCCACCTTGAATTTCACATGGACTCTTCCAATGTTCACTCCCATCAACAGCAAATAAGTCTTTTGCTTTTCTCATCATCCTTGCTATCATTTGCTGTCTTTTGTTTACCTAATCTTAGACATTCTGACTAGTCAGATAGAATCTCATAACAGTTTTCTTTTTCATTTTGCTCAGCACTGGCAGAGATGCCCAAGATCCAAGTCCTCTCATCAAGCTTCAGAAATTTATATGGAAGAGGAGACAAAAATATTTACTCATGTATTCTAATAACAAAAAATAAGAAAATGCTTCTTTTTCATTTTTATCTATCATAAAAGGAGTGGAATTATATGAAATATTATCTCCTGCATACAATGATATTATCATAAACATTTTTATTATATTATAAAATATAGTGAATCTTGACTAATTGACCTGAGGATGGGGAGTGAGTGAAAGGAGGAACCTGAGATTTGCCAATCTAAAGGAACATATGTCATAAAACCACATTCTTTGAACTTCCTTTCTCCTAAGCATACATTATGCAATCTTTCTGTGTTTTGGATATGCTGAAAGACTAAAGGGAAGAAAAGGGATTCCTATAGCCTTCTCAGGATCCAGTCAGAGTAGGAATATGAAAAGACAATAGAATCACAGGTTCTGTTTAGGCTCACCCTAATCCATATCGGTGAGGAAGAGGAACAACCTCAAGATTTTCTCCAAACCACATTATTTTCTTCCTTCCCTCTCTCCAATATTCTGATATTTCTTGTTTTGTATCTACCAGGGGAGCCATTTGAAAAGTGGGATTGTCACAGAACAGCAGTAAGGTGCCTAAGAAAATGGGCTCCACCATTCTCTTGCATCCAAGAAACACACTTGTTTAGATATACTTGCATACAAATATTTAGTATGCAGTGGCCTATTTTTCTTTGAGTAGGTTTCAGGCCCTAATCATTGTTTCATGTACACTGGTGTTGTCTTGTTTGCCTAAAGTTTTGGTGGTCATATCGGTGAGGCTTTAGGGGTGAGGTTAAGGTAACATGGCAGAAGACAGGGAATGATGAGAGTTAAAAAAGTCACTTCTGTAATATTGTTTCTCCTAGTAGCATCAAAAGTGATTTTTAAATTTTATCAGGTAGAAAAATGATAAAATCAAGATAATATTTTTGGACAGTCATTTTTTTACTATATTGATCTTACTGAATATTGGGCATGAAATTATCTTTTCATTATCTAAAATCTTCATCAATTTCTTTTATTTTTTTAAATTGTTTTTTTAGATATTTGCTTAATTTACCCCTTTCCATGTTACCCCACCAAAACCCCCTTATCCCATCCCCCCTCCCCCTGCTCACAACCCACCCACCCCCAATTTCCTGACATCAATTCCCTATTCTGGGGAATCGAGCCTTCACAGGACCAATGCCCTCTCCTCTCATTGATGTTTGAAATGGTCATCTTCTCCTACATATGTAGCTGGAGACATGGGTCCCTCCATGTGTACTCTTTGGTTGGTGGTTTAGTCCCTGGGAGCTCTAGGGGTACTGGTTGGTACATACTACTGTTCTTCCTGAGGAGCTGCAAACCTATTCAGCTCCATGGGTCCTCTCTCCAGTTGGTCCATTGGGGATCCTATTTTCATTCTATTAATTGGCTGTGAGCCATGGGTGTTTTGAACCACTTTCCAATAAGGATAAATGTATCCACACTTTGGTCTTCCTCCATCTTGAGCTTCATTTGGTCTGTGAATTGTATCTTGGATCTTCTGAGCTTTTGGACTAATATCCACTTATCAGTGATTGCATACTATGTGTGTTCTTTTGTGACTGGGTTATCTCACTAAGGATGATAGTTTCTAGCTCCATCCATTTGCCTAAGAATTTCATGAATTCATTGTTTTTAATAGCTGAGTAGTACTCCATTGTGTAAATGTACCACATTTTCTATATCCATTCCTCTGTTGAAGGACATCTGGGTTCTTTACAGCTTCTGGCTATTATAAATAAGGCTGCTATGACATAGTGCAGCATGTGACCTTATTACATGCTGGAGAATCCTCTGGGTATATGCCCAGGCGTGGTATAGCTGGGTCCTCTAGTAGTGCTATATCCAATTTTCTGAGGAACTGCCAAACTGATTTCCAGAGAGGTTTTACCACCTTGCAATCCCACCAGCAATGGAGGAGTATTCCCCTTTCTCTACATTCTCTCCAGCATTTGCTGTCCCCTGAGTTTTTGATCCTGGCTATTCTGATTGGTGTGAGGTGGAATTTCAGTGTTGTTTTGATTTGCATTTCCCTAATGATTAAGGATGTTGAACATTTCTTTCCGTGTTTCTCGGCCATCCATTATTCCTGAGTTTAGAATTCATTGTTTAGCTCTGTATCCCAGTTTTAATAGGCTTATGTGGTTCTCTGGAGTCTAACTTCTTGAGTTCTTTGTATATATTGGATATTAGCCCTCTATCAGATGTATGATTGGTTAAGATCTTTTCCCAACCTGTTGGTTGCCCTTTTGTCTTATTGACAGTGTCCTTTGCCTTACAAAAGCTTTGCAATTTTATAAGGTCCCATTTGTCAATTCTTTATCTTAGAGCATGGTGTTCTATTCTTGAAATTTTCCCCTGTGCCCATGTGCTGCATGTTCTCCCTCACTTTTTCTTCTATTAGATTCAGCGTATCTGGTTTTATGTGGAGGTCCTTTATCCACTTGGACTTGAGCTTTGTACAGGAAGATAAGAATGGATCACTTTGCATCCTTCTACATGTTGACTACCAGTTGACCCAGAATCATTTGTTGAAAATGCTGTCTTTTTTCCACTGGATGGTTTTAGCTCCTTTGTCAAAGATCAAGTGACCATAGATGTGTGGGTTCATTTTTGGGTCTTCAATCCTATTCCATCTACTTGCCTGTCAGTGTACCAATACCATGCAGTTTTTAATCACTATTGCTCTGTAGTACAGCTTCAGGTCAGGTATGGTGATTCCAAAAGAAGTTCTTTTTTTTATTAGATATATTCTTTATTTACATTTCAATTGATCTCCTCTTTCCTGTATCACCCCTTCCTGAAAGTTCCATAAGTCCTCTTCCCTCCTCCTGTTTCCCAATCAAACCTTTCCCGCTTCCCTGTCCTGGTATTCCCCTGCACTGCTGCATTGAACCTTTCCAGGACCAGGGGCCTCTCCTTCCTTCTTCTTGGGCATCACTTGATATGTGAATTGTTTCTCGGGTATTCTGAGCTTCTGGACTAATATCCACTTATCAGTGAGTGCACACCATGGGTGTTCTTTTGTAATTGGGTCACTTCACACAGGATGATATTCTCCAGTTCCATCCACTTGCCTAAGAATTTCATGAATTCATTCTTTTATTTTTATTTTATTTAATTTTACTTTCTATATTCTTTATTTACATTCCAAATGGGACCTCATAAAATTACAAAGTTTCTGTAAGGCAAAGGACACTGTCAATAGGACAAATCAGCAACCAACAAATTGGGAAAAGGTCTTTACCAACCCTACATCTGACAGAGGGCTAATATCCAATATATAAAGAGAACTCAAGAAGTTAGACTCCAGAGAGCCAAATAGCCCTATTAAGAAACAAGATTTTCAATGTCAAGTCAGCTATTACTTATAGAAACTCATTCTCTTCTATATTATGTATGAAAGGCACTTCATACATCTTTTTGTAACTTTGATCAGGATCTTATAAATACGTATTCCTCGAAATTCCATTGATGAAATTAAAAAGGAGCTCTAGGAAGACTGAATCATTTCATGCTGAATATGCATTACATGGGTATCACTGTCTTATAGAGAAGTAGTCATCTATATCCAATTGCCACCATTGACTTATGGGCCATATCAAAGAGATTGTAGTCAATGATGTGACAAAAAAAAGTTTTTTAAAATAGCTATTTAAAATTGTTATACTTTGCTAGAATGCTACAGTATTTATGTTTAATACCTTTAATAAATTTATAATTTGTTTTGCATTTTATTATATATTCTTAATAAATTTTCAGTGTTATCTTTTCTTTTTTATATTTTATTGAATATTTTCTTTATTTTATTGAATATTTTCTTTATTTACATTTCAAATGATATTCCCCTTTCTCCTTTGTCCTCCAAAAACTACCTATCCCATCCCCGCTCCTGCTGCTCACTAACCTATACACTCCTGCTTCTCTGACCTGACATTCGCCTAATCTGGGGCAATGAGCATTCACTCATGGGTTCAAGGGCCTCTCCTCTCATAGATATCCAACCAGTCCATCCTCTGCTATCCATGTGGCTGGAGCCATGGGTCCCTCCATGTGTAATTTTTGGTTGGTGGTTAAGTTCCTGGGAGTTTTGGGGGTACTTGTTGCTTCCTATTTTTGTTCCTCCTATGGAGCTGTAAACCCCTTCAGCCCCTTGGGTACTTTCTCTAGCTCCTCCATTGGGGACCCTATGCTTAGTTCAACGGTTGACTGAGAGCATCTCCCTCTGTATTTCTCAGGCACTGGCAGGGTCTCTCTAGAAAAAGCTATTATCAGGCTCCTGTCAGCAAGCACTTATAGGCATCCACAATAGTGTCTGGGTTTGGTAACTGTATGGTAGATGGATCTCCAGGAGGGACAGTTTCTTGATGGTCTTTTCTTCAGTCTCTGCTCCATACTGTGTCTCTGTAATTCCTCCCATGGGTATTTTGTACCCTATCTAAGAAGGACCAAAGTATCCATACTTTGGTCTTCCTTCTTAAGCTTCATGTGGTCTGTGAATTATATCTTGGATATTCCAAGCTCCTGGGCTAATATCCACTTATCAGGGAGTACATACAATATGGGTTCTTTTGTGGTTTGGTTATCTCACTAAGGATGATATTTTCTAGTTTCATCCATTTGCCTAAGAACATCATGAATTCATTTTTTTAATAGCTGTGTAGTACACCATTATATATTATAACACAACCCCATGTTCTGTATCCATTCCTCTGTTGGGGGACATCTGGATTCTTTCCAGCTTCTGGCCATTATAAATAAGTCTACTATGAACTTAGTGGAGCATATGTCTCTATTAAATGTTGGAGCATCTTTGGAAATATGCCCTGGAGTGGTATAGCTGGGTTCTCTGGTAATACAATATCTAATTTTCTGATGTATAGGCAAACTGATTTCCAGACTGGTTTTACCGGCTTGCAATCCCACCAGCAGTGGAGGAGTGTTCCTATTTCTCCACATCCTCACCAGCATCTGCTGTCACCTGAGTTTTGAACTTAGCCATTCTGACAGGTATAAGGTGGTATCTCAAGGTTGTTTTGATTTGCATTTCCCTGATGACTAAGAATGTTGAACAGTTCTTTAGGTACATCTCAGTCATCCAGTATTCCTCAGTTGAGAATTCATTGTTTAGCTCTGTACCCCACTTTTAATAGGGTTATTTGGTTCTCTAGAGTCTAACTTCTTTAGTTTTTTGTATATATTAGATATTAGTCCTCTATTGGATGTAGAATTAGTAAAGGTCTTTTCCCAATCTGTTGGTTGCCTTTTTGTTCTATTGACATTGTCCTTTGCCTTATAGAAACTTTGCAATTTTATAAGGTCCCATTTGGAAATTCTTGATCTGAGAGCATATGCTATTGGTGTTCTGCTCAGGAACTTTTCCCCCTGTGCCCATATGCTTGAGGGACTTCCTGACTTTATTTCCTATTTGTTTCAGTGTATCTGTTTTTTTGTGGAGGTCCTTGATCCACTTGGTCTTGAGCTTTGTACAAGTGGAGAAGAAAGGATCAATTTGCATTCTTCTACATGCTAACCAACAGTTGAACCAGTACCATATGTTGAAAATGCTGTCTTTTTCCCACTGGTTTTAACTCCTTTGTCAAAAATCAAGTGACCATAGGTGGTGTGGGTTCATTTCTGTGTCTTCAATTCTTTGGAGAATATTGGTATTAGGTCTTCTTTGAAGATCTGATAGAACTCTGCACTAAACCCATCTGGTCCTGGGCTTTTCTTGGTTGGAACACTATTGATGACTGCTTCTATTTCATAAGGAGTAAAGGGGCTGTTTAGATAGTTTATCTGATTCTGATTTAACTTTGGTCATTGGTATCTGTCTAGGAAATTGTCCTTTTCATTCAGATTTTACAAGTTTGTTGAATAAAGGCTTTTGTAGTAGGCTATGATGTTTTTTTTTTTATTTCCTCTGTTTCTGTTGTTTTGTCTCCCTTTTCATTTCTGATTTTTTTGGTTTGGATACTGTCTCTGTGCCCCCTTGCTAGTCTGGCTAAGGGTTCATCTATCTTGTTGATTTTCTCAAAGATTCTCCTGGCTTTGTTGACTCTATGTATACATTTCTACTTGGTTGATTTGTGCCTTCACATTCAATAAATTCTAAAAAGTCTTTAATTTATTTCTTTATTTCTTCCTTAACCAAGTTATCATTGAGTAGAGTGTTGTTTAGCTTCCATGTATATGTGGGCTTTCTATTGTTTTTGATGTTATTGAAGATCAGCCTTAATCGAGGATGATTTGATAGGATGCATGAGATTATTTCAATCTTGTTGTATCTGTTGAGATCTGTTTTATGACCAATTATGTGGTCAATTTTGGAGAAGGTAACATGAGGTGCTGAGAATCTTTACTTGTATCATGGACGAGAAGATGATACAATTTCCTTGTGAAATTTTTTCAGTTTTCACACATTTATAATAAGTTAACATTCTTATCTTATTAGATGCTGAAAAAGCATCTAATTCTGAAGAAATACAGCACTCTTTCATGTTAAAAGTATTGGAAAGATAAGGAATTCAAGTCACATACCTAAACATAATATAGCCATTATACAACAAAACAACAGCCAATGTCAAAATAAATGGAGAGATATTGAAGCAACCCCACTAAAATCAGGGAGAAGACAAGAATATCCACTCTCCCCATATCTATTCAAAATAGTGCTAGAAGTTCTAGCTAGACCAATAAGATGAGAGGAGATCAAGGGAATAAAAATTGGCAAAGAAGAAGTCAATGTATCATTATATGCATATGATACAGCATACAGAAGCAACCCAAAAAAATTCTCCCAGAGAACTGCTAAAGCTGATTATCAACTGCAGCAGAGTGGCTGAATATAAAATTGCCCTAACAAATAAGTAGCCTTTCTTTATGCAAATAATTGGGCTGAGAAGAAAAACAACACCATTCACAATATTTAAAAAAAACAATATAATATACCTTTGGGTAACTGTAAACAAACAAGTGAAACATTTTTATGACAAGAACATCAAGCATTCAAGAAAGAAATCAAAGATCTCAGAAAGTGGAGAGTTATTCCATGATCATGGACTGGCAAGATTAACATGGTAAAAATGGATATCGCATCAAAGGAATCTAAATTCAATAAAATCTCTGTCAAAATTCCCAATAACTACAAAGACATGAAAAGAGCAATTCTCAATTTCATATAGAAAAACAAACAAACAAAAACAAACAGGAAAGTGAAAATATTTCTTAACAATAAAAGAACTTCTGGGGAAATCACCATCCCTGATCTCAAGCTACACTACAGAACAATATTGATAAAAATTGCATGTTATTGGCACAGTGACAGATATGTTAATCACTGGAATAGTATTGAATACTCAGAAATATAACCATACACTAATTGTCACTTGCTCTTTGACAAAAAAAAAAAAAAAAAAAAAACAAAAAACCAAAACTATACAGTGGACAAAGGAAAGCATCTTCAAAATATGGTGCTGGTATAACTGGCTATCATTATGGAGGAAAATGAAAATAGTCCCATATTTGCCACCTTGCACAAAACTTAAATCCAAGTGGATCAAGGACCTCAGCATAAAACAAAATACACTGAATATAATAGAAGAGAAAGTGGGAAAGAGCATCAAACTCATTGGCATGGGGTAAAATTTCCTAAATAGCCCTCCAATAGCTCAGGATCTAAGATCAAGAACTGATAAATGGGAACTCATTAAACTGAACAGTTTCTGTAATGCAAAGGACATCATCAATAGAACATAATAGCAACCAACAGATTGGGAAAAAAATCTTCACTAACTCTACATCTGATAGAGAGCTAATATCCAAAATAAATAAGAACTCAGGAAGCTAATCTCCCAAACAACACAATCAAAAACGGTATAGAACTAAACAGAGAACTCACAACAGAGAAATCTCAAATAGCTGAGAAGCACTTAAAGAAATGTTCAAAATCCTTAGTGATCAGGGAAAAGTGAATCAATGTGATCCTGAGATTTCACCATACACTACTCAGAAAGGCTAGGACCAAAAACTCAGGTGAGAGCATATATTGGGAGGAGGTAGAGAAAGAGGAAGACTCTTCCATTGCTGGAAGGATTGCAAAATGGTACAACTACTCTGGAAATCAATCTGGAGTTTCCTCAAAAAATTGGAAATAGATCTAAATGGAGATTCAGCTATGCCACTCTTGGGTATATACCCAAAAGATGCCCCACCATGCTACAGGGGCACTTGCTCCACTATGTACATAGCAGCATTATTTGTGACAGCCAGAAGCTGGAAAGAACCCAGATGTACCACATTGGAAGAATGGATTCACAAAACGTGTTTCTTTTACACAATGGAATACTATTCAACTATTAAGAATGAGGACATCATGAGATTTGCAAGAAAAAGTATGGAATTAACAAATATCGTCCTGAGGTACATAACTCAGACCCAAAAAGACATGCATGAGATGAACTCACTAATAAGTGGATACTAACCAAAAAGTGCATAATGCCCAGGATGCAATCCACAGAACTCAAGAAGATAAAATGAGGGGCCCAAGTGAGATTACCTCAATCTCACTTGGAAGGGAGAAGAAAGCAAACGTGGGGGAGGCGAGACTTGGGAGGGTTCTAGGTGGGAGAGACTACAGGAAGGGAAAAGAGAACATGATTAACTATTAGGTGGGAGGATAGGGAAATGGGAGTGAGTCCCTTAGGGCCAGCAGAAGGAATACAAACAGCCAACCTTGGGAGATAGGAAGTGGGGGTAGCCTCTAGAATATGACAGACTTGTGGGCTGAGAGACTCTCAGGACTCATAGGGAGGAAATCTTAAATATAATCCATAACAGAGGGAAGAGGAAACTTGTAGAGTTCACTTCCAGGAGAAAGACAGGGGATCCAATGAAGAGACTGGGTCGGCATCCCATAGTAAAACTCCTGACCAGAATTGTTCCTGTCTAAAAGAATTGAAGGGATAAAAATGGAGAGGAATATGATGGAAAAGAGGTCCAGTGACTAGCCCATATTGGGGTCTAGCTCAAGGGCATGCTCCAAGGCCTGACACTATTACAGATGCCATGGTGTGCTTATAAACATAAAGTAGCATTGCTGGCCTCCGAGAGCACCAACAAGCAGCTTAAGGAGTCAGATGCAGATACTTACACCAAACTAAAAAGACTGGAAGAAGCTGAGGAGGAAGGAGACCCCATAGGAAAACCAGCAGTTTCAACTGACCTGGAGCCCCAAGATCTCTCAGACACTGAGCCACCAACCAGGTAGCATACATTAGTTTATATGAAGCTCCTAACTCATATACAGTGGAGGACTACTTGCTCTTTCCTAGGTGAATGAAGATGCACCTAACTGTTGAGAAACATGAGACCCCAGGGAGTGAGTACACTTAGTTGGGTGGGATGTAGAGGGTGGGGACAACCTCCTAGAGACTGTGGTGTGGGGAGAAAGAATGGGAAGAGGAACTGGAGGAGGGCAGAGCAGGAAGGTGATAAAGACTGGACAGTAAAATATTAAAGATAATTTAAAAAGAGAGAGATAAATAAGTTAAACTCACCCTCAAAATTTGTATATCATTCAATCCTTTTGGAATATAATTATAATGTATTTAGTATAAATGACTTTTCACTTGGCTTTTACCAACCACAGTAATGAGTGACATTGTGTTATGTGGTTGTACAGGAGGATAGTTTTATCAAAACAGCATGGACTACTAGGTCCCCATTGTGTAAGTGTAAATTAGGCTGTATCCCTCCTGTCTAAAACACAAGCATAGAAGATCAAAAACACAGGAGACAGCAGTTGTTGGCGAGGATGTGGAGAAAGAGGAACACTCCTCCACTGCTGGTGGAATTGCAAGCTGGTACAACCACTCTGGAAAGCAGTCTGGCGGTTCCTCAGAAAACTGGGCATGACACTCCCGGAGGATCCGGCTATACCACTCCTGGGCATATACCCAGAGACTTTACCTGCATGCAATAAGGACACATGCTCCACTATGTTCATAGCAGCCTTATTTATAATAGCCAGAAGCTGGAAAGAACCCAGATGTCCCTCAACGGAGGAATGGATTCAGAAGATGTGGTATATCTACACAATGGAATACTACTCTGCAATTAAAAACAATGAATTCACGAAATTCCTAGGCAAATGGTCAGATCTTGAAAATATTATCCTTAGTGAGGTAACCCAATCACAAAAGTACACACATGGTATGCAGTCACTGATAAGGGGATATTGACCCAGAATCTCGGAATACCCTAGACACAATCCGCATATCAATAGATTTCTAAAAAGATGGTAGGAGAGACCCCTGGTCCTGGAAAGACTGGATGTAGGGGAACACCAGGACAGAGTAACGAGAGGGGGTTGAATGGAGAAAAGAGGGAGGGAAGGGGGCTTATGAGACTTTCGGGGAGGGAGGAAACGGGAAAGGGGAAGTGATTTGGAATGTAAATTAAAAAATAAAATAAAAAAAAAGAAAAAAGAAAGAAATAATAAAAAAAAAAAAACCAAAAAACAAAAAAAACACAAGCATAGAAGATGCCTTGGGCAATTTTCATGACAACAACAGAACAACCTTCTTCAGGTTTTTCGTAGTGCTGCCCATTTGCCTGCAAATAACATGATTTCACTTTTCTTTTTTTTTCCTAAGTTTTTTTTTATTTACATTCCAAATCATTACCCCTTTCCCGTTTCCTCCCTCCCCGAAAGTCCCATAAGCCCCCTTCCCTCCCTCTTTTCTCCATTCAACCCACTCTTGTTTCTCTGTCCTGGCATTCCCCTACATCCAGTCTTTCCAGGACCAAGGGTCTCTCCTTCCATCTTCTTACAAATCTATTGATATGTGAATTGTGTCTAGGGTATTCCGAGATTCTGGGTTAATATCCCCTTATCAGTGACTGCATACCTTGTGTGTTCTTTTGTGATTGGGTTACCTCACTAAGGATGATATTTTCAAGTTCTGACCATTTGCCTAGGAATTTCGTGAATTCATTGTTTTTAATTGCAGAGTAGTATTCCATTGTGTAGATATACCACATCTTCTGAATCCATTCCTCCGTTGAGGGACATCTGGGTTCTTTCCAGCTTCTGGCTAGTATAAATAAGGCTGCTATGAACATAGCGGAGCATGTGTCCTTATTGCATGCAGGTAAAGCCTTCACTTTTCTTAATGAATAAATACTGTTGGATTGTTTAAATGAGACATATTGTTACAACCTGTTCTTCAGGTGTTAAACATCTGGACTGTTTCCAATTTCTAGTTATTATAAATAGAACAGAAATGAACCTATATAAGTAAAAATCTGTAGTAACATATAGAGTCAATTGAATATATGCCCAATATTGGTATAGCTGGATCTTTTGGCATATTTATTTTCTTCATTTTGTGAAAATTCCACCTTGAATTTCACATGGACTCTTCCAGTGTTCACTCCCATCAACAGCAAATAAGTCTTTTGCTTTTCCCATCATCCTTGCTATCATTTGCTGTCTTTTGTTTAACTGTTCTTAGACATTCTGACTAGTGTAGGACAGAATCTCATAACAGTTTTCTTTTTCATTTTGCTCAGCACTGTCAGAGATGCCCAAGATCCAAGCCCTCTCATCAAGCTTCAGAAATTTATGTGGAAGAGGTGACAAAAATATTTACTCATGGATTCTAATAACAAAAATAAGACAGTGCTTCCTTGTCATTTTTATCTATCATAAAAGGAGTGGAATTATATGAAATATTGTCTCCTGCATACATTGACATTATCATAAACATTTCTATTATGTTATGAAGTATAGTGTATCTTGACTAATTGACCTGAGGATGGGGAGTGAGTGGAAGGAGGAACCTGAGATTTGTCAAGCTAAAGAACACATGTCCTAAAGCCACACTTTTTTGAACTTCGTGTCTACTAAGCAAACATTCTGTAATATATACTGTGTTTTGGATATGGTGGAAGAAAGACTAAAGGGAAGAAAAGGGATGCCTATAGCCCTCTCAGGATCCAGGCAGAGTAGGAATATGAAAAGGCAATAGAATCACAGGTTCCATTTAGGCTCACCCTAATCCTTAAGGCTGAGGAAGAGGAACAGCCTCAAGATTTTCTCCAAACCACATTATTTTCTTCCTTCCCACTCTTCATGATTCTGATATTTCTTTCCTTATATCTACCTGGGGAGCCATTTGTCATGTGGGAACTCCACAGAATGGCAGTAAGGTGCCTAAAACATGAGCTCCATCATTCTCTTGCATCAGAGAAACATACTTGATTTAGACATAGTTGCATACATTTGTTTAGGATGCAGTTGCCTATATTTCTTTGTGTAGGGTTCAAGCCCCAATTAATTTTTCATGTACATTGGTGTTTTCTTGTTTGCCTAAAGTTTTGGTGATCATATCGGTGAGACTTTATGGGTGAGGTTAAAGTAACATGGCAGAAAAGAGGGAGTAAGGAGGGTTTAAAAAGTCACTTCTATAATATAGTTTCTCCTAGTAACATCAAAGGTGTTTTTAAAATTTTATCAGGTTGAAAGATGATAAAATCAAAATAATATTTTAGGACCATCATTTTTTACTATATTGATCTTAGTTTCTTTTTTTTTCTTTTTTATATTTTTTATTTGCATTCCAAATGATTTCCCATTTCCTCCCTCCCCAAAAGTCCCATAAGCCCTCTTCCCTCTCCCTGTTCCCCATTCAACCCCCTCTCACTTCTCTGTCTTGGTATTATCCTACATTCCCTAATTTCTTTATCAGCCCATTTATCCTTTGTGTATAGGAAGGCTACTGATTTGTTTGAGTTAATTTTATATCCAGCCACTTTGCTGAAGTGATTTATCATGTTTAGGAGTTCTCTGGTGGAATCTTTGGGGTCACTTAAGTGCACTATAATGTCATCTGCAAATAGTGATACTTTGACATCTCACTTTCCAATCTGAATCCCTTTGACCTCCTTTTGTTGTCTAATTGCCCTGGCTAGGACTTCAAGTACTATGTTGGACAGGTAGGAAGAGAGTGGACAGCCTTGTCTAGTCCCTGATTTCAGTGGAATTGCTTCAAGTTTCTATCCTTTTATTTTGACGTTGGCTACTGGTTTGCTGTATATTGCCTTCACTATGTTTCAATATGGGCCTCCAATTCCTGATCTTTCCAAGACTTTTATTATGAAGACATGTTGGCTTTTGTCAAATGCTTTCTAAGCATTTAATGAAATGATCATGTGGGTTTTTTTTTTACATTGAGTTTGTTTATATATTGGATTACATTGATGGATTTCTGTATGTTGAACCATCCCTGGATCCCTGGGATGAAGCCTACTTGATCATGGTGTATGATGGTTTTGATGTGTTCTTGAATTCTGTAGGCAAGAATTTTATTGTGCATTTTTGCATCGATATTCATACAGGAAATTGGTCTAAAGTTCTCCTTTGTTGGGTCTTTGTGTGGTTTAGGTATTGAGTAATTGTGGCTTCATAAAACGGATTAGGTAGTATTCCATCTGTTTCTATTTTGAGGAAAAGTTTGAAAACTATTGGCATTAGGTCTTCTTTGAAGGTCTGATAGAACTCTGTATTGAACCCATCTAGTCCTGGGCTTTTTTTGGTTGAGAGACCATTAATAACTGCTTCTATGTCTTTAGGGGTTATGGGATTGTTTAGATCATTTATCTGATGCTAATTGAAGTTTGGTACCTGGTATCTGTCTAGAAAATTGTCTCTTTCATCTAGATTTTCCAGTTTTGTTGAGTATAGGCTTGTGTAGTAGGATCTGATGATGTTTTGAATTTTCTCAGTTTCCATTTCTGATTTTGCTGATTTAGATACTCTATCCGTGCCCTCTGGTTAGTTTGGCTAAGGGTTTATCTATTTTGTTGGTTTCCTCGAAGAACCTGAGGCTGATTTGGTTGATTCTTTGTATAGTTGTTTTTGTTTCTACTTGGTTGATTTCAGCTCTGAGTTTGAATATTTCCTGGTTTATACTCCTTTTGGATGTACTTGCTTCCACAGAAGAAATATTCATTTTGTTTGTTAATTTTATAGGCTGCTTCTTGTTGTGTTTACAAGCTATTTATGTTTTCTTGCTGCATTTTTAGGGTTACTTATGTTTACTAATCTTTAATAAAAGTCACTTTCACTTCTTCATTTCCAATCTGTATCCCCTTGATCTGCTTCAGTTGTAATAGTATGCCTGGTAGTTTGCAAGTCCTGTATGAAACATGAGTCCCTTTAGTATGATCAAAGATGAGCACAGTCTGCCAATGGTACCATCAAAATTTACAGGAAAATAGATGATGGGGAGCAGGTACTGTCAGGAAAGTCTGGGTGATGCAATGATAGTCATCCTTGTAGAAACACGACAGGAAGGATTTTTATATTTTATTTACATTACAGTTGTTTTATATAACATTAGGGAAATGAAAATTTTCAGTGTGAAAATGTGTGACTTGGTCAAGTCAAGGGACCTGCATGGGATAATCCTAGAGAAAAATAACAAGGCATAAATGATTAAACTTTAGAAGGCTCTACAGAACACCACTGTTTTTCTGAACAAACAAATGAATGTGTTTCTGTAAGGCAAAGGGCACTGTCAAAAGGACAAAGCAGCAACCAACTAACTGGGAAATGATCTTTACCAACCCTACATCCAACAGAGGGCTAATATCCAACGTATACAAAGAACTCAAGAAGTTAGACTCCAGAGAGCCAAGTAACCCTATTAAAAAATGGGGTACAGAGCTAAACAAAGAGTTCTCACCTGAAGAATATCTAATGGCTGAGAAGCACCTAAAGAAACGTTCAACATCCTTAGTCATTAGGGAAATGCAAATCAAAACAACCCTGAGATTCCATCTCACATTCTGACTGAATGGCTAAGATCAAAAACACAGGAGACAGCAGTTGTTGGTGAGGATGTGGAGAAAGAGGAACACTCCTCCACTGCTGGTGGGATTGCAAGCTGGTATGACCACTCTGGAAAGCAATCTGGAGGTTCCTCCGAAAACTGGGCATGACACTCCCGGAGGATCCTGCTATACCACTCCTGGGCATATACCCAAAGGCTTCCCCTGCATGCAATAAGGACACATGCTCCACTATGTTCATAGCAGCCTTATTTATAATAGCCAGAAGCTGGAAAGAACCCAGATGTCCCTCAACGGAGAAATGGATTCAGAAGATGTGATATATTTACACAATGGAATACTACTCTGCAACTAAAAACAATGAATTCATGAAATTCCTAGGCAAATGGTCAGAACTTGAAAATATCATCCTTAGTGAGGTAACCCAATCACAAAAGAACACACATGGTATGCAGTCACTGATAAGGGGATATTAACTCAGAATCTCGGAATACCCAAGACACAATTCACATATCAATAGATTTCCAAGAAGATGGAAGGAGAGACTCCTGGTCTTGGAAAGACTGGATGTAGAGGAATACCAGGATAGAGAAGCAAGAGAGGGTTGAATGGGGAACAGAAGGTGGGAAGAGGCCTTATGGGACTTTCGGGGAGGGAGGAAATGGGAAAGGGGAAATCATTTTGGAATGTAAATAAAAAACTTAGAAAATAATAAAAAAAAAGAAAAAAAGAAAAAAACATTACTAAATTGATTGAAAGAGGAATCACAAACATTTTCTGTTAAAATTGAAGATTTACATGAAAAATACTTCTGTTAGACTATGTTTTGGTTGGGGAATTGATTATATTATTATAAATTGATTATATTATTATAAATTGATTATATTGTTATAACATTGATGTTATAAGATACTAAGGAATAGTGATTGTTACTTCGCGTTATTTTTGATATTTTTATGTTTGTGTGGTTACTTTCTTTTGGGTTTGTTGGAAAAAGATTATTTTCTTGCTTTTTCTAGGGTGTACTTTCCCTCCTCGTGTTGACGTGAATACCCAAGACACAATTCACATATCAAATGATGCGCATGAAGAAGGAAGGAGAGGCCCCTGGTCCTGGAAAGGCTCGATACAGCAGTATAGGGGAATACCAGGACAGGGAAGCCGGAAGGGGTTGATTGGGGAACAGGGGAAGAGAAGAGGGCTTATGAGATTTTTGGGGAGGGGGGAACCAGGAAAGGGGAAATCATTTGAAATGTAAATGAAGAATATATCTAATAAAAAAACAGAAAAAATAACAAATGTTCCCATTGATTTCTCCTCTATAATGATACCATGTGAATTAATAGCAGAACAAATAATAGTAGTGATAAAAGTGTGTTTTATAAAATACATGTCTTAAATGATACTTAACAAAAACCAATTCCTCATAAATAGCAATAGTATAAAATAGCTATACTACCACAGACTTGCAATACGTTATGAGTTGGATATTGCCCTATGTCCAGAAGACACATGAAATTTTTTTCTTTCTCTACCAAAAAAATAAAGCAGCACTTTTATCTTTGCCAGATTTTGCCACCCTAACCCCATGTCAAATACTGAAAAAATTAGCCTAACCTAATTCTTTTTTTATTTTTATTTTATTTTCTAAGTTTTTTTTATTTATATTCAAAATCATTTCCCCTTTCCCATTTCCTCCCTCCCCGAAAGTCACATAAGCCCCCTTCCCTCCCTCTTTTCCTCATTCAATCCCCTCTCGCTTCTCTGTCCTGGCATTCCCCTACATCCAGTCTTTCCAGGACCAGGGGTCTCTCCTTCCATCTTCTTGGAAATCTATACTAACCTACTTCTAAATAGTCTACCATGCTTAACTTACCAGTGAGCAGCAGTACCTTTAGAGCAAATATCTTTTTTTTCCCCCTTTGGGCCATGATCTGAGTTTGCCTCTCAGAAGACTGTGGAGCTACAGACTTACACATCAAGAGAAAAGATAAAGTTCTGAGAGTAGGCATGGTTAATAAAATTAGGCAATGGTAAAGAATGATCCCTCTTGGCTTTCATTGCCAGAATCCTGGGACCACATCATGGGGAGGAAAGTGAAGATCAGTAACTGAAGGTGGCCATGTGTTTTCACTGCAATTTAAAAGTACAGGAATACCTGGGAATCTTCCATTTGTCTGATTTTCTATCCTTGGTACAACAGGAAAGTAAATTGTGGTATTTCATGAACAAAGACACTTTTCTGTCCTTCAAACAAGCTGCTGCTTACAATTAATTAAATAGTTGAATATTTACACATTTTAAGGAATGGATATGAAACTGAGATGTTCTCACATATAAAACAGTGTGCTTAAGTAAGAAAGTTCACCACTATTCCATGTGTACCCAGAGATGTACATGTATATTACAACTTTACTCTCTGTGAACCCAAAGTACAAATTCACCCAATTATACAATCAAATTGTAGTATTTCCTGGCCTTGCCATTTATTGATGGTTGTTTATTTTCAGGAAGAGCACTTTGGTTTTTGTTTGTTTTGTTCATTTTTATAGTTACTGTTTATTTTTTCCTTCTTTTACTTTTACAATTATTACCCATTTATGTATGTAGTTATTTATTCATTTAATTATTCATTTTACATCTTGAATGCTTCACCCTACCTCTTCACCCTTCACAGAGTCTCTTTCCTTCTCCTCTGAGCTAGTTAGGGTCCCCATGAGCTATTCTTGCACCCTGACACACCAACTTTCTTCAGGATTAGCACAACTTCTCCTACTGAGGCCAGTTAGTGAAAGGTTTCCATAACCATCAAAAGCTTTAAAAGTAGCCCTACTCCACATGTTAGGGACCCACATGGAGGCTGAGCTGCACATTTGCTACATATGTGCCATATCATGATTCAGCTTCTGTGTGCTTTTTGGTTGGTGGTCAGTCCTTAATAGCTTCCAATGGTCCAGGTTAGTTGATGGTGTTGATCTTCTTGTGGAGTCCCTATCTCTACCAAGGCTGTGAATCCTTTCCCCAACTCTTCCATAAGAGTTCCAGAGCTCCACCCAATGTTTGGCTGTGGGTTTCTTTATCTGTCTTAGTCAGCTGGTGGATGAAGCCTCTCAGAGAGCAGTTATGATAGGCTCCTGTCTGGATGTCCCACAGAGGAGCTGATCTCCTTTGAGACAGACAGAGCTTCAGACTGAATTGGAGAGCAGATCTCTGATTTCAGGTAGTAGGGTGGACTGAAAGCCAGTAAAGGCAATTAGAACAGACAGTAGGGTTATTTCATTGATACTGCAGCCAGAACTCTGCATCTTTGATTCTAGTCTTAGGTAAGAACACACAGACTTCAGCCTGTAGTTTCCACTTTTGAGCCAAGAATCTGGTTGGAGATAGGATTGGAATCTATTAAGGAAGTAAGGTCTCAACCAGTAATTCTCAGCCTTCTTAGTCCTGTGACACTAATATAGTTCATCATGCTGTGGTCATTCCTAAGCATGACATCATTTCACTGTTATTTCATAATTGAAGTTTTGCTACTGTTATAAATTATGTGTATTGTGTGGAATATCTGATATGCAGGATATGTGTCCCCCAAAAGGATTGTGACACACAAGTTGAGATCACTGCTCTAAACTCTACTTTTTTAAACAAAATTTACTCAAATTACTTTCTACAATGTACATTGGACATTAATTTTCTTATGTTTTTTCATTACAAATGGAATTTATTAGAAATATACAAGGAAGCGTGCTTTCTTCAGATTTATATGAAAATTGGCTTAGTGTCATTGGTGAAGAATCTCTGCTTGGAAAATTTTCTGCTATACAAAGGTAAAGGATACAGTAAACACTTGGTACACAAAGTTAGAATGAATGTGTTTTGAAGGTACATAGGCTTGTATTTACAGGATTATAAACTGGAATGATGTCACATGCCAAGAAGTTTCCTTTGCTCAGACATGTATGGCAACTTTATAAACAGGTACATATCTCAAGCAAGAGTGTTGTACCATGTCTGTAATCCCACCACTTGAGGGTCTGCTACATTATAACTGCCATGGTTTGGAAGACAGCCTGCTACACAGTTGTGTGCAGGTCAGACTAGAATATTGATTTGAATTCCTGTGTAAGACAAATTAAAAGAAGTATGTATGTATGTATAATACCTTGGGTTATTTATATCCTTAAAGTATTATCATGGTATTATGAATATTGCACATGTTAAATACATGTCATTGATTAGAACATGAAGCTATTACTTAGATTGTCTTTCTCAACTATAAGTACCCTAGAGAAGTCTGGGTCAGATATAGTTTTGACTTCTTTGAATCATTTTCCTGTACGATAGTCTATAGAATGATTTCTTAGGTAACAGGAGTTTTGAGCTCCCATTTCTATCCAGGACTCCAGCATCTCTGCCTTACCTATAGCAGAACCTTTTATAACTGCATTGAGTAGGGTCACTAATATGTTTTCTGTTCCTTGTGTTCCAGAGTGTCCCAAGAGTGTTACATGAATTCATACTGCATTAGATATTAAATGTGTCCCCATGATGGCTGGAAAGATGGTTAACTGTTTAACAACACTATGTTTCCATTCACAGAACACACATGACATGCAACAAGCTTCATTCATTCTATTTCCAGGGAACCTGACACCTTCTTCTGGGTTCTGTGGGTTGCAGTTATACATGAAGTACAGAGAAATGCATAAATAATATTTAAATTTTTCCCATAATTCTTTAGGAAAAATTGACATGCAAAAAATATTTTAGGCAATACTTTAGCTGTATATTCTTACTTCTTTTGAATTCTGATTATACTATGAGCTGGTCTACAAAACTTTTACCCCAATGTTTCTTTCTATTCAGAGTTTTGTAACATTACTTGTCAGACAATCAACAATAAAATTCTCCTTTTTCTATGTATAGTATTCTATTGAAGATTCCACAAGCAAACTACCTCCTGCTAAAAAAGCTCATCCATGTGCTATTAAAAATTAAAATCTCTACCAGGAATCACATAGACACCTACGTCTTATCTGTCCGCATAGCCCTTCATGTGCTATGGGATCCAACTTGCATGAACTCATTATTTGAGAGTGACATCTCAAAAAAGGTAAGGGGATCTGATTTTTTACTTTGGGAACAAAATACTCATTATGATCAAGAAATTGGGAATTCCTTGGAGAGGTCAGTGATGTTAAAAGACACTCTAGGACTGCATTCTTCTGGAGTGGAAGATGCATTGATGTAATTCAGAAAACATTTGTAAGGGAGATTTAGTTTGAAGGAAGAAAATCATTTCATTTTTGTTCTTTCTTTCCTTCCATTTTTCTTTCTTTTCAGACATTGATTTTTTAGATATTTATGTTTTAGCCAACAATATGCTGCATGTATATTGGTAAACCAAGAAGACTATAGTAAAGTGTAAAAAAAAAACCCTATGACCTAGTTTTTTTGTTTGTTTTCTATTGTAGCTGTACTTTGAAGCACATGATGGTTGTGCTTCACAGTGGTTAGACAATTATAATTTTCAACCAACTACACTGTTGGTCATATAAAAGCACATTGCATACAATTTTATATATATATATATATACATACACATATATATTCACAGTGATATAATGAATAATGATAAAATGTATGTTATATAATATACCTTCTGATATTTTAGCACTAACTCCCACTTGTATCAAAATAATAGTGTGTGTTTGCCTTACTTCATGTACATTGTTATGTACTTCAATCTTTTGTTTTCTGTAGCTCTTAATTTTGTTGTAAAACTATATGCATTAATATTTTTCATTACGTTAATTATTTACTTTATATACTGACTGCAGTACCTTGCTCTAAGTCCCACCCTCACAACTCCATCCTCCCCCAATTTAATTTTAATTTAAAACTTTATTTAATTTTTAATTTTTTTTAAATTTTGGGCAATGTTTCCAGAGGAAAGGATAGATATGGATGGACTGGAAAATGAGTGTTACTGGGTGGCATGATGCGAAATTTACAGAGAATCAACAAAGAACATATATTTTGAAAAGGAAAACAAAAAGACAACAACAAAAAAGAAAAGAAAGCAAGGGTACTTTTTAACAAGTAGGTTCCAGAAATTAGGTCCACAGGAAGGAAGTCCTGCGATGTTTCTCACAATGGTGTAGGAAAGCCCAGGGAACTGCTTGCTCAATTTAGAAAGTGTCTTAATTTGCTACTGTTGCTATGATAAAACAGTGAGGAAAAGCAACTTATGGAGGACAGGTTACACTTCACAATATATGTCTAGTCACCAGTTAACTACTGAGAACTGTCAGGAACCAAACTGAAGCAAGGAAGGGACCTGGAGGCAAGAACTGAAGCAGAAGCTGTGTAGGAGTGCTGCCTCCTGTCCTGCACTTCATGTCTCTCTGTCTCAGCAATAAATCATAGGTGGCACCATCCTGGAGACGTGGGCCATACAAATTCCATTGTTAATTAAGACAGTATCCCATAGACTTCCCTACATAATGGGCCAATCTGGTATAGCAGTTTCTCAACTAAGATCCTTCTTCTCACCAACTTCTTCTATTAGTCATTTTTCTATTGTTTTAATAAAACACTAGGACTAAAGCAAATGATTGAAGTAAATGTTTATTTGGGACTTAGAGATATAGAGACATTACTGGCCTTCAAAGTCATGAAAGAGGAGTTTGGCTGCAGGAAGGCAGGACAACCAAACAGGAAGCGCAGAGACCTGGTAGTTCTCATCTTAGGCAGTAAACATGAAGCACAGAGAGTACACTGCAAATGGCACCTGGCTTCTGTGACCTTAAATTCTAACAAATGACATATTTCCTCCAGGGAAGCCAAGCCACTTAAACCACACAAAAGGTGTCAAAAAGATGATATCACGTATTGTTATGCTTGGAATTAGACAGGAATCCCATTCAAACGATCACAACAAAACGATCACTCCACCTCCTCCCCACTACCCTGCTAAAAAATCACCAACTCAAGAAACCTTTGAAGTCATTGATGGGATTCACTCACAGTTATTCTAGCAGCATATCAGTTCTGAAATGTTACTTTGTTTAGTAGTTCCCCTATTCTTTGCAATGTGTATAAAATTTTAACTAGTTTAAGTAAGTTGCAAAAACTTATAGTTTCCATTTCAGACAGAGACTTCATTTCACAGGTTTATATCTGCTCATAATAACTGATGTTTTCCTCATCATTTTGGATTTCAATTTTTTTATTCATTTCAACTTTGTAAACTATGTGAAATGACAGAGGATCTTGTTTTTGCCTTGTGGCATTACAGATGTCTATTATACAAATCATGATTGAAAACTGTGTAGATATATTTGGAGAGGATGACTGTATCATTTGTGATGATAGTCAGAAGCGGTCAGATGACATAAAGACCTCAGTAAATACTGCAGGTAAGTCACCTGCTTTGAAAAAAGCTGTTTTGACAAAAGTCATAGATAGCCACAGTGAGAAAATCTCAAATGCTAATACTGAAGAATTAAAGATTTCATCTGCTGCTCCTCAGGTGGAAGTTCCTACAGGTTAAGAGAAGTTTTAATTAGTCATCAATTGGATTGAAGGATCATATCATTCCCTAATTTCATATATTTGTAAATATCTGAGCAGCTTTGGGGCATATTACGATATTAAAGCATGGGAAAGTTTTTTAGACCACACTTTAATTAAGTTATATATTAATATATGTATATATACATAGGTATACATAGAGACACAGATATATACATACTTTTCTAAATGTATGTATGACAAAGGAACTCCTTATCTATACCCTGTACAAATTCTAGAATATTACCTGCTATATTTCTCACCTTTCTTACAATGGTCCGTTAGTCATATAGGATATCTTGGATATAAAATTATTTTTTATTATTATTATTATTATTATTATTATTTTATTTTCTATATTCTTTATTTACATTCCAAATGATTTCCCCTTTCCCAGTTCCCCCCTCCCCGAAAGTCCCATAAGCCCTCTTCCCTCACCCTGTTCCCTATTTGCCTAAGAATTTCATGAATTTATTGTTTTTAATTGCTGAGTAGTATTCCATTGTGTAAATATACATGGAAAATATCTCTGATAAAATTGAAGAAATAGCAGACACAGGGCAATCAAGCATAATATCGCCTGGGTCTCAGTCAGCTTGTGTGCTCCCTGCTCCCAAAAGCTGGGCAGGTCTGTGGTCACCTACAAGCCAGCTCTGCTGTGGGACATCTGCCCTGCAGAGGGTCCCTACTCTGGGAGAGAGCACACCCGCATAGGGCGGAAGCGCACCAGCCTCCCCTTGGCGACCTCTGCTCCAGGGATTGGCTACACTGAGCCTTTGGATGTGCAGGGATTCCCCGATATAACATCACTTGGGGCAAGGCACATCAGGGCTCCAAAGACACTCAGGAGAAGGGCAGGACCCAGCAATTGGTGCCAGGGGAATCCCGGTAATCCAGGGGGCGCAGAAATAGCCTTGCAGGCTCACAGGAGGTCCAACCAACAGCCAGTGAGAGTATGACCAACTAACACGAGAGGTAACCCGATGGCAAACGTTCCTAACAAAAATCAAGGCAATATGGCACCATCCGAACCAAACTCTCCAACAGCAGCAAGTCCTGGATACCCCATCACACCCAAAAGGCAAGATCTGGATTTAAAATCACTTCTCATGATGCTATTAGAGGATTTCAAGAAGGACACAAATAAATCTCATAAAGAAATACAGGAGAACATGAATCAACGGGTAGAAGCCCTTACAAAGGAAACACAAAAATCGCTTAGAGAAATGCAGGAGAATATGGGTCAAATGATGGAGGCCCACAAGGAGACAACACAAAAATCGCTTAAAGAAATGAATCAACGGGTAGATGCCCTTACAAAGGAAACACAAGAATCACTTAAAGAAATGCAGGAGAATATGGATCAACAGATGGAAGCTTAGAGAAATACAGGAGAACTTGGGTCAACAGGCAGAAATCCTGAAAGAGGAAATGCAAAAATATCTTAAAGAAATACAGGAAAATACAAACAAACAAGTGAAGGATCTGAGCAAATCCATCCAGGATCTAAAAAAGGAAGTAGAAACAACTAAGAAATCACAAAGGGAGCAACTCCGCCATCTTTGTTCCTGCAACGGAGCAGTTGGAACCTCCAGGCACAGGGACAATCAAGCATAATATCACTTGGGTCTCAGCCAGCTTGTGTGCTCCCTGCTGCCAAGAACTGGGCAGGTCTGCAGTCACCTATGTGCCAGCTCTGCTGTGGGACATCTGCCCTGCAGAGGGAACACACCCTCCCCCACCCCCACCCCCGACCCCCACCCCCACAGTGGGAAAGAGCACACCAACACAGGGCAGGAGCACACCAGGCTCCCATTGGCGACCTCTGCTCCTGGGATCCACTACGCTGAGCCTTTGGATGTGCGGGGATTCCCCAATATAACATCACTTGGGGTAAGGCACATCAGGGCTCCAAAGACACTCAGGAGAAGGGCAGGCCCCAGCAATCGGTGCCAGGGGAATCCCGGTAATTCAGGGGGTGGGGGCAGAAATAGCCTTGCAGGTTCACAGGAGGTCCAACAAACAGCCAGTGACAGCAGGACCAACTAACACCAGAGGTAACCAGATGGCAAAAGGCAAACGTAGGAATGTTACTAACAGAAATCAAAGCAATATGGCACCATCCGAACCCAACTCTCCAACAGCAGCAAGTCCCGGATACCCCATCACACCCAAAAGGCAAGATCTGGATTTACAATCACTTCTCATGATGCTATTAGAGGATTTCAAGAAGGACACAAATAAATCTCATAAAGAAATACAGGAGAACATGAATCAACGGCTGGAAGCCCTTACAAAGGAAACACAAAAGTCACTTAGAGAAATGCAGGAGAACATGGGTCAACTGATGGAGGCCCATAAGGAGGCAACACAAAAATCACTTAAAGAAATGAATCAACGGGTAGAAGCCCTTACAAAGGAATCATAAAAACTGCATAAAGAAATGCAGAAGAATATGGGTCAACAAATAGAGGCCCATAGGGAGGCAACAAAAAAAAAATCACTTAAAGAAATGAATCAACGGATAGATGCCCATACAAAGGAAACACGAGAATCGCTTAAAGAAATGCAGGAGAAGATGGATCAACAGATGGAAGCCCATGAAGAGGAAACACAAAAATCGCTTAGAGAAATACAAGAGAACTTGGGTCAACAGGCAGAAATCCTGAAAGAGGAAATGCAAAAATACCTTAAAGAAATACAGGAAAATACAAACAAACAAGTGAAGGATCTCAGCAAATCCATCCAGGATCTAAAAAAGGAAGTAGAAACAACTAAGAAGTCACAAAGGGAGACAACTTTGGAGAGAGAAAACTTGGGAAGAAATCAGGAGTCATAGATGCTAACATCAACAGTAGAATACAAGAGATGGAAGAAAGAATCTCAGGGGATGAAGATACCATAGAAATCATCGACTCAACAGTCAAAGAAAATGCAAAATGCAAAAAACGTGTAACCCAAAACATTCAAGAAATACAGGACACAATGAGAAGACCAAACCTAAGGATTATAGGTATAGATGACAGTGAAGATTTGCAATTTAAAGGGTCAGTAAATGTCTTCAACAAAATTATGGAGAAAAACTTCCCTAACCTAAAGAGAAAGATGCCGATGAACACACAAAAAGCCTATAGAACTCCAAACAGACTGGACCAGAACAGAAATACCTCCCGTCACATAATAATCAGAACACCAAATGTACTAAACAAAGAAAGAATACTAAAAGCAGTAAGAGAAAAAGGCCAAGTAACATATAAAGGAAGACATATCCGAATCATATCAGACTTCTCACCAGAGACTCTGAAAGCCAGAAGATCCTGGGCAGATCTCATGCAGATTCTAAGAGAACACAAATGCCAGCCTAGACTACTATACCCAGCAAAACTCTCAATCACCAAGGATGATGGAAAGACCAAGATATTCCATGATAAAACCAAATTTACACAATCTCTTTCCACAAACCGAGCCCTGCAAAGGATAATAGGTGGAAATCGCCAATACAAGGAGAGAAACTACAACCTGGAAAAAACGAGATTGTAACCTTCTTGCATCAAACCCAAAAGTAGATAACCACTCAAACATAAAGATAGCTTCAAGAATAGCAGGTGGCAATAATCACTATTCCTTAATCTCTCTTAATATCAATGGTCTAAATTCCCCAATAAAAAGACACAGGCTAACAGACTGGATTCATAAACAGGAACCAGCATTTTGCTGCGTGCAGGAAACGCACCTCAGTGTCAAAGACAAACACTACCTCAGAGTAAAAGACTGGGAAACAATTTTACAAGCAAATGGTCCCAGGAAACGAACCGGAGTAGCCATAATAATATCAGATAAAATTGACTTTCAACCTAAAGTCATCAAAAAAGACACAGATGCACACTACATGCTGATCAAAGGAAAAATCCACCAATAAGAACTCTCAATTCTGAATATCTATGCTCCAAATGCAAGGGCACCCTCATTCAGAAAAGAAACTTTACTAAAGTTCAAAACACACATCACACCTGTGGGTGACTTCAACACCCCGCTCTCTGAAATGGATCATTCAAGAAAGCAGAAACCAAATAGGGACACAGTGAATCTAATTGAAGCCTTGGAACAAATGGAACTAACAGATATATATATAGAACATTTCATGCTAAACAAAAGAATATACCTCCTATCAGATCATTATGGAATAAGGGTGGTCTTCAATAGCAACAAAAACAAGAGAAAGCCCACATACACATGGAAACTGCAGAATGCTCTACTCTATGATAACTTGGTCAAGGAGGAAATAAAGAAAGAAATCAAAGACTTTTTAAAATTTAATGAAAATAAAGGCACAACATACCCTAATTTATGGGACACAATGAAAGCAGTGCTAAGAGGAAAATTCATAGCCCTGAGTGTCTCCAAAAAGAAACGGGAGAGAGCATACACTAGCAGCTTAAAGGCACACCTGAAAGCCCTGGAACAAAAAGAAGCAAATACACCCAAGAGGAGTAGAAGGCAGGAAATCATCAAACTCAGGGCTGAAAACAATGAAGTAGAAACAAATAAAACCATACAAAGAATCAACAAAACAAGGAGTTGGTTCTTTGAGAAAATCAACAAGATAGATAAGCCCTTAGCCAGACTAACCAGAGGGCACAGAGACAGTATTCAAATTAACAAAATCAGAAACGAAAAGGGAGAGATAACAACAGAAACTGAGGAAATTCAAAACATCATCAGAACCTACTACAAAAGCTTGTATTCAACACAACTAGAAAATCTCGAGGAAATGGACGATTTCCTAGACAGATACCAAATACCAAAATTAAATCAAGATCAAATAGACCATCTAAAATGTCCTATAACCCCTGAAGAAATAGAAGTGGTCATTGCAATTCTTACAACCATAAAAGCACAGGTTTTAGTGGAGAATTCTATCAAACTTTCAAAGAAGACCTAATACCAATACTCTTCAAACTATTCCACAAAACAGAAACAGAAGGAACACTACCCAACTTGTTCTATGAAGTCACAATTACACTAATTCCAAAAGCACACAAATATCGGACAAAGAAAGAGAATCTCAGGCCTATCTCTCTTATGAATATCGATGCAAAAATTACTCAATAAAATTCTTGCCAACTGAATCCAAGAACACATCCAAATGATCATTCACCACGATCAAGTAGGCTTCATCCCAGGGATGCAGGGATGGTTCAATATAAGGAAGTCCATCAATGTAATCCTCTACATGAACAATCACAAAGAAAAAAAACCACATGGTCATTTCATTAGATGCTGAGAAAGCATTTGACAAAATTCAGCATCCTTTCATGATAAAGGTCTTGGGAAGATCAGGAATTTGAGGCCCATATCTAAACATAGTAAAAGCAATTTACAGCAAACCAGTAACCAACATCAATCTAAATGGAGAGAAACTTGAAGCAATCCCACTAAAATCAGGGACTAGACAAGGCTGCCCTCTTTCTCCATATCTTTTCAATATAGTACTTGAAGTTCTAGCTAGAGCAATTAGACAACAAAAGGAGGTCAAAGGGATACAAATTAGAAAGGAAGAAGTCAAACTATCACTATTTGCAGACGATATGATAGTATACTTAAGCGACCCAAAGAACTCCAACAGAGATATCCTACAGCTAATAAACAACTTCAGCAAAGTGGCCAGATATAAAAGCAACACAGGCAAGTTAGTACCCTACCTATACTCAAAGAATAAGCAGGCTGTGAAAGATATAAGAGAAATGATACCCTTGACTACAGTCACAAACCATATAAAGTACCTTGGTGTGACTCTAACAAAACAAGTGAAAGATCTGTATGACAAGAATTTCAAGTCTCTGAAGAAAGAAATTGAAGAAGACCTCAGAAGATGGAAAAATCTGCCATGCTCATGGATTGGCAGGATTAATATAGTAAAAATGAGCATCTTACCAAAAGTAATACACAGATTCTATGCAATCCCCATCAAAATCCCAACTCAATTCTTCATAGAGTTAGAAAGAGCAATTCAGAAATTCATCTGGAATAACAGAAAACACAAGATAGCTAAAACTATTCTCAAGAGTAAAAGAACCTCTGGGAGAATCAGTATCCTGGACCTCAAGCTGTACTACAGAGCAATAGTGTTAAAAACTGCATGGCATTGGTACAGTGACAGGCATGTAGATCAATGGAACAGAATTGAAGACCCAGAAATGAATCCACACTCCTATGGTCACTTGATCTTTGACAAAGGAGCTAAAACCATCCAGTGGAAAAAAGATAGCCTTTTCAACAAATGGTGCTGGCTCAGCTGGAGGTCAACATGCAGAAGAATGCAAATTGACACATTCTTATCTCCTTGCACTAAGCTCAATTCCAAGTGGATCAAGACCTCCACATAAAACCAGACAAACTGAAACTAATAGAAAGGAAACTAGGGAAGAACCTTGAACATATGGGCACAGGGGAGAATTTCCTGAACAGAACTCCAATAGCTTATGCTCTAAGATCAAGAATAGACAAATGGGACCTCATTAAATTACAAAGTTTTTGCAAGGCAAAAGACACTGTCAAAAAGACAAAGCGGCAACCAACTAACTGGGAAATGATCTTTATCAACCCTACATCCGACAGAGGGCTAATATCCAATATATACAAAGAACTCAAGAAGTTAAACTCAAATGAAAAACTCAACATCACAAATATTACCTTGTCTGAGCCACGGTATATAATGTATGTTTAAATCATAGTGAGGTAGCTATATAAATGAAAGTCACTATAAGGGGTTTTCCTGCTTATCATACTTGACAAATTTATTCAAGGACCGTGCAGTAGTCCTTGATTATGGGTCTTTAAATATCACTGAAATTACCCAGATGATGTAACATTAGGTATTGTGGACAATGACATTCCTACTACAGTTGTTGAATGATATTATAGGTGTAGCTTTACATAGCCACAGTAACATGCAAAAGAAGTGCTGCCTGTGTTCTAATTTAACATCAGCACAATATGCTGGGTAGACCTTTTGATTCAGAATGTAACAAAAATTATTTTTTCTGGTTCTTTACAAAAGTTCATTGGGTTCATAGTGCATGAGACAATCAGTTCATTATTTTGGGCAAGTCAATGGAATGAGTCCAACGGTAAAGCTTCAAAACATTAAAACATGATGACTATTTGAGATTCAAACTATAACACTCTTCTTTGACACCCAGAGGTTTGTGGCCATCTCATAATGCAAAATTTACACAGTCCAAGTTCAAAGGCCAGATAATCTCAATAGTTTCTACATGATTCATGATAATATTTTTCTCTGAAACTCAAGTCCACTTCCTAGCTAATAAAACTACCTAAAATATGAAATTACATAGGTTTTTATGTCTATTAACTAACATATACCTAAAGGTAATAATAGGAAAGTATTAATGATATAGCAAGTACAACCTGAAACCCAGTTTGACAAACATAAAAAACACATGCTCCATATACACAGTCTGTGGTATATGGTGGTACCACCCATCTTCCACAAGGATTGGGCAACCCTGCCTCTCAAGTGCCATATAGTACATGTGGTCTGATTCTTGGGCCAGTTCCATTCATTTGCTGGTACTTCCATCACTTAAAATCTCCTATTTCTGACATCTGCAACATCCTATTACTTCTTAGTATCTTGACAACTTAGGAGATACCTTCACCCCTTTACACATAAACCACTCAGACATTCTGAATATGAACTCTATAACAGGTGCTCATGGCCTTGTCTCGCTGGCTTTTCTATGCAATACTGCTTCATCCCACCATTGCAAAGTTATGCTTGCATTTTAACATACACTGCAAGACTAGAATGGTTACTACTTAGTGATTTTGCAGCTCAAGTAACACCCAGGACTGTGGACACAGGGCAGACAAACATTCAGACTCATTTCGCTATCTGGCTTTTTGTAGCAGAGTGTCACAGAGGCTGTCTTCAAGGTGCCCTTGAGAGTCACCGCTATCCTAAAGAATGCCTTCCCATTTTGTTTTCATTTTATGCCTGTACTTTGAAGGTTGGCCTTGTCTCAAAGGCAGTCCTGTTAATGCAAAGTATTCTAAGCTGTTTTCAGGGTTGATGAGCCTTTTACTTAGTTAGCCATCGTGTCTAAAGTTTGTCTACTTCCACCAGGATGACATCACATTTCTTACTAAGCTGCACACTTTTCAACCCACTTGTTCACCTTTTTTACTCTTGAATATCACTGTAAGCACAGCTGAAATCATGAGCATTACTGTGATAGACTGAAGTGTAGCGACTTCTGGAATATTTCCTCCACTAAATAAACTTACTCACTACATTTAAATTCTATATCACTGAGAATTTCAGGGATGGATACAGATTACAGGACAGAATCTAATGTGTATGGCCTTGGGCCAATTCTGTAGAAGAGTTCTTTAGTCAGCCTGAAAGCTCATGATTTGCATTCTGGTCAATGAGTTTTCTGGTCTGAAGAACTCATGCAAGACTGGTTCATTAATCCAGCCTTATTTTGAGCCAACTGTAAACCACAGTTCCCAAGTTTTCCAAATGCCCACTATTCAAGTCTCCAAAGTCTAAGAAGCACATGGGCAGTTTCATTATAGAAGTGATTAAGTGACACCATTTCCTTTTTAATCACTTTCCTCACTACAGAGGTGATTGTTCAGAAGTCAGCTTAATAGAGCAAACCTATATTGGCTCAGCGTTTCAGAGAATCTCTAGTCTATCATGTCAGGAAAGACTTGAGGGCAGTGCTTTGTTTTGGCAGCAGGACCACAGGGCACTGTCTACCTAGTGCTTCTTTTAATTGCATGAGATATTTTGTGAACACACAAACTGCATCATGATCTTGGGCCATGAGGGTCATTCACAGAGGTCTATAATGAAAGCACTGTGCTAAACAGCTCTAGTGTTTTTAAGGAAGGAATGAAGAGAGAGAAATTGCATCACTCATAGTAATTACAGACTTTTGAAATCAGGAAAAATTCTGGTCTTAGTTACTTAAAATTCATAGTTTGTAGTGGTGGATAGTACTCACTCAATGTGTGTATGCTTTGTATATGTGAAAGTTTGATATCCAGTAAGACAAAAAAAATGCATATTTCTTCAAATTACCACTAAAGATTATACAGACAAAAGGTCACACAGAGAGTGATACAGTTTCCAAATCACTATCTTTCAATTTTTTTAGAATTTGTGTAATCATTTACATGTTTCTTCAGAAACTAATTTGGTATTTTCAAATGTGGCCAGTTATGCACAATCATTTTAAAATATATATTTTAGGCACAGAGCTGAAAATTTAGAAATAAAATCTGCAATAAGGCTCCAAGCAAAGGAGAATGGACAGCTTTCAAGAACCCCAGTAAGTACACACTTATGAAGTCCATTTTGTCTGAATTCTCTAAGACTTGAAAGAAATTTTCCTGTGTCCAGCAGTACCATATAACCACATTTTAGGAGATACAAATATTCTCCCTGTACAATTATTTGATATATTCATATTGTTACTATTTATTAGTAGTTATAGGAGTCAGGTTAATTCTCTGCCCATGAGGCAGTGCAGTAGTAGTAGGTTCTCCACTAAGGACATGATATATTTAGTCACAGGTTCTTGGTTCAGAAAACAGTTCCAGGTATGGGTTTGACATATAAAATGGGCCTCTCATCCAGTTAGAAAATGGTAGATTATTTTTATGATATTCAAGAGACTTATTTACTACCAGCTATGTCTGGAAATGGTATTCATAGTGGCAGGCAACAGGGTTCATATCTGCATTACATTGGTGATTTCTTTTCTCCTCTAAGAGTATGCTTTGCAGCTTTTTATTTTATATTAATATTTTATATTTTATTCCTGTGGTAAAGAATAGGACTATCATTACCCATTATAGAGTAACTTTTTCACTCATTTTATACATGTGTATATGAATATACTTTAGGAAGCTTCTATAGTATCAGGTATCCATATGACATTTTGAAAGGTCTTTAGTATTTGTTATACCTGTATTTTTTTTTTATTTTCTAAGTTTTTTTATTTACATTCCAAATCATTTCCCCTTTCCCATTTCCTCTCTCCCCAAAAGTCCCATAAGCCCCCTTCCCTCCCTCTTTTCCCCATTCAACTCCCTCTTGCTTCTCTGTCCTGGCATTACCCTACATCCAGTCTTTCCAGGACCAGGGGTCTCTCCTTCCATCTTCTTGGAAATCTATTGATATGCGAATTGTGTCTAGGGTATTCCGAGATTCTGGATTAATATCCCCTCATCAGGGACTCCATACCATGTGTGTTCTTTTGTGATTGGGTTACCTCACTAAGGATGATATTTTCAAGTTCTGACCATTTGCCTAGGAATTTCGTGAATTCATTGTTTTTAATTGCAGAGTAGTATTCCATTGTGTAAATATAACACATCTTCTGAATCCATTCCTCCATTGAGGGACATCTGGGTTCTTTCCAGCTTCTGGCTATTATAAATAAGGCTGCTATGAACATAGTGGAGCATGTGTCCTTATTGCATGCAGGTAAAGCCTCTGCGTATATGCCCAGGAGTGGTATAGCTGGATGCTCCGGGAGTGTCATGCCCAGTTTTCTGAGGAACCGCCAGACTGCTTTCCAGAGTGGTTGTACCAGCTTGCAATCCCACCAGCAGTGGAGGAGTGTTCCTCTTTCTCCACATTCTTGCCAACAACTGCTGTCTCCTGTGTTTTTGATCTTAGCCAATCTGACTGTACACCTTTTTTCTATATTGTTTTATTTATTCACATTTCAAATGTAATTCCTCTTATTGGGACCCCCTTCACGAGCACCCCACCTTTCCCCCCTCTCTTTTAAATCTAAGTGTGCTCCCACACCCACACATCCATTCCTACCTAATCCCTTTAGCATCTTGCTTCTCTAGGGCATCAGGCATTCACAAGAAGAAGCACAACCCCACCCCCTGAGGCCAGAAATGGACATCCTGTAGCAGGAACCATGGACCAACCCTTTTATGCTCTTTGGTTGCTTGCTTATTTCTTGGGAGTTCTGAGGTGTCCAGTTATTGGATACTGTTTTTCATCCTGTTGGGTTGCAATACCCTTCATCTCCTTCAGTCCTTCCCTACCTCTTTCCACAGGGGTCCCCAGGCTCCGTCCAATTGATGTGTGTACCTATTTGTATCTGTATCAGTCAGGTGCTGGCAGAGCTTCTCATAGTCAACCATGCCAGGCTGCATGCACATCTTGGTCTCAGCAACAGTGTTAGGGTTTTGACATCTGTGATGAGATAAATCCCAAGTTGGGGCAGTCTCTGCATGGCCTTTCCTTCAGTCTCTGTTCCAATTCTGTGCCTGCACTTCCTTTAGACAGGAACAATTCTGGGACAAAATATTGAGACGGGTGGATTGAAAAATCATTCAACTCAGATATATCTATCTAATGGAGGTGGTCTTTTCAGGTTCCATTTCCCCTCTCTTGGTCATTATGACTAAAGACCTCCATATTAGGACCTGGGACCCTCTCACATCCCTGGTGTTTTGGATTTTCTATGAGAAATGAAAGAGAAAGGAGACAAGCATAAAGAGACTTGAGGTGAGAAGTCAAGGCTAGTTGTGTGGATTGGCTTCAATGCATATTTGCAGTCACTCAGTGACAATTGTGAACAGGACACGTGAGTGATGCTTATTCTGCCAGAGAAAGGGATGGCTTCTGACTTCACCAGCAGGTGCTATTTGGGGTGAGTTAGATGAGAACATGTCTTGATGAAATGAATAAGTTACCAAGAAGAGAACTAGCATAGCCACTTTTTGGCGTGTCTTAGGCTTTTTATTGCTGGTAAAAGATACCATGACCAGGGCAACACTTATAAAGGACAAAATTAATTTGAGACTAGCTTACAGGTTCAGAGGTCCAGTCAAATACCAAGGCAAGAAACATGGGAGTGTTTAGGCAGGCATAGCGCTGGAGAAGGAGCTACGTGTTCTCCATCATGATCTGAAGTCTGTCAGAAGACTGGCATCCTCAGGGAGCTAGAAGAAAGCTCTCTTCTGATATGGGTGGAGCTTCAAAGCCCACTGCCACAGTGAGGCTCTTCCTCCACCTATTCTCAGTAGGCCTTACCTCTTAAGAGTGTCTCTCGCCAAGAATCAAGCATATCCCTACCACCACACTGTGAGTCATGAAGATCCTCCCCAAAGGTCCTCAAAGTCAGGAATAGAGTGCTTTACTTATGGAAACAAGGACTTGACCAGACTATCAGAGCAAGTTTCCACTTCAAGAAGTATCCACTTCATAGGATATTTAGCCCCAAGGAGCATAGGTATGGGAATATGAATATTCTTTCAACTGAGGCAGAGAGGCTATTCATATGTGTCCACAGATGATGGAGTGAGAAAGACAGAGGGAAAGGTAAGAACACAGGAAAGTCAGGAGAGGAGTTCTGCCAAGTGAGTGTCATAAGTCTGGTGAGGGTGAGTGTTGGAAGTGTGAAATATCTCCTTATGATGATTGATTAGTGGCATTGAGTTCTTCAATATGAATGGTAATGGTCTTAGAGACTTGGTAGGGCTGGAATACCCAAGGAAGGAGGAGTAATTATAGCCATTAATTATTATAGTAACAAGGGTTGAGGTGGTACTTAAGAAGTATGAGAGTTAGGGTACCCAAGGGAACATAGAGTTCAGAACCTTCCTTGCCTCATCTTGGGTCATGAAATAATTCTATCATCAACTCACAAGCTTCTTCCAGGGATTAACTCTCACAAGTCAGAGTGAGGAGTGGGATTTTTACCTGGGGAAGAAATATGGAATCCTGGAACCACAGGTTAATGTTCAGAGTGCATGTGTGGAGTCTATTTGCGGAAATGGAATATGTTAGTAGGATGGGATGTTACTGTGGCAACCATAGAAGATGACACTTCTAATAGGAGAACCATGGAGAGTCCTGAGGGAGAGAGTGTTAGAGTGGGAAGAGGGGGGACTTCAACCTGGGAGGTACTGTCAGAATCATAGACTGGAAGTGTATAGTAGAGAGTAGAGAAACAAGGAGGCCTTTGCTAAGGAAGAACCAGAGGAAAAGTCCCAGAAAGTGGGCTACATTACTGAGCTATGAAAAAAACTTCCTATGTTTAACAAATAAAATTTATAAATTTAGATATCAGAAAATATCGTAATGAAAATGTCATATATCTGAGGTCTTCTATGAAATGTTATTACTGGGGGCCAATGAGATGACTCAGTGTGTAAGAGCACTTGATTCTGTTGCAGAGGACCTGGGTTAGGGTCCCAGCATCCATGTGACAATGCCCAGTTTTTGGAACTCCAGCTCTTTTGGAAAGCAGTAACCTTTCCTCCTCAGATCTAACAGTAGGTAGGCCTTAGCCTACAAAAATACATTCTTGCAAAACCCCCAAACCTGTAAGACAATTTTAAAAATTATTATTTTGAAATCTCTGCTCACAGATATCAATTTCATAAAATATTTTCTGAATTTTCTAAGCATATTACACATGGTAAGTAATATTTCTAAGAAAGAAAAGGTGATCTCTACATTTAAAATTTTATTCATATATTATTTCAAAGTCTGAAAAGATCAAAGAAGAACAGTTTAAGTTGAACCAGTCACTGACAAAGAGTTTGCATGAAGTGCAAAGGAAAAATACTGAATTAGAAGAAGGAATATCCAGGTAAGACATCTATTTATCAAAGCATTCACCGACAACTAAAGAGTGATTTTACCAAAACCTAAATATAAATTCCTATTATGTCTGCATGTTTATAATAAAACAAATAGTTCTATTTTTAAACTCATATAAGAAACCTACAACACAATTTCAAATTTTCCAAGGCCAATATTAATTACTCATATCTGTGTTGATTTTGACCACAATAAGTGACAGAGAATGTGTTCTCTAATGTCAACTATAATCTTCCTTATGTATTTTGTATTTATAGTTTGAAGTATGTTTTTATTCTTTCCTACTATGTTTCAGATGTTAATACCCATATCCCTTTTGTGTGCTTGTTATAAGAGATCAAAATTGATAAAATTGGATAAAATTGGGTTTTCTTCCACATTTAAATATTTAGCCGTGATATATTATTCAGATATTCATAAAAAGATATACTAATACTCCATGTTCATAATCCATATATACATGAAATATAAACATGGTTAATCCTGTGTTTACTTTAAGAAATATACATGGATGGTTACATAAACTAAGTAACATAAAGATATATATCTTATATACTATATAGGAATTGTTCCATGGTATCCAAGAGGGCTCAAAATCCACAAGTAGTAAATTTTCATGTAAAGCAACTAACATGTATCTTTTTTATTTTAAGGCATCTATAAATTATATATAATCACTAATTGTGCTGTTTAGGTTTTGTCAACTTGACAAAAACCAAACATATCTGAGACGCATGAACCACAATTGAGAAAATGCCTCTAGAAGATTTGCCTATAGAGAAACCTGTGCAGATATTTTCTTAATTACCATGATGTGTGGGGTAACAGGATCATTGTGAATAGGTTCCACAACTGGCAGATGGTTCTGGGGTATATGAGAAATCAGGTCCTGCCAAATATGAGCAGCAATCCATTAAGCAGCCTTCCTTTCTGTCCTCTGTACTGTCCAGTTTTATGAACCAACTTATAGTCATCTAAGAGAAGGGAGCCTCAACTGAGAAAATGCCTACATAAGATCTAGTTGTAGGTAAGCTTGTAGGGCATTTTTTAGTTAGAGATGGAAGTGGTAGTGCTTATCCCATGGTGGGTAAGGCTGCTTCTGGGTTAGTTGTCCTGGCTTCTACTAGAATGTAGGCTGAGCAAGCCAGTATGCAGCACCCTTCCATGGCCTCTGCATCAATTCCTACCTCCAGATTCCTGTTCAGCTTGAGTTTCTGTCCTGACTTCCTTCAATGACAAACGGTGAATTGGAAGTTCAAGTCAGACCAGTCCAGTTGTTTAAGTCATGGGGTTTCATCACAACAATAAAAGCCCTAACTTGATAACTAATATGTTGCTGAATGACTATTATACTCTATTACTTTTTGGAATATTGTCAAATGCCTGTGCATGCTTAGCACATTCTTAGTTTTCATCTTTTTGAGGTCCTGAATACCGAATCCACAGACATAGAATGGCTCTCTCTCTCTCTCTCGCTCTCTCTCTCCCCTCTCCCTCTCTCCCCTCTCTCTCTCTCTCTCTCTCCCGTTCCCCTCCCTCTCTCTTTTGCTTACTCCCTCTCCCTCCCTTGCTCCCATGCTCCAGCGCTGTCTCTTATTCTTTGAGTGAATATACAGAATGATAGATAACATGAAAACTTTCAGACTTGTAATGAATGATGTCATTATTCTATCACCTGAAAAAATAAATAATACAACATTTCTCATAAATTTTGAGTCTCCCAACATGGCTGGCCTCTTTTGTCTGTATTTTTTATTTTAACTTTGATTTCTCTAAAGTATAACTAGTATTTTTCTGTGATTTAACATTATGCATATGATATTGCCTCTTCTGCAATTTATGAAACTGCACTAGTAGGGTCTCTAAATCACTTCTTAGAAATTTGTACTAGTTACTCACATGGTGCTATTTTAAATTCAGTGACTAAAGACAGCTTAAGGAATGAATGGACTGTGATTACAGACGGACAGATCGCACAGTAGTTGAGAAAGCAGAACATAACTTCAGAAAGAGGAAGCTGGCTGACCACAGTTCCATCCATCCATAGAACGTAGACAGAAAAAGGGACTAGGAAGTGAAGTAAGGGTATAACCCATGCCCTCCTCGATGGTCTACTTCCTTCAGCAAGCCTCTGCCTCCTGACATTTTAATAACTTGCCCAAGCATCATCAGTAACTGGAGCTCAAATGCTCAAACACTTCTCCTTCAAAATTTTCAAGTGTTTCCCCATATGTCTATATTTGATCACCTATATCTTAAAGCACTGACTGGCCTCTTTTCTTTGCCCAATTATCCCTCAAAGACTATTTGTCATGATTCTAAGTTTTAATTTTTGATTAGAACTTAACCAAGGTGCTTACACACACCATACATACTTGGTACTACTATGTGGAATGTATCGGTGTTTGTTTGTCTTGAATGTATGTATTCATTTGTGTGTATTTATGATTTAAGCCTCTTCCCCATCAAGCAGTAATTAAGAAAATGTTCCCACACGCATGTCTATAGAACAGTATGATCAATAATTGTCTCAGTAAATTTTCTTTCATTTCAAATCAAACTTGTTTCTGTCAAATTGATAAAAATAAACAACAACAACAAAAACAAAACAAAACAAAATTAACCAACAGAATAATAGAATATAATTTCAGTTTTCAGCATCTGCCTTCAAGAAGCATCTAACTGCCCGTAACTCTAGCTTCTGAAGTTTCAGTACATCTGACCTACGAGGCTACTTGCATTCCTGTGCACATATTCACACTGAGACACACATATATATAGTCAAACAAAAATCCTGAAAATTAAGAACAAAATTATAAGTAAAAGATTTATTTTGATATATGAAAATATGATATATATGTCGACATATGATATTTATAAAAATTCTGTTCATGATTTCAATATGAATACTTTATTCACCATTTATATTTCAACCTCTTTATTTTAAAATTCAGGCTTCAATCTCATTATAATATTTTAAAATACTCATAGAATCACACTTATGGTTATTATTAATTTTTTTCTTTCATATTATAAAACATATTACTATTTAAAATGTATTACATGTTTACACTTTAAAAACTTCAGTTACTAGCCAGGCATATTCTCATATCAGTAATCCAAACACTTGTAAAATACAATCTGGAGGATCAAGTGTTTAAAGCCAGATTAAAAAACAACACAAATACACATGAAAATACACACATACAATGATAATAGTAGTTTACTTACTTGTTTTGCATATTTGTCTAGGTATAAGAATCTGTGCACAGTGATGGAGAAGGACACAGATGCACATAAAAATGGAGAGTTTTCAGGTTATAATGCTTCAAGTACAACTCACTGCAAAAAGGATTTGATACTTCAAATAAGAGAGGAGGTGAATTTAAATTAATTGTTGGGATAAAAATTTCATCTCATTTAGTACAACATAAATATAAAGAGTTTGGAAATTTTTGAAAATTTGAGGTCATATTAAATAAACTTTCCTTTTAGATTGAAAATGTATCATATTTGTGTCTTGAAATTTCTATGCTGTTCTAAACCCATTAGGTATGTATGCCCCTGCCCAAACTTGAGTCATAGGAACCAAGTCCCAGACTCTGTATGGTCAGAAAAAACAATTTCATGTATTTTCCTCCTTCTATTGAACAAAGTATGTTATTGATCATGATTAATGAAAAAATTTTAAACTCACATGAAGACGTCATTGTGGATACCTTTAAACTTCAGAGATTTGAGGTAATTTATCAAAGAGAAGTAATTTTTAATGATAGTTGCAATCATTAACTTTCAAGAGTAGATTGCATGTTATGAAAAAAAAATTCAGTCTAGAAGGAAATGAGAAGGACTTCTCCACAGAAGGAAGCAAGGAGAAGTAAACATTAGGAACCTTGGAAAAGAGAAAATGTATCCAATTTTGCAAATTAAAATAAAAGCTTATGTTTTCTTCATTTCTGGGAAGAGATATATAATTTTCTTCATTTTCTGGAAGGGAGAAATACTCTAGCTTTATTTTTCTCATTTTTCAATTTTTTTCATTTCACATGAGACTTCCAGTTAAATTTCCTTTTATTATCTGTGAGGCAGAAATGCCTGTTGTAACAGACACAGTGGTTTGACCATTATTCCAATATTAAATTAGGTAAAAGACACATGAAAACCTGATTTATGTACCTGATAATGCTTAGAGAGTTTTCCTGATCTCAGTGGGAAAACAGCTTATGGGTTCTTTCTCCCTCTCCCTCTCCCTCTCACTCTTCCTCTCCCTATCCCTCTCCCTCTCCCTCTCCTCCCTCTCCCTCTTCCTCTCCCTCTCCTCCCTCCCCCTCTCTCCTTTCCCCTCCTCCTCCCCCTCTCTTCCCCTTCCCCTCTCGCCGTGTGTGTGTGTGTGTGTGTGTGTGTGTGTGTGTGTGTGTGTGTGTATGGGTGTGGTATGTGTTGTGTGTATGTGGGCATGTTGTTTGTTTAATTTGCTTGGATTATTTTAGATTTAAGGTTATCAATAGTTCATTACTGTGTGAAGTGGAAAACCAGCAATTTCATGCTGAAACTGCTGAAATTCATGGTGAATCCATGCCAAATTTCATGCTGAATTCATATGAATTCATACTGAAAGTGCTATTAGTGTAAACTTTTTTCTGCCTACTGCATTGCTAGACAATATTAATTGTTTTCACTCAGCTTGAAAGTCTTAAAAGAAAAGATCAACAAGAAGAATTCCAGTGCCTATGCGAGGAAAATGAAAATACTCTTCTGGAGCAGAAATTAGCAGAAATGACAGCCCCCCAGGAGAAACTTGAAGTGCAAGAGTGTAAAATAAAGCAGCTTGAAGAGAAAATACTCAGCCTCAAAACCCATATGGACAAGAATATGGTAGAGTATAGCGAGGTGGAAAATCACAAGAAAGCCATTGAAGAGCAACAGAGGAGTCAAATAGTAGAAGCAATAAACAAAGAGAATCGATTCTTACAGGTGACTATAGTCATCTCTCCTGTGTGGTAATAAACACCACCTCAAATTTCATTTTCAATGTATAGTTTGTATGACTGTATGTGTTTCTTCTGTGTTTCACAGCAGTTTCATTTATAAATTTCTGGAAAAAGAAGCCATGCCCTTCTATTGATAATCATTTTAGTTTTGACATGAGTGCTAAAAGAATTCATCTTTCAGAATTCCAGTTTTCAACAGGAAATCTTTTGATTTTTGAGATTAATTGAAACATTGTGGGAAAGAAAATAATTGTGATGTGGTTATGATAATGAACTTCAGTTGTTTATAATTTCCATGCCTTACTATAAAATTATATTATACTATTAATTTTTGAATTATTATATGAATACCTCAGGGATGAGAATATAGCCCTATGGTTGCATATCTCTTTGTCATGCACAAGTCTCACTGGGTTCTGTCTACAGCACTACAGAAAAAAATTATTAAAAAATTCTGCTTAAATACACTTGACGTTGTTGATAAAGGATTGTTGATAAAGGATTTGAACTCCAACTCCTTTCTCTTTCATTTAATATATTCTCTGCCTTGTGGATTCAAATGCAAAGAAAATTGCACAATAATTTGTAGGATGATTATATTTCAAATAAGTGTTTCCTTTATTTAGAATATATACATCAATATTTGTAATTTAAACAGAATTTTTCTGTTTTTGAAGCCATTTATTTGATTGAATCTTGGTAATTACAAATATGAATTCAAGGTGTTTTGATCGCATCAACCACTCCTAATAAATTTGAACTCTCCTTGGATGTCCTACTTTAAAATGTTTCTTTTTAATACTCTTTAGGATCAAGCTGCTTCTGACCTGCAAGGGCAGGAAAGACAGGCTTACATCATGTCAAGTGAGCACAGAATTCAGGAGATTGAAGTTGAGATTGTAGCGAAAACCTCTCGTACAATTTCTGTAGAAACAGAATGGAAAACACTTATAACAAAATATGAAGATGGAGTGAAACATGAAGTATGGTTGAGATATCAACTTGTAAAGTAAGTCAGACTTTAGAAGCCTAGAAAGCCAGTGGACTGAATTTAAACTCTAGTGCAATGACTCATGTGGATATTAGAGCCTGAAAGAAAATTATGTTCCAGAAATAACATCCATAAGTGTACTTTCCTTTAAAACACTTGTATAGGACAGACAGTATTCATCAACTGCTGTGCTAGGTGATGTAACTTTCTTCCTATTATTATTATTATGATGATGATGATGATGACTATATTCTTCATTTGCACTTCAAATGTTATACTCTTTCCCGGTTTCCCCCTCCCCGAAAACCCCCAAACCCATCCTCCCACCCCTTGCCTCCAAGAATATGCCCCTGCACTCAACCCACACCCACCCCTGCCCTTGATTTCCCCATGCTGGGCATCTATTGAGCCTTCACAAGACCAAGGACCTCTTCTCCCACTGATGCTCAATAAAGCATTCCTCTGTCTCTCCTTTGGCTGGAACCATGTGTAATATTTGGTTTATGGCTTAGTCCCTGGGAGCCCTGGGACTTCTGGTTGGCTGACACCATCATTCTTCCTATGGGGCTTCAAACCGCTTCAGCTCCTCCAGTCTGCCCTCCAACTTCTCCATTGGGAAATCCATCCATTAATGTTGAGAGATATTAGTGACCAGTTGTTGGGATTCTCTTTTATTTGCTGGTATGCAATTATTTATTTTCTGTGTGTGATCTTGGTTGCAGTTTCCTCCTTGTGTGAAAGTTTTTCTTCTTCTATTGTTTGTAGGACTGAATTTGTGGATAAATATAGTTTTAATATAGATTTGTCTTGAAATATCTTATTTCCCCTGTCTATAGTGATTGAGAGGTTTGCTGAGTAGAATAGTCTAGGTAGGCGTATTTGGGAGGTTGCAAGATACCTGACTTGCCCTTCTACTGCTTTTAGAATTTCTGTTGAGAAGTCTAGTGTAAATATGTTAGGTGTGCTTTTGGATAATACCTGCCCTCTTTTCCTTGAGGGTTCTAATATGCTTTCTTTTTTTCTATAGATTCTCTGTTTTGATTATTATGTGCTGGTAGGATGTTAATTTCTGGTCCAGTCTAATTGGTGTTCTATAAGTTTGTCTATGATTATATGCATCTCCTTCTTTAGATTGGGAAAGTGTTCTGTTATTTTTTTCAGAATATTATGGGGCCTTGGAGGTGAGACTCTTCCCCTTGTTCTGTTCCAATTATTCTTGAGTTAGGTTGTTTAATGATAACACAGATTCCCAGGATGTTTTGTGTCAGGAAATTTTTAGATTTACCATTTTTTGACTGATTTATTTCTTCTACTGTAGCTTCTATGCCTGAGATTCTTTCTTCAGTCTCCTGTATTCTTTTAGTTATGTTTGCCTCCATTGTTCCTATTCTCTTACCTAGGTTTTCCACCTCCAGGATACCATCATTTGTGTTTCCTTTATTGCTCCTATTTCCACTTTCAGGTCTTGCATTGTTTTATTTATTTCTATCACCTGTTTATTTGTATTACCCTATATATCTTTAAAGGATTTATTTGTTTCCTCTTTAAAGACCTCTACCTGTTGAATTTTTTCCTATATTTCTTTACAGGATTTATCCTTCCCTCTTTAAAGTCCAGTATCATTTCTATAAGATTGAATCAAAGGTCATTTTCTTGTGCTTCAGTTGTGGTAAGATATCCTGGCCTGGCTGTAGAAGTTTATCTGTGCTCTGACGGTGTCATATTGGCCTGACTTTTTTAATTATGTTCATTTGAGGGCTAGTATCCATCTATATGGCTTTGGTCCCTTGTTGTGTCTTTTATAGAAGGCATGGGAGGGGGGCTTAAATACGATGATCCTCATATGGAAGGCATGTGATCCATATCCTTAGATTGTATGGTTCCACATCTGCAGGCCTCTGTGGTTAAGTAGCTGCAGATCTACTGAATGTCTACAGAGAGAATGGGGGAGTTTTCCCTGGGATTTCAGGCTGCTCAGAGCAGCTGGGCTTGCTCCAGGGGACTCAGAAAGTAGGGACGATGGGTAGAGGACAGGAAGCTTACCTGTATGTTTCAGGCTCAGCAGACCTGAAGAAGGTGGGCAGACAGGTAGAAGGAGAGTGGAGGTCCATCTGGGATATGAGGCTGCTCAGGCTGTTTTGACATTTTTTCTCTTATTGATTTTTGCCTGTATTTTTTGATTTCTGATTTTGTGAATGTGTGTACATATGCTTCTTGATCTCTTTTGTTTCTTGCCTTTCACAAAGAAATAAAAAGAAAAGGCATGGAGATGGGTTTGTAAGGAGGGGTAAACCTTGGAGAATTTGATGGAGGTGAAAATTATGATCAGATTGCAATGCTTTTTAATAAAAAATAAAAATATGTAACATATATCCTTCTTAGACACTTAAATTATAAATAGAATAATCATGATAAGTTTTCTAAAACTTTTCTGTACATCTATGAACACTAAAATTTATTATTCAATATTATGCCAGTATATAATAAAATATATGACTCATGGGAAAAACAAATCACCTTTGAATTGTCTGAAGTAATTATAGCAATTTAAACTTTCAATTGTTATAGTAGGAATTCTCTGAAATATTTTGACTGGTAAAAGAATGTTTAATGGGAGATCCCATTTCTTCTTACAGCAATTTTCAAAATATAATTTTGAGAGTCATTTAAGAAAAGTATGTGACAGGAAATATTTTCCTCTGCAGTATTTCCAGCACTCGTGTTAAGTTACAGCACACCAAATCCAGTGTTGCCTTTGAGATTAGGATGAACAGGCAGTCACACATCCACACTCACCACAAATCTGCCTCAGGGGGAACCTGTGACAGGAGTCTTCAGAATGATCTTGGGTTCAACAGAACAGGGGATTGTGTTGAGGGCCAAGATTTAAGTCCGCTGTCGAGAAGGAAAGCTTGGGGGGATAGCGTAGTAAGGTTAGTTATGGTTTTGCCTCTCTAAGTGATTCAGGTTTCTGATAGTATTGTATTTTAAGTTTGCTGAAACACTGAATCAGATAGCTGACACAAAATTCTCATTTTGCAGATATGCTCCTTTGTTTACCTGAGTCAGTAAATAGAACACAATTGGAATATTTTAAATTTCCTTCCAACTGGAATCTAAATTAGATTTTTAGAGATTGTTGAGAAGACACAGTGGGTAGAGGTTCTTTCCATCATTTGACAACAATGTTCACTCCCTGAACCCCATGTAGTGTGAGGGGTGAGCCTCTTCAGTGTTGTCCTCTGGTATAACAGAGGAGGTGTCTAATGCACATTTAGATCACCTAAGGTATATTCCAATTACATTCATTTTTTAGCTTTTAGGTGACACTATTTATCTGGGACATAAGATTTTAGTGGTTTTATAAACAATCTCTTGGGTTAATATCTATCATTTTCAGTTAAAGTTTAAAAGTTAAACTCTTAACCACATGTGCATAGTTGAATTTAAGAACTCCTCCCCTCCTCTGATCTAGGCAAATCCACATTTTCTCTCTTTAGAAAACAAATGGTCCAAAAAACAAACAAACAAACAAACATACCAAACTTAAACCAAGCAAACTGATAAAACGACAATACATCACCCCAAGACCCTAACATCCATGAAAAATCACAAGAAACACAAACACGAATGCACGCACATATGCACTCATGCATGTGTACAAAATCACACAAAACTCATTCATTTATAAGGGTTTTAAATATATTTATATTTAAGAAAGCAAATCAGATAAATTTCTTCAATTTTATCAGAGATATTTTCCATGTAAATCTTTAATTTTATCTGAAAATGTTTTTACTTCTACCTTCAATCAATTTAGGAATATTTTTATACCTACCATCTTATCTGTACAATTTTTCATGAAATAGTCAGTTTTAACATGTTTTTCTATATATTTCTTGAGTTTCATCAGAAGTATTTTCCTTGTAGATTTTCAATTTTATCAGAAAATGTTTATAATTCCACTTTCAATCAATTTAGGAATATTTTTATGCCTACCATTTTATCTGTATAATTTTTCCATGAAATAGTCAATCTTAACACGTTTTTCTATATATTTCTTCAGTTTTATCTGAGATATTTTCCATGTATATTTACACAATGGAATACTACTCAGCAATTAAAAACAATGAATTCATGAAATTCTTAGGCAAATGGGGAACAGGTGGATGGAAGAGGGTTTATGGAACTTTCAGGGAGGGGGTAACCGGGAAAGGGGAAACCATTTGGAATGTAAATAAAGAATAAAGAAAATATAAATAATAATAATAAAGAAAAAATTCTAAAAAATTTTTTTTACAGAATGTTGCATATAAATATTACAGGTAGGATAGTTTGCCACTGAGTAGCAGTGCCAATTGCTAAGTAAACACAAATGTGTTGGACACTTTGCTCATATTAATCAACTCTCATTTTTACAAAAAAAGATTGGTTTATTCTTATTTTATGTGATGAGTGTTTCACTGCCATTTATGTGTGCACCGCATGTGTGCGTTGCGCATAGAGGACAGAAGAGTGTGACAGATTCCCCCTTGGAGGTCCAGGAGGATGTGAAAAGCAATGTTGATGCTGGTAACAGAATCTGAATACTCTGTAAGGGTGGAGGATGCTCTGAACTGTTGAGTCATCTCTCCAGTCCTTTCTCTATTCAACTCTCATCTTGACAGTAGAGCTATTTAGAATCTGAATACTCTGTAAGGGTGGAGGATGCTCTGAACTGTTGAGTCATCTCTCCAGTCCTTTCTCTATTCAACTCTCATCTTGACAGTAGAGCTATTTGGATAGGATGAAATCCACACACGTTCTAAAACGAGGTCATAAACCACACACACACGCACACACACACACACACACACACACACACACACACATGTTTTAGATATTCTTAAGAAAGTACTGGTGTCCCTGAATTGGAGATATTTTCTTCAAAAGAAATATATGTACATATTTATACATACTATATGTTTTATATATGTTCAAAAGAAATAAATGTATTCATAGACAATAAAAAAAAGAAAGGAAATCAGTCATCTTGTTCAAGTATCCTTCAGTAAAAGGGTTCCAAAATGTGACTCAGAAAATATTTTAAGTGAAGAAGTCTTTCTGGACAGCAGCAGAAACTTTTCATATTATCCAACAATAATATTAATTTCTCTCTATCCCATTTTGTTGAAAAATTTCTTAGTATGAAATTTCCCTTAAACTATCACTGCTTTTAGCAGTACCTAGTAAGTATGTTCTGTCATAGTTTTATTGCAAAGGCACGGTTAGTGGAGATTCTATTCATGCTGATAATATAATTGCTGAGATGGTGGAATTATGCAAAGAAAACAGAGCAATTACATGGATTGGAAATCTGTTGCAATTTTATTTTTATTGTATAGCTCTACTATTAAAATATTCATTTCAACCAGTGCTCCTGCCATAGAGTTTTGAAGATCTTTTCATGGATTCCTTATACACAGAACAGCAGGTCATGTTTATGTAGAGAGGCCCTTTGATTCATATTTTTTATTGTCTTTATGTATAAAATTTAAAGCACACAGGGGGGAATCAAAAAGTGTTTAGGACAGCATTACACTGAAATTATATCTTTAAATGTATTAATTCCATTATTGTATACTATAAAATATATATATATACCATTACTATAAAATATAGTATACCATTACTATAAAAAAGTGAATTAGCTGAGTTTTCATCAGAACTTTTTTTTTTGTTTTAGAAAGCAGCGCAATGGTCTAAGGTTTTCCAATTGATCCACTTCCAACCAACCTTGCATGAATCTGAAATTGTTAAATATGTCGTAATGCAGGCAATTCTCATCAGTCATTGCTGCAAAATTCAGGTAATGTATCCTTTTACAGGAGCATGATGAATTCCGATATAAAGAAAGACAGGATCCAAATATTTTGAAGGGATATTTCTCTTAATACTTTCAAGGACAAAAGAGGTCTGTGGCACTTGCAGTTTTCTTGCATTAGTTAGATCATGCTGTACTTCATAAGGAAGATGAAAATGTCCTTCTGTCTACGTGTAAGACACAGCTCCATAATGTGATCTTTGCTGCATGCCCTGCATAAGATACTGAGCTGTTGTTCATCAAATCTTAGGGTGAATCAAGAATGCAAAAACACAGGTCCTAAAATCCTATATTTATGGCTATTTAAGCTAGGAATGCAAATATTATAGGAATGTACAGCACCTAGCTGTCTAAATTGATAGTAAATGATAAAAAGATCTGATGAGACATGATATACCTGGAACCAGTACTGAGTTTATTATCTCTGGCCCTTAGTGCGTCTCTTTGAATGTTTTTATGGCTAAGGACTCTCCTACTGAATTTTGTCTAAATCTAAGGAGAAATTTTTTTAAAGTTTAGAGCTCTACCTCCAGATTTCCTTTTCACCCTTACTAAGTGAGCTTTCTCCAAAACATTAAATCTCATTGCTTCTATTACTGTCATGGAGGAGAAATTCTTGTCTCTTAGTGACTGTGCTGTGATCATTGGCTATGATACTCATGCTCACTTGCAAATTTCAAATTTTGGTTACACACTCAGTTCTATGTAGCTAAGCTTATTCTGTATTTGTTATTTTTAGATGTTTAAGATACATAATAAAATTATCCTTAGCAAATTTGTGAATCTTATGGCTAATATTGTGAGTTATATTTATAATAGCATGTAGAATTCTTCCTAATAACTAGAGTTAATTTTTTCCTTTGGTTCTGGAATGAAATATGTGGATTCCTACAAAATTTAAACAAGCTCCACTCCTGAGTTACTCTTCCTTCTCTGATATCAAGTCTACAAATGTTCTACAGTTGCATCTAAGGTAAAACTGGCTCACTTCATGTTTGGATCAAGTAGTACTGCAAACAGGAATAACTTAAATCGCTATGACAATCAAATACCTTTTTGTGCTTGATGCTATAACCAGACTCAGGGCCTCATACGTCCCCCACAACTGCAGTGATTCACATCCTTGCAGAAGATTCATGTATACATTGATAATTTTTTTTGCTTTTGACCAAGGACCTTGTTCAGGGTATTCTCAAATCCATTGTCTTTCAGTATCAGCCTCCTAATCATGCTTTGAGATTTGGGATTGGTTTTACACAAAAACAAGTAATTTTTTTTTAAATCAAAATAATTTATTTAATTCGGTGCTTTTCCAATATCTGTTCAGTTTGTCAACTATTATTCTAAATATTTCATTCAAATATGCCAAAACCCCAATATCCAAAAAAACTGTAAGTTGTTTCTTAAGGTAATACTGACTTTGAACAAAATGTTGATTTAAATTACTTATAAACCAACAGCTGGCCACATGCATTTCCAATGGAGCACCAGTCTATTCTGAATTCTAAGTCTAATTACCATTCTAATTCTTGGACCCTAAGGGCACATTTGCATGGGACTGTTTGTTGCCTCAGGACAGGGCCTCATACCCTATTGCTTTAGCTTTATTTTATATCGTGTATAGGCCACATAGTTAATCATCCTGTAGCATATGTTAGAATAGCTCATGATGGGACAATCCTGCCTCCAGGTATCTAAGGCTGAGTCTAATAGTAGAGCACTTCAAGCTAGATGCCATGATAACCAGGGAGACCACATACTTTAGAATGAGAAATATTAGATAAAACTTTATGAAGTTATTGAACGTATTTTAATTGTTTTCTTATGTCTCTCACAAAATCTTTCATATGTGTTTCCTCATCTGGAACTAATACTTGAGTGTCTCAGTCATCACATTGCCTCAATTTTAATCGGAAAAAATCAGGATGATATTTATTCTCATTGGACACATTACACTAAGGTACTTGGAATTTCTCTTATTGAGTTAGTTTAGTGAGAGTGGGTCTAACACCCTAAAAATTCATGGTTTTGCTGTTGCTCATATGTACATAGATTTTAGGCAGACATCTTTGGTATTTATTCATATTGTTGTGAGTCATCTTTTCTCTCAATAATGACGTACACACACGATCCAAAGATGTGCTTGAGTTGTCATTTTAGATAGGGATCTTGTCACACCATGTGGGGCAGTGATGGAAATCATCAGGAGACCTGGTTCTCTGTATTCCCATTGCTACTCTGTGAGTTCTGTCAACTTAGCCATCTTATTTACATTTGTCTTCATTTTATTTTATTTTTTAAAAGATTTATTTATTTATTTTATGTATAGGTGTACACTGTGACAGTTATCAGACACATCAGAAGAGAGCATTGGATCTCTATTTCAGGTGGTTGTGCGCCACCTCATGATGGCTTGGAATTGAACTCAGGACTTCTGGAAGATCAGTGAGTGCTCTTAACTGGTGGGCCATCTCTCCAGCCCTTGTCTTCATATTAAACAAGGAATTTTGTTGACTAATTTAGAATGTTGTGTGGAGGTGAGAGGAAGATGTTGTCTACAGGTATCCTATCTATAGCTTACCTCATGCAATTCAGCACAGGGGCAGGAGACAAGAAAATCAGGAAGATATGGGTTCACAAAGGTAGCCAGACTCCATTCTTGTCTCACAGCAGAGAGAGCTTACAAGGGGAGGAAAAGGCAGACCTCCTGTTCCCTTGCAGAGAGATAGATCCTGGACATTGGATCCATAAAGAGAAATCTGAGAGATAGTGGAGGAATCTGGGACTAGGGTAGCATTTCTTTTATTTGTAGAGCAGAAGGGCCCAACGTTCCTCTGTTCCACCCCATATGCCCTTTTGTTCTATCACTGGTATCTTTTTGGAGCTGGTATTCTTAGACACTGTTGTCTCCTACATATGCTGCTATGTCTTGGAGTTTGTTGTCTACGAACAAATTACCAAAAACAGAATTTTGAAAAAATTAAGCAATTGAGTGTATCTCAGCTGTAGAATTATGGTCATTTGGATGTCCCCTGACAATTGCCCCTTTAATGACGGCCCATGTGGGTCACCCAAATGAACAATATGATACTATGACAGTGGCTGGTGACATATGAATTTACGAAAAAGAAAGGAAAAAGGCATAAGTCAAGAAACTACACTATGGGAAGCTGTACTGGGCAAATTCTGCAGGATCATACAACTCTGTGGAAGGGGAAGTTTTTATTTTTAAGTTTTTTAGGTTACTACAAATGAATTTCATCATAGCATTTTCTTATGTGTCTGTCATACTTTGTTCTTATTAATCCACCAGCACCCACTGGCTTTCCCCATACACACAGCAGTGGTGCTCTGATCTGAACAAAGTCTGTGCTGACTGAGACTCACAACATGGCAGCATCATTGCATCACCATCACCATCACCATCACCAAGCACTTCTTTGCTTGCAGATCTCTTGGTGCTACCCTGATGTATTAGAAAAAAACAACCTGTGGGAAAATTTAAACATAAAATCTGATAGTGAAAATAGTTATGGAAATTCATAACGACAATACTAGAGGAGTTGCGATTTGTTTAATCTAAATAATTTTATTTAAGTACATTCTAGTAATTTCCACCAGTCAGTCCCTCTCCCACACGTCATTCCATTCCTGCTTCCTGTTGCCCCAGAGTGGATGGTTCCCCACCACCACCCTCCCTTGTTCCTGGGACCTCAAGTCCTTCAAGGTTTCAGCACATCTTCTCCCATTGCTATTAGAACAGGCAGGCCCCTGCTACATATGTGCAGGGGCCTTGGACCAGCTTTTCTATGCTCTGCTTGGTGGCTCAGGCTCTGGCAGCTCCTGGGGGGTCTGGGTTAGTTGTGAATGGTGATCTTCATATGAGGTCGCTCTCCCTTCCAGCTTCTTCCATCCTTCCATAATTAAACCATCAGGTCTCCCAACCTCAGTCCGATTGTTGGCTGTAAGTATCTACTTCTGTGTCAGTCAGCTGCTGGTAGGGCCTGTCAGAGGACAGCCATGCCTGGCTCTTTTCTGTAAGCACATCAGAGCATAGGAGTGTCAGCCCTTGGTGGCCTTCCATGATACGGATCCAAAGTTGGGCTTGTCATTCGACTGCCTTTCCTTCAGTCTCTTCTCTATTTTTGTCCCTGAAGTTCTTTTAAATAGGAAAAAGTCTGGGTCAGGAATTTTAACTGTGGGTTGGTAACCCTATCCCTCCATGTGAGTCTAGGTCTATCTCCTGGAAGTAGACTCTTCAAGTTCCCTTTCCCCAAAAGCTAAGGTGACCCCCAATAAGTACTGAGAGAGTCTAACTTCCAGGAACTCTGGTACTTTCTACAGGGTCTTTACACCTCTCATTCCCCAAGGCTGTTTATTTCCATTCATTTCCTTGATCCTCTAGGCTTCTCTCCTGTCCCTTCCTGCATGTCTGATCCTGTTTACCCCCACCGAGATACCTCCCTCCCTCTGCCTCCTGGTGATTATTTCCTTCCCTCTTCCATGTGGGATTGAGGCCTCCTCATTTGGGCATTTCTGCTTGTTACAACCTAAGGTCTGCAGGTTGATTCTATACTTTTTGTCTACTATCAACTTATGGATAGCATTCATGTCCTTTTGGGTCTGAGTTACCTCATTCTGCATATTTTCTAGTTCCATTCATTCGCATGCCAAATTCATGATGTCCTAATTTTTAATAACTGAATAGTATTCCAATGTGTAAATGAACCACATTTCTGCATCCATTCTTTGGTTGAGGGACATCTGTGTTGTTTTTAGCCACTGGTTATTACAAATAGAGCTGCTATGAACATGGTGGAGTATGTGTCCTCCTGCTATGGTGGGGAGTCCTTTGGGTATATTCCCAAGAGTGGTATAGATGGGTCATCAGGTAGAACTATTTCCAAGTTTCTGAGGAATCGACAGATTGAGTTCCAGAGTAGTTGTACCAGATTGCAATTCCACCAGCAATGGGCGAGTGATCCTCTTTCTCCACATCCTTCCCAGCAAGTGCTGTCATTTGCATTGTTGATCTTAGCCATTCTGATTGGAATGAGGTAAAGTCTGAGGGTCATTTTGATTTAAACTTTGCTAAAAACAGTAGTTCTATTAACCTCATGGTATTGTTACAGGGACAGAGAAATCAATCAATGGAATGGAATTGAAGACCCAGAAGTAAACCCATAGACTTATGGACACTTGATCTTTGATAAAGAAACAAACAACAAAAACCATACAGTGGAAAAATGAAAGTATCTACAATAAATAGTGCTGGTGTAACTGGTAGTCTGTTCTATGTAGGAGACCTAATATATATCCATATTTATCACCTCAAAAGCTTAAATCCAAGCGGATCAAGGTCCTCAACATCAAACCAGATACACTGAGTCTAATAGAAAAGAAAGTGGAAAAGAGACTCAAACTCATTGGCACAGGGGGGGAAATTCCAGAACAGAACACCAATGGCTCAAGATCTAAGATCAATAATTGATAAATGGGACCTCATGAAACTGAAAAGCTTCTGTAAGGCAAAAGATGGCATCATTAGCACAAATCAGCAATCTACAGATTGGGAAAAATTCTTCACTAACTCTACCTCCTACTGGAGGCTAATATCCAAAATATATAAAGAACTCTGCAAGTTAATCTTCCAAAACCCTAATGACCTAAATAAAAAATGTGGTACCCAGCTAAACAGAGTATTTACAACAGCGGAATCTTGAAAGGCAAAGAAACACTTAAAAATATTCAAAGTCCTTTGTTATCAGGGGTTGTGAATTTGATGTTAAGTGAAACTTGAAGAATGTTATTCCTTGAATCACCACAAGATACTCTGGATACTCACAAGGGAAGATAAATTAATTAGACAGACTAAAGAAGTGTCGAAGGATACACGGCCTTCTTACTCTTGTTTAATCTTACAATCGTCATAAACATGTGTGCATCAAATAACTCTTTGCCATATTATAACAATTAGATTCGAAAGAAAAGCCTGCAGGCTCCTTATGGTTCTACATTATTAGAAAGAGGGGACAAAAATAGCCTACAAATGATGTGTTTCCTAGTGATTCATAGTTTTGGGACTTCCATAAATGATTCCCATGACTTGCTCTCTGTTGGAGAGATGCTCTTCTGTCCTTTGCCACTATCATAAGTTCACAGTTAATGTTCATGTTCTAGAGGGCCAAAATTTAAAAACTCTCGTACAAGTTAAGTGTCTATACTTCTGCGCTCTTCGTCTACTGAAGTAAGCATCCCTTCCCATGCCATATGTGAGATTAGGGAAATAACTACTTTTATACTGTCATGTATGTTGCCAAAATATCCACTTTCTCTGCATCACGTCTCTCAAGAAAAACATCTGAGGAACACCTCTGTCAGAACTGTTGCAAACCTTTGGTAAAGCATTTTCCATTCTTCACAGGCAAATACAGAATATGTGGCATACTCTTTGAATTTGAATGAAGTCTTAAATCCCCATGCTTTTATGAAGGTTTAAAAATTACTCTTATTAGTTTCTCAAATAGTGTTATGAGATGAATATACATTATTGGTCTAGTTCCATAAAAATATCTAGCCCCATTCTTGCCCCATTCTTGTTCTTATGGTCAGGATCAGATTGTTCTTGCATTTGACCCCCATTATAATCCAGAATAAAGCACCCTATGTGGTAAGGAACCATAACAACAGGGATTATTTGGTTTCTGGTTCATTTCTCTGATTTGTTCCAGGCTTCTAGGATGGCTAGTTTATACTGAAAGTATCACTGAGTTCATGGCAAGCAGGGTAGGTTGTTAAGCTTCCAGTGGTGAAGCAAAGTATTTCAGTTATAAGAGGATAATTCGAATCAGAATCAAGGAAAACAAAATATGAAATGCCGTTCTTACTAGTGCTTTATGCTGTGTGAGTTATAAAATGGAAAAGTCCTTTGAGCAAATGAAAGCTTATTTCTCTTGAAAACATACTTTGAAAGTATGAATTGAATTTTTTGTTGTTTTATGAACATCTGTTTTGTGTTGGTTTTTAATTTGCAATTATCTGCAAACATCTCGGTATGATTCCATACTGTTATGTGTTAGAAGAAGGCATATCAATCACCAAAGATATGCAATATTTCCATGACCCGTCCAGCAGGTCTAGTTATTCAGGGTCCCGAAGAGGCGCTACCTGAGGGTCAAAGAGGGGGAGAAAGAAAGGAGACCAAGCAAGGTTCCATTGTCAAGGTCTCGTTTTTTGTCACACAGGCAGCATGTTTTAAGCAGTGGGGATGAGGAAGTTGGGAAGGGGAGCTGGGGGAAGTGAGCTATGGGCCAAGCCCTGAATGAGGAAGTTGGGAGGGGGAGCTAGGGGGAAGTGACCTTTGCAAAATGCAAAGGAGGGAGGGGTCAAGGTGTTCTTGGCAGCAGGAAGCACAAAGGGCATCTGGTGAAGACCTCTGGTATCTGCCCACATAGGGACATTCTGCAGTTAATGGTGGAGCGATCCGAAGTTACTCTCGGACTGGCAGTTCCTGGGCGGGTCTTTGTTCAACAATCTCATGGTCATAAGACAGCCATGGCTGAATGACCTTGTTTGGCTCCCCACATTTCCAAAGAAATATACAAAATTAAATACATGCAATATGCTTACAGTGCTTCTTGGGGTTGGCAGTAGTTATGGCCAAATGGCCAGAGAAGAAAGAAAAATTAGTTTTTGGCCACCCTCACCCATCCCTGCTCACTGGAGCCCTGCCCAGGCAGGTCCATCCTTAGGCAGGCCTGGTGAGCAGAAGGGGCTGGGCGTGGCAGGCACCACGTGCCCCGCGGGGGATGGGGATGCAGTGCATGGATGAATGCTCGCATGGCCTGGATCCAGCAGGAGCAAAGGGCTGGCCAATGCTCTGTAAATGCAGATTTTGGAGATCTAGCAGTGCATGAGTTGGGTGGCTTCTGCCTCCAGTCCTACTTCCGGTGCTCTGAGCGCTGGGCAGCGGGGAGAGAAGCACCAGCAGTGGGTGCCCCGGACCTGCACTCCACCGCCTCCTCCCCGCCTCCCACGCACGGCCCCAATGCGCTGCCCCTGGGTTTGCGGTGGACTGTGCGGCGCCTGCTCAAGTCCCCATAGCTGTCATTGTGGTCTTCCTCATTGTCCAAGGCCGAGTTGGGCACAGTGAGCACTGGCTGCTTGTCATAGTCTCCAGCAGCACCTCGCTCTGCTGTGCCTGCTGCCAGAGCGGCCTCACCTTCTTCAGCTTACCCAATGGAGCTGCCCACGCGCACCCGGGTCCACTCGTCCCCATGCTGGTCGGCTCCCTGCAGCACCACCAGTTCCACCCAGGCTGGCGGAACTGGTTGAACTAGGCCAGCACTTCAGGCCTGGACTACCTGCCTTAGGCACCTGCACTGTCACTCTGAGTGGAGTGGGTGGCCCCCGGCCCAGGCAGCTTGGCCCTGGGCCTTGGAAGAGCCATGCACAGCCAGGGAGGGTATCCAGGGATTTTATGAGGAGATAATTGACTTTTATAACTTCATAGCCCCTTGTCCTGAAGAAATAGCCATGAGAAAGTAGCTGGTGAAACAGATCACAACTGTGGTGAAAGACCTCTGGCCCACAGCTGACATGCAGATGTTTGGGAGCATTAGTACAGGCCTCTATCTTCCAACAAGTGACAGACCTCTTTGTCTTTGGAAAGTGGGAATGCCCTCCGCTACAGTTGTTGGAACCAGTCCTTCGGAAGCACAGCTTGGCTGAGCCACGCTCCAACAAATTTCTTGACAGAGCTACTGTGCCCATCATAAAGCTCACAGATCAGGAGACTGAAGTTAAAGTCTGAAAACAAAAATGGAGAGGTATATCTTCAACAAATTCCCATTAGTGCCATTCTGCCCCAGTATAACACTGTGATTGAGGGCATTACTGGATTCTTAGTTCAGACCCTGCTCTGCCCCTGCTCATGATTTTAGTGAAAGTACATAACGTTTCTGTGTCTCAGCTATAAAACAGGAATAAATAATGTTCATCTCATGGATCTGTTAATAATAATACAATGATGCGCTTGTAACAGGGCCTGTCACATAGAAACATGAAATGACCATTAGCTGTCATTAGGTGAGCCTTAGCTTGTGCTCCTTATTTATCTCTGTACTCTAAGAATGACGGTAAACCTCAGCCAGCAACAACTTAATACTGTCCTGATAAGACAGGAGTTTATTCACAGGAGGGATCTCAACATGAAAAAGAAATTAAAGTATTGGAAAACATGTCTTACCTTTTCCAAATTCAACTCATCATCTTGCCTGGCTTGGAATGTATATAAGGCTTTGCAAAAATGGTTGCTGGCTTGGGACACAATAGAGCCTAGAGTTTTGGAATAAATTATACTTACCATGTTGACTTAGTAGGCAAAATGAACGTAATCAGGAGTCTTTGACAGTATGATGCACAGTTGAATTTTTTCAAGAATTTTATAATTTTATCCATATCTATGTATTGTTCAATAAATATCTATAATATACCCAACATGTATATAAAATGTGCATATTATAGAACCAAAACCCAGATTGTAACACAGAAAATAAAATTCTGGAGAAAAAAAAAGAACTTCCAATGAAAGATTTATTCCTTCAGAACATAGGTTGATTTAATCAGTCTAGAACAGTGTTCTATGCTAGAGAGTAAGAAATTGAGTTGATCAAAAGTTTTATAGACATTTGTGGGTTCAAAAGCTTTTTATGATTGAAAAGATTTATAACTAGCAAATGACTTTAAGGAAGAACTACAGAACTTTCCACTGTAGAAAGGGTTGTTTTGATTTATTTCACTAATTGCAACACATGTGCTTTTCTGTTGTGAAAATGAATGTTTTCTTCATATGTTAGATATCAGCAGTACCATATATATCCATTTATTATATTCTCAGTATGTCTTTTATTTCATAGAGTGCATTATTGAAGAGAAAGGAGAATAGTCTAGCTTTCTTTTGTTTTGTTTTGTTTTATAGGTGGGTGTCACTAGGTTTGCCTGAACGGCCTGGAACTTGCAGTGTAGATCAAAATGACTTTCTTTTTTTTTTTTATTTTTTTGGATTTTCAAGACAGGGTTTCTCTGCGTAGCCCTGGCTATCCTGGAACTCGCTTTGTAGACCAGGCTGGCCTCGAACTCAGAAATCCACTTGCCTCTGCCTCCCAAGTGCTGGGATTAAAGGCATGCGCCACCACCGCCCGGCTTCAAAATGACTTTGAACCCAGATGAATCTGTCTGCTGCTGGAGGGCTGAGATTTAAGGGACACACTACCAGGACTGAACGAAGATCCCTAGCTTTTGTTTTAGAAAGAAAAAATTGTAGTGCTGAGAATGGATGACAACTGTGGAGCATGGAGGTATAATCTGATTTGTATAGAATTTCTTGGCCAGTCTTGGTAGTCACGTGCTTGCCTAGCAGGCACAAAGGCTCAGGTTTGATACCCTTTCCTGACATGTGTCTGGTGATCCACATCTATAGCCCCAGCACTGGGAGGTAGATACAGGAGAACCAGGTTGGAGGCCAAGGGGAGGAAAGACCTGGTACAATAGAGAATGCAATAGAGAGAGCATCTCCCACAATTTGAGGGTGCCGGTGATTTTGAGAATCTGAGAAATCCTGAGCAAGTGTCATTCCTCACATCACCTAGACATGAAATGTGAAGTGCAGACCTGGAGGATCTCACAGCTTTAGGTGGAAGAGGCTTGAGGAACTGGACAAGGAAGTGGTGGGGGAGGAAGAAGAGGAAAGTCAGACATCAGGCTGCAGGGCAATCCTGGATGAACAGGCACATCCAGTTATGACCATAATTGTTTAGGGAGAAAACAGATTTCCACGGGCCTGTGAATGATCATTTTGATGATTTCTTGGATTTGGTTGGCAAGCATTTTATTGAATATCATTGCATTAATGTTCATAAGGGAAATTGGTCTGAAGATCTCCTTCTGTTTGGTCTTGTGTGGTTTAGGTAAAAACATAATCGTGGCTTCATAGAACGAATTGGGTAGTGTTCCTACTGTTCCGATTTTGTGGAATAATTTGAAGATTATTGATATTAGGTCCTCTTTGATGGTTTGATAGAATTCTGAGGTTTTTTTTTGGGGGGAGTTGGGAGACTATTAATGACTTCTAATTCTTTAGGGATTAAGGGAATGTTGAGATGGTTTATTTGTTCCTGTTTTAGTTTTGACCCTTTGTATGTGTCTAGAAAATTGTCCATTTTGTCCAGATTTTCCAATTTTGTTGATTGTAAACTTTTGTAATTGGATATGATGATATTTTTAACTTCCAGTTTCTGTTGTTATGGCTCTCTTTTAATTTCTGATTTTATTAATTAGGATACTGTCTCTGTGCCCTCTGGTTAGTCTGGCTAAGGGTTGATCTATCTTGTTGTTTTTCTCAAAAGAACCAGCTACTGGTTTTGTTGATTATTTGTAGAGTTCTTTTTGTTTCTATTTCATTGATTTCAGCCCTGAGTTTGATCATCTCCTGCTGTCTACTCCTCTTGGGTGTATTTGCTTCTTTTTGTTATAGAGCTATTAAGTGTGCTGTCAAGATCCTAGTGTAAGCTCTTTCCAGTTTCTTTTGGAGGCACTTAGAGCTACAAGTTTTCCTCTTACCACTGCTTTTATTGTGTCATTTCAGTTTTGGAATGATGTGTCTTCATTTTCACTAAATTCGAAAAATTCTTTCAGTTCTCTCTTTACTTCTTCCTTGACCAAGTTATCATTGAGTAGAGCATTGTTCTTCTTCCCTGTATACGTGTATTCCTGTTGTTTTTGTTGGAATTTAGAACCAAACTTAGTCCATGGTGATATGATTAGGGTGCATGGGATTATTTCAATCTTAATGAATCTGTTGAGTCTAGATTTGTGACCAATTATATGATAAATTTTCTAGAAGGTGCTTTGAGGTGCTGAGTAGAAGCTTTAGGACGAAATGTTATAGAAATATCTGTTAGATCCATTTGGTTCTTAACTTCTGTTAGTTTCACTGAGTCTCTGTTTAGTTTCTGTTTACATGGTCAGTCTATTGCTGAGAGTCAGGTGTTGAATTCTCCCACAATTATTGTGTGGGGTGTGATGTGTGCTTTGAGCTTTAGTAAAGTTTCTTTTATGAATGTAGGTGCCCTTGCAATTGGAGCATAGATGTACAGAACCAAGAGTTCATCTTGGTAGATTTTCCCTTTGATAAGTATGAAGTGTCCTTCCTTTTTTGATAACTTTAGGTTCAACATCAATTTTATTCGCTATTAGATTGGCCACTCCAGCTTGTTTGGTGGGACCATTTGCTTGGACAATGGTTTTCCAACATGTTACTCTGAGGTAGTGTCTGTCTTTTTCAATGAGTTGGGTTTCCTGTATGCAGCAAAATACTGGGTCCTGTTTACAGATCCAGTCTTTTAGTCTATGTCTTTTTATTGGGGAATTGAGTCCATTGATGTGAACAGATATTAAGGAAAATTGATCGTTACTTGCTCTTATTTCTGTTGTTAGAGGTGGAATTATGTTTGTGTGGTTATCTTTCTTTGGGGTTTTTGAAAGGTTACCTTCTTGCTTTTTCTAGGGTTTAGTTTCCCTTCTTGTGTCAGTGTTTTCCATCTAATATCCTTTGTAGAGCTGCATTTGTGGAAAAATAATGTATAAATTTGGATTTATCATGGAATATCTTGCATTCTCTGTCTATGATAATTAAGAGTTTTGTTAGATATAGTAGCCTGGATGGGCACTTATATTCTTTATGATATTTACCCAGGATCTTCTTGCTTTCATATTTTCTTGGGAGAATTCTGGTGTAATTTTGATAGGTCTGCCTTTATATGTTACATGACCTTTTTCCTTTTATGCTTTTATTGTTCTTTCTTTGTTTAGTGTATTTGGTGTTTTGCCTTTTATGTGACTGGAGGAATTTCTGTGCTGGTCCAGTCTATTTGAAGTTCTGTAGACTTCTTGTATGTTCATGTGCATCTCTTTCTTTAGGTTAGAGAAGTTTTCTTCTATAATTTTGTTGAAGATATTTACTGGCCTTTTAAGTTGGGAATCTTCACTCTTTTCTATACCTATTATTCTAAGGATTGGTTTCCTCATTGTGTCCTGTATTTCCTCAATGTTTTGGGTTAGGACATTTTTACCTTTTGCATTTTCTTTGACAGTTGTGTCAATGTTTTCTATGGTATCTTCTGCAACTGAGATTCTCTCTTCTATCTCTTGTATTCTGATGGTGATGCTTGCATCTACGACTCCTGATCTCTTTCCTAGGTTTTCTAACTCTAAGGTTGTCTCCCTTTGTAATTTTTTATTGTTTCTATTTCCATTTTTAGATCTAGGATGGTTTTGTTCATTTCCTTTTCCTGTTTGATTGCTTTTTCCTGTAATTCTTTACAGCATTTTTGTGCTTCCTCTTTAAGGGCTTCTACCTATTTACCTGTGTTTTCCTGTATTTCTTTAAGGAAGTTATTTATGCCCTTCTTAAAGTCCTCTATCATCATCATGAGAAGTGATTTTACATCTGAATCTTGCTTTTCCAGTATGATGGGGTATCCAGGACTTGCTATCGCGGAAGAATTGATTTCTGATGATGCCAAGTTACCTTGGTTTCTGTTGCTTCTGTTCTTATACTTGTCTCCTGCCACCTGATTATCTCTAGTGCTACCTGCCCTTGAAGTATCTGACTGGAGTCTGTCCTTCCTGTGATCCAGGTTGTGTCAGAACTCCTCAGAGTCCAGCTTCCTCTGTGATTCTGGGATACTGTGATCCTGAGATCCTGGGTGTTTCAGAGCTCCTGAATGTCAAGCTGCCTCTGGGGCCCTGAGATCCTGGTATGACAATGCTCCTGGGATCCTAGGATTCTAGGATCCTGTGATCCCAGGCCTGTTAGAGTTTTAGGAGTAGAGCTTCATCTGGGTGTTATGGGACTGGCTGCTCATTTTGTGCCCACAGTAGTCCAGCCCAGACTGGACCATACCCATGCCCCTGATCCGGCTGGGTACCTGTGTCCCTGGACCCCACTGGTCCCAGTTATTCCTGGTGGTGTTGTGACAGATGTTATGTCCTCCTTACCTCTGATTCTATGATCCTGGGTGTGTTAGAGCACCGAGGATTGGAGCTTCCTCTGGGTGGTAAGGACCTGGCTACAGAGTACTTACCCAGGCTAAACTAGCTTAGATTGGAAGCTCAGCTGTCTGTTTCCTAATAGCTGTAAAGGTCATTCTTAGCTCCAAGGCAGAAGAGTGGCAAAGCCCTCTCCTACAAGAAAAAAAATGAAACAAATTACAACAGCAAAGCCAACAAATCCCTGAGCATAAAGACAGCAGAGTGAAAGGCAGGAGCATTTTGCATTTGCAGTCCAGGTTCTTATCATCACCACTCTTGCTACTTAGAACTCACCATCCCACCCCCATTTCAGTCTCCTGGTTCCTGGGATGTCAGGCATACTCTTCTTGCCTGGCTCAGTCTGTATACTTGTCTGTCTTGCACACACATGGGCAAGAGACACCTGTGAAAGTACAATCAGAGACAAGAGCAATGCTTCTTGGACAGACAAATCTAGTTGTAGCTTTTTATGTAATTTGTTCTTATGCCTGTGTACATAGGTCCTATTTTGTATGAGAGAGTTTGAAGAGTGGCAGCCCCATTCCAGATTTGTATAAAGACACATAGCCAAGAAACATCCACCAGCCTGTATCCCAGTGTTGTGCTATGAAAGTGTAATCAATTGAGTTTAGAAACTGGGAGTGGTTTTCTGGCCTATGCCTTCTACTAGAGCATATCATCTGTTTGTCTGCTCTTTTGGAAACCCCATAGTTTGAAGGCCACCCTGGAGATCAACTGCACCCAAGGTAACAGACCCCACTGTCTCATGGCCTCCCAGGAGGTTTGCTAAAGTTAGGGCCACAGATCTATCAGGAGACCTGCAGCAACTCAGCGACCCAGGAGACAGGCTCCAGACAGAGACACCCACGTAAGCTAAAACCAAAAATAACCAGATCATGAGAGGTAAGAGCAAGACCATAAGCAAGAGAAGCAAATATTACATGATCATCTTAGATGCTGGAAAAGCCTTTGACAAACTACAATAACCCTGCATGTTAAAATCTTGCAGGGATCCGGAACTCAAGACCCATACCTAAACATAATAAAACCAATATATGGCAAGCAAACAGCTAATATCAAATTACATGGAAATACTTCAAGCAATCAGGGAAAAGACAAGGCGGGCCACTCTCCCTGTACCTATTCAATATAGTAGTTGAAGTTATAGCTTGAGCAATAAGACAACAAAAGGAGATAGATCAAGGGGATACAAATTGGCAAAGAAGATGTCAAGGTATCACTCTTTCCTGATGATATGATAGTATATATAAATGACCCCAAAAATACTACCAGAGAACTTCCACAGCTGATAAACAACTTCAACAACGTGGCTGGACATAAAATTAAACAAATCAGTAGCCTTTTTTCATACTAATGATAATCAGGCTGATAAAGAAAATAGGGAAACAACACCCTACACTAGTCACAAATAAGATTAAAATATTTTTGGCTTTTGTTTTCTATTTTTTTATTAGACATATTCTTTATTTAAATTTCAAATGATTTTCCCTTTTCTGTTCCCCCCTGCTTGGAAATCCCATAAAACATCTTCCTACCCCCTCTTCCCCAATCAACCCCCTCCTGCTGCCCTGTCCTGTTATTCCCCTACACTGCTGCATTGAGCCTTTCTAGGACTAGTGGCCTCTCCTCTCTTTGATGTCCAATAAGGCCTATGCATCAGGAGCCATGGATAAAACCATGTGTACTATCTGTTTGATGTTTTTGTCCCTGGGAGCTCTGGGATCACTGGGTGGCTCATATTGTTGTTTCTCCTATGTTACTGCAAACCCTTTCAGCTCCTTGGGTCCTATCTCAAGCGGAACCTGTGTTCAGTTCAATAGCAGGCTGAGACTGTCCCCCTCTGTATTAGTTATGCACTAGCAGAGCCTCATTGTAAGCTGGTACAACCACTATGGAAAGCAGTCTGGCGGTTCCTCAGAAAACTGGGCATGACACTCCCGGAGTATCCGGCTATACCACTCCTGGGCATATACCCAGAGGCTTCTCCTGCATGCAATAAGGACACATGCTTCACTATGTTCATAGCAGCCTTATTTATAATAGCCAGAAGCTGGAAAGTACCCATATGTCCCTCAACAGAGGAATGGATATAGAAAATGTGGTATATTTACACAATGGAATACTACTCAGCTATGAACATAGTGGAGCATGTGTCCTTATTGCATACAGGTAAAGCCTCTGGCTATATGCCCAGGAGTGGTATAGCAGGATCCTCTCGGAGTGTCATGCCCAGTTTTCTGAGGAACCGCCAGACAGCTTTCCAGCTTGCAATCCCACCAGCAGTGGAGGAGTTTTCCTCTTCCTCCACATCCTCGCCAACACCTGCTGTCTCCTGTGTTTTTAATCTTAGCCATTCTGACTGGTGTGAGGTGGAATCTCAGAGTTGTTTTGATTTGCATTTCCCTAATGACTAAGGATGTTAAACATTTCTTTAAGTGCTTCTCAGCCATTAGATATTCTTCAGTAGAGAACAATTTGTTTAGCTCTGTACCCCACTTTTTAATAGGGTTATTGGGCTCTCTGGAGTCTAACTTCTTTAGTTCTTTGTATATATTAGATATTAGCCCTCTGTCAGATGGAGGGTTGGTAAAGATCTTTTCCCAGTTTGTTGGATGTTGCTTTGTTCTTTTGACAGTGTCCTTTGCCTTACAGAAACTTTGTAATTTTATGAGGTCCCATTTGTCAATTCTTGGTCTTAGAGCATAAGGTATTGGTGTTCTGTTCAGGAAAATTCTCCCCTGTGCCCATATGAAAAAGTTTCTTCCCTAGTTTCCTTTCTATTAGTTTCAGTGTGTCTGGTTTTATGTGGAGGTCCTTGATCCACGTGGAATTGAGCTTAGTGCAAGGAGATAAGAATGGATCGATTTGTATTCTTCTCCATGTTGACCTCCAGTTGAACCAGCACCATTTGTTGAAAAGGCTATCTTTTTTCCACTGGATGGTTTTAGCTCCTTTGTCAAAGATTAAGCGACCATAGGAGTGTGGCTTCATTTCTGGGTCTTCAATTCTGTTCCATTGATCTACATGCCTGTCACTGTATCATACCATGCAGTTTTTAACACTATTGCTCTGTAGTACAGCTTGAGGTCCGGGATACTGATTCCCCCAGAAGTTCTTTTTTTCTTGAAAATAGTTTTAGCTATCCTGGGTTTTTTGTTATTCCAGATGAATTTTTGAATTGCTCTTTCTAACTCTGTGAAGAATTGAGTTGGGATTTGATGGGGATTGCATTGAATCTGTATATTGCTTTTGGCAAGATGGTCATTTTTACTATATTAATCCTGCCAATCCATGAGCATGGAAGATTTTTCCATCTTCTGAGGTCTTCTTCAATTTCATTCTTCAGAGACTTGAAGTTCTTGTCATACAGATCTTTCACTTGTTTGGTTAGAGTCACACCAAGATACTTTACACCAAGGCTATCATGAAGGGTATCATTTCTCTTACTTCTTTCTCAGCCTGCTTATCCTTTGAGTATAGGAAGGCTACTGACTTGCTTGAGTTGATTTTATATCCGGCCACTTTGCTGAAGTTGTTTATCAGCTGTAGGAGTTCTCTGGTGGAGTTCTTCGGGTCGCTTAAGTATACTATCATATCGTCTGCATATAGTGATAGTTTGACTTCTTCCTTTCCAATTTGTATCCCTTTGACTTTCTTTTGTTGTCTAATTGCTCTAGCTAGAACTTCAAGTATTATATTGAAAAGATATGGAGAGAGAGGGCAGCCTTGTCTAGTCACTGATTTTAGTGGGATTGCTTCAAGTTTCTCTCCATTTAGTTTGATGTTGGCTACCGGTGTGCTGTAAATTGCTTTTACTATGTTTAGATATGGGCCTCGAATTCCTGATCTTTCCAAGACCTTTAGCATGAAAGGATGCTGAATTTTGTCAAACGCTTTCTCAGCATCTAATGGAATGACCATGTGGTTTTTTTCTTTGAGATTGTTTATGTAGTGGATTACATTGATGGACTTCCTTATATTGAACCATCCCTGCATCCCTGGGATGAAGCCTACTTGATCGTGGTGAATGATCGTTTTGATGAGTTCTTGGATTCGGCTGGCAAGAATTTTGTTGAGTATTTTTGCATGGTTGTTCATAAGAGAAATTGGCCTGAGATTCTCTTTCTTTGTCGGATTTTTGTGTGATTTTGGTGTTAGCGTAATTATGGCTTCATAGAACGAGTTGGGTAGTGTTCCTTCTGTTTCTATTTTGTGGAAGAGTTTGAAGAGTATTGGTGTTAGGTCTTCTTTGAAGGTCTGATAGAATTCTGCACTAAAAGCATCTGGACCTGTGCTTTTTTTGGTTGGAAGACTTCCAAAGATGTCTTCTATTTCTTCAGGGGTTATAGGACAGTATAGATGGTCTATTTGATCCTGATTTAATTTTGGTATTTGGTATCTTTCTAGGAAATTGTTCTTTTCCTCCAGATTTTCTAGTTGTGTTGAATACAGGCTTTTGTAGTAGAATCTGATGATTTTTTGAATTTTCTCAGTTTCTGTTGCTATATCTCCCTTTTCCTTTCTGATTTTGTTAATTTGGATACTGTGTCTGTGCCCTCTGGCTAGTCTGGCTAAGGGCTTATCTATCTTGTTGATTTTCTCAAAGAACCAACTCCTAGTTTTGTTGATTCTTTGTATGGTTTTATTTGTTTCTACTTGATTGATTATAGCCCTGAGTTTGATGGTTTCCTGCCTTCTACTCCTCTTTGGTGTATTTGCTTCTTTTTGTTCCAGGGCTTTCAGGTGTGCCATTAAGCTGCTAGTGTGTGCTCTTTCCCGTTTCTTTTTGGAGGCACTCAGGGCTATGAATTTTCCTCTTAGCACTGCATTCATTGTGTCCCATAAATTAGGGTATGTTGTGCCTTCATTTTCATTAAATTTTAAAAAGTCCTTGATTTCTTTCTTTATTTCCTCCTTTATCAAGGTATCATTGATTAGAGCATTGTTCAGCTTCCACATGTATGTGGCTTTCTGTTGTTTTTGTTGTTATTGAAGACCACCCTTATTCCATAGTGATCTAGTTCGGTCTTCTTATATCTGTTGAGGTCTGTTTTGTGACCAAATATATGGTTGTTTTTGGAGAACGTATCATGAGGTGCTGAGAAGAAGGTGTATTCTTTTGCTTTAGGATGAAATGCTCTATATATATCTGTTAGATCCATTTGGTCCAGGGCTTCAATTAGATTCACTGTGTCCCTGTTTAGTTTCTGATTTCCTGAACGATTCATTTCAGAGAGCAGGGTGTTGAAGTCACCCACTATTATTGTGTGAGGTGCGATGTGTGCTTTGAGCTTTAGTTAAGTTTCTTTTACAAATGAGGATGCCCTTTCATTTGGAGCATAGATGTTCAGAATTGAGCGTTCTTCTTGGTGGATTTTTCTTTAAACAGTATGTAGTAGCCTTCTGTGACTTTTTTGATGACTTTAGGTTGAAAGTCAGTTTTATCTGATATTAGGATGGCTACTCCAGATCGTTTCCTGGGACCATTTGCTTGTAAAATTGTTTTCCAGCCTTTTACTCTGAGGTAGTGTTTGTCTTTGACACTAGGTGCGTTTCCTGCACACAGCAAAATGCTGGGTCCTGTTTACATATCCAGTGTGTTAGTCTATGTCTCTTTATTGGGGAATTGAGACCACTGATATTAAGAGAGATTAAGGAATAGTGATTATTGTCACCTGCTATTCTTGACGCTATCTTTATGTTTGAGTGGTTATCTACTTTTGGGTTTGATGAAAGAAGGTTACTATCTCATTTTTTCCAGGGTGTAGTTTCTCTCCTTGTATTGTCGATTTCCACGTATTATCCTTTGCAAGGCTGGGTTTGTGGAAAGATATTGTGTAAATTTGGTTTTTATCATGGAATGTCTTGGTCTCTCCATCTATGGTGATTGAGAGTTTTGCTGGGTAGAGTAGTCTAGGCTGGCTTTTGTGTTCTCTTAGAGTCTGCATGAGCTCTGCCAAGGATCTTCTGGCTTTCGTAGTCTCTGGTGAGAAGTCTGATGTGATTCGGATAGGTCTTCCTTTATATGTTACTTGGCCTTTTTCTCTTACTGCTTTTAATATTCTTTCTTTGTTTAGTACATTTGGTGTTTTGATTATTAAGTGACAGGAGGTATTTCTGTTCTGGTACAGTCTGTTTGGAGTTCTGTAGGCTTCTTGGATGTTCATCGGCATCTCTCTCTTTAGGTTAGGGAAGTTTTCCTCCATAATTTTGTTGAAGATGTTTACTGGCCCTTTAAGTTGCAAATCTTCACTCTCATCTATACCTATAATCCTTAGGTTTGGTCTTCTCATTGTATCCTGGATTTTCCTGGATATTTTGGGTTACATGTTTTTTGCATTTTGCATTTTCTTTGACTGTTGAGTCAATGCTTTCTATGGTATCTTCAGCACCTGAGATTCTTTTTTCCATCTCTTGTATTCTATTGTTGATGTTTGCATCTATGACTCCTGATTTCTTCCCAAGGTTTTCTATCTCCAAAGTTGTCTCCCTTTGTGATTTCTTAGCTTGTTTTCTACCTTCTTTTTTAGATCCTGGATGGGCTTCTCAGATCCTTCACTTGTTTGTATTTTTCCTGTATTTCTTTAAGATATTTTTGCATTTCCTCTTTCAGGATTTCTGCCTGTTGACCCAAGTTCTCCTGTATTTCTTTAAGCGATTTTTGTGTTTCCTCCTTATGGGTTTCCATCTGTTGATCCATATAGTCCTCCATTTCTTTAAACGTTTTTTGTTGTGTTTTCTTTGCAAGGGCAATCTACCGTTGATTCAAATCTTAAGCAATTTTTGTGTTGCCTCCTTAGGTGGGCCTCCATCTGTTGACCTATATTCTCCTGCATTTCTTTAAGCGATTTTTGTGTTTTCCTTTGTAAGGGGCATCTACCGTTGATTCATTTCTTTAAGCGATTTTTGTGTTGCCTTATGGGCCTCCAATCAGTTGACCCATATTCTCCTGCATTCTCTTAAGTGATTTTTTGTGTTTCCTTTGTAAGGGCTTCTACCAGTTGATTCATGTTCTCCTGTATTTCTTTTTGTTTATATTGCGTCCTTCTTGAAATCCTCTAATAGCGTCATGAGAAAGTGATTTTACATCCAGATCTTGCCTTGATGTATCCAGGACTTGCTGCTGTCGGAGAGTTTGAGTTCGGATGGTGCCATATTGCACTTGATTTCTGTTAGTAACATTCCTATGTTTGCCTTTTGCCATCTGGTTTACCTCTGGTGTTAGTTGGTCTGCTGTCACTGGCTGTTGGTTGAACCTCCTGTGAGCCTGCAAGGCTATTTTCTGCCCCCCCCCCCCAGTACCGGGATTTCCCTGGCACCAATTGCCTGAGGTGCTGCCCTGCTCCCTGAGTGACTTTGGAGCCCTGATGTGCCTTGCCCCAAGAGAATCCCTGCATACCCGAAGGCTCAGTGTAGTCAATCCAGGAGAGCAGAGGTCGCCAAGGGAGGCTGGTGCGCTACCTCACTGTGCGGGTGTGCTCTCTCCCAGTGCGGTTCCCTTCTGCAGGGTAGTTGTCCCCACAGCAGAGCTGGCTAGTAGGTGACCACAGAACTGCCCAGCTCTTGGGCGCAGGGAGCCACACAAGCTGGCTGAGTCCCAAGCAATATTATGCTTGATTATTCCTGCGCCTGGAGGGTCCCAATTGCTCTGTTGCCGGAGCAAAAATGGCAGAGTGCACTGTGCGCCCCTCTCTGCACAGATCACTCTGCAGGGCAGATGGCCCACAGCAGAAGCTGGCACCCAGACAACCACAGAGCTTCCCCCGCTCCTGAGCGCAGATGGAAGCCCAGCAGGCTGTGTCCCAAGCAATGTTATGTTGGGGAATCCCCCTGCGTGCCTGGAGGCTCAGCGCAGTCAATCCCCGGAGCAGAGGTCACCAAGGGGAGGCTGGTGCGCTCCCTCCCTGTGCGGGTTCGCTGCGCTCTCTCCCAGTGCGGGTCCCTCTGCAGGGCAGATGTCCCACAGCAGAGCTGGCTAGTAGGTGACCACAGAACTGTCCAGCTCTTGGAGCCCGGAGCACACAAGCTGGCTGAAGTCCCCAAGCGATACTTATGCTTGATTGTCCCTGCGCCTGGAGGTCCCAATTGCTCTGTTGCCAGAGCAAAGATGGCGGAGTGCACTATGCACCCTCTTCGCGCAGATCACTCTGGCCTTTGACATGTTAATTTGCAGTAAGTACTAGATGCATCTATATCTACAGAGGTTACAAGTGGCGGCCAGTTAGGGGAAAAAGGGTCCCCCAAAGGCAGGCAACAGCAGTCAGAGGGTAGCCCCTGCTCCCACTGCTAGGAAGTCCCACATGAAGACAAGCCTGCAATGCTGTCCCATGTCTGCTTTTTCCTGGGGATAGCCAGGGCCATTGTGTACTGAGCTGGAGTGGAGGGACAGAGGCTTTAGTCAGGCACAGGTGGGTGCTGTGCAGGGATCTCAGTGGGCAATGACCGGCACAGGCACTGAACACACCCAGGAACAGCTTCAGAGAACCTGGGCTCATTTATTGTGGAAGAGAAAGGGATATTCATATTAGGGTCTATGGAGCAAGGTTTGTGTACCAGTATACCAGGGGTAGCGGGTGTTGGAAAGATACTTCATCTATCTATCTCAGGAGGCTGTAGGGTTGTGGGTGTGGTGGAGAGGAACCTTATAAGGTCAAACAAAGTGATGCCTGATAACTGTCAGGGTAATTACACTCTTACTAGCTTGGATGGGTAGAGGTAGCTAGCTTTAATGGCTACAGTTTGTGAGGAGGAGCGCAGAGTGTTGCCACTTCTGTCATCCACGCATGTTTGAGGTATCCAGGGGTTGAAGCTCCTTGGCTCTTCCTCTGTAGCCCTGTGCCATTATTGTCCCACACTGCAACAACGGTTACATATCCGGTTCAGCTCCATATTCTCCATTTGCAGTAGTCTTGGCAAGGGTCACTCTCATGGATTCCTTGGAGTTTCCATTTGACCTAGATTTCTAGCTTGTCATAGAGTTGCCTCCCATCCCCATTCAATTATCTTTTCCTAGTACTCTCCTCCCTTTGTCCTACCTGTGACCTGATCACTCCCTATCACCACCTCCAGCCCCATCCAGTTCCCTTTTCCCCTTTTACTCAATACATGAATTCTATTTCTCCTTCTTAGTGAGATTCACCATATTCGTCCCCCATCCCCAGCCCCCTTAATCTTGCCTTGTTTACTTAGCCATCACTGGGTCTGTAAACTGTAGCAGGTCTTTCTTTATTTTACAGCTAATATCTACTTATAAAGTGAGTACAAACCTCATATTTGACTTTCTGGGGTTTATCTCTGTACCCCATTTTTAATAGGGTTATTTTGTATTCTGGAGTCTATCTTCATGAATTCTTTGTATATATTGGATATTAGTCCCTCGGATGTAAGATTGGTAAAAATCTTTTCCCAATCCTTTGGTTACTGTTTTGTCCTATTAATAGTGTACTCTTGTCTTACAGAAGCTTTGCAATTTTATGACGGTCCCATTTGTCAATTCTTGATCTTAGAGCATAAGCTATTGGTGTCCCCCCCCTGTTCAGGATCTTTTCCCCTGTGCCAATGTGCTCGATGATTCTTGCCCACATTTCTTTTTCTATTAGGTTAAGTGTATCTCGTTTTATATGGAGGTCCTTAATCTACTTGGACTTGAGCTTTGTACAATGGCATAAGAATGGATCAATTTGCATTCTTCTATCTGCTAACTGCCAGTCCAATCAGCACCATTTATTGAAAACGCTGTGTCTTTTTTCCACTGGATAGTTTTAGCTCCTTTGTCAAAGGATCAAACTGACCATAGTTGTGTGGGTTCATTTCTGAATCTTCAATTCTATTCTGTTGATCAAACTTGCCTGTCACGTGTACCAATACTAGGTAGTTTTTTATAAGGATTGCTCCTATAGTCCAGCTTTTAGGTTAGGTTTAGCTATGGTAATTCCCCTAGAAGTTCTTTATTTGCTGAGCAATAGCTTTTGCTATCTTGTGTTTTTAGGTTATTGCAGATGAATTTCCAAATGGCTCTTTCTAACTCTATGAAGAATTGAGTGGGAATTTTGATAGGGATTGCCACTGAATCTGTAGATTGCTTTTGGCAAGATGGTCATTTTTTACTATATTAATCCTGCCAAATCCACAGTCATGGGAGATCTTTCCATCTTCCTGAGTATCCTTCTTTGATTTCTTTCTTCGAGTGACTTGAAAGTTCTTGTCATACAGATTTTCACTTGTTTAGTTAGTGTCACACCAATGTATTTTATATTTTCTGTGACTATTTTTGAAGGAATTATTTTTCTAATTTCTTTCTCATCCCCTTTTTATCATTTGAGTGGAGGAGAGCCTCTGATTTGTTTGAGTTAATTTTATATCCAGCTGCTTAGCTGAAAGTGTTTCTCAGTGTTTAGGAGCTCTCTGGTGCAATGTTTCAAAGGGAAGGTTGCTGCCTGGGGAGATCACCTCTCTCCTGCTGGGCAGTGCACAGACCAAGGTGGAGCTGGCTCCTTGGTGCAAAGTCTTACTTATCATTTCTTAAATGTGCACTTAAGTAATTTACTTGAGGTTAATCCTATTATACCTGGATGCATTAAATGAGAACATAATGCTTTCTTGCTTTACCTTATAATAATGTATTCGTAATGTTTGTTGACCAAAAGTCTATCTAGGGGGAGGATTGATCAAGGAAGGGGAGATGGCTTATGGGAGTTTTCTGGGAATGGGGGATCCAGGAAAGGGGACATCATTTGAAATGTTAATAAAGAATACATCTAATTTAAAAAAGAAAGAAAGAAATATTTGTTGACCAGAGGTTCTTGTAGGTTTAATTATGTATATATCTATAAGATAATCTGCTTGAGATATATATTACACAACTAACAAAAATTCTACAGAAAATTGAGTCTTTACTTGTATAATGCATGAGTATATGATATAATTTCCTTTGTCTGAATTTCCCAGTTTGTCACATTTATAATAAGTTCACATGCTTATCTCCTTACATGCCTGAAAAAGCATCTAATTCTGAAAAAATACTACAATCCTGCATGTTAAAAGTATTGGAAAAATCAGGAATTCAAGTCATACCTAAATTATTATGGCTCATATCCAACAGCCAATATCAATTAAATGGAGAGATGTTGAAGCAACCCCACTAAAATCAGGGGCAAGACAAGGACGCCTACTCTCCCCATATCTATTGAAAATAGTTCTCAAAGTTCTAGCTAAAGTAATAAGACCACAAAGGGAGATCAAAGGGATACAAAATTGGCAACGAAGTCAAGTGTATAGTATTTACAGATGATACAGTATATGTGAGAAAAACCCAAATATTTTCTCCCCGAGAATTCTAAGCTGATACCCAACTTCAGCAAAGTGGGCCGAATATTAAATTAACTCTAACAAATGGTAGCCTTTCTTCATACAAATGATAAATGGGCTGAGAAGGAAAATAGGAAAATGACACCCTTCACAATAGTTAAAAATAATATAAAATACCCTTTGGGTAACTGTATACAAACAAGTGAAAGACTTTTATGATAAGAACATCAAGTATATCTAGAAGAAATCAAAAGCCTCAGAAAATGTGAGATGATATCCCATGATCATGGACTTGGCAAGACTAACATGATAAAACGGCTATCCGAACCCAAAGTAAATCTAAATTCAATAAAATTCCTCCATCAAAATTCCAAATAATTGTCATTCAAATGCATGCCAAAAGGCAATTCTCTCTCTCTAGCTCTCTCATTCTCTTCTCTCTCTCTCTCTCTCTCTCTCATCTCTCTCTGTGGTGTGTTGTGTGTGTGTGTGTGTGTGTATGTGAGCACTGTGCGCATGCTGCACACACTATTAAGCATGCTGGGGGATGCCTCTCCAGCTCTGGGATGAATTTTGGTCTCTGGGCAGCAGCGCCGGAGGCAACCTCCAGACTGTCCCCATCTCCCGCGGTAGGCACCTTCAGTCATTCCAAAATCAAGATGTGCTTTCATGTGATCAATCTTGGTTATCCCTAGAATTATTTCATCCCTGATATACTCTGCCACATTTAACAAGCAGTTCATGGAGAGGTAGCATTGGAAGCCATTTGGTCCATCCTGGAGGCTGAGTGCATTCTCGGGGCCTCGACAAGATATTTTCCATATATATTTACACAATGGAATACTACTCAGCAATTAAAAACAATGAATTCATGAAATTCTTAGGCAAATGGGGAACAGGGGTAGGGAAGAGGGCTTATGGGACTTTCAGGGAGGGGGGAGCCGGGAAAGGGGTAATCATTTGGAATGTAAATAAAGAATATAGAAAATAAAAATACTACTACTAAGAAGAAGAAGAAGAAGAAGAAGAAGAAGAAGAAGAAGAAGAAGAAGAAGAAGAATAGTTTGCAAGATTGCATTATGACAGACTCTGACTGACTTATCTCAATGTTTAACATAGCTGATCTGAGGTCACTTGGAATTTGTAAGCAGGTTAGCAAACATAATATTTTTCTTTCATGTACCCAATAATTTTTTAAGTGTAATTTGCTTTGCAGCAATCAGTGTTAAATCAATTGCATAAGATTTAACAGCATTTTTATAATGAATGTAAGCATTTTAACTTAATGGAATTAAAATAATTAAAAAATATATGTTAACTTTAGTTATATGCTTCTTGCATCCACAGCCCACTTTTGTATTCCCAATTCTTTATAAGAAAAAAGATTTCAAGAACAAATCTTCTCTCAGGATATTGCCTTTACTCCATTTATGAATTTTTATGCAAGACTACCAACAGAAAAAAACTCTTTCTTTTACTCAGGAAAATTGCTGGAAATTGCAACAAACATTTACTACTGAATGAATAGCATTTGTAAATATTCTAAGCATCTGTAAACACTCATGAAGACTGTACCTTGTGACTAACCCACAGGATGGTTTACATTATTATTCTTTTTAGTGGGTTTTCATATGGAAACCTATTTTGCCAGAGTTTTAAAAAAAAATCAAAAGGGGATTGCTTTATGTTCTGGAAAAAAAAAAGGAGAAGAAAACAGCAATTCTCAATTTCATATAGAAAAACAAAAAACCTAGGAAAGTGAAAATAATTCTTTTTTTTCTAAGTTTTTTTATTTACATTCCAAATCATTTCCCCTTTCCCAATTCCTCCCTCCCAAAAGTCCTATAAGCCCCCTTCCCTCCCTCTTTTCCCCATTCAACCTCCTCTCGCTTCTCTGTCCTAGCATTTCCCTACATCCAGTCTTTCCAGGACCAGGGGTCTCTCCTTCCATCTTCTTGGAAATCTATTGATATGTGAATTGTGTCTAGGGTATTCCAAGATTCTGGGTTAATATCCTCTTATCAGTGACTGCATACCATGTGTGTTCTTTTGTGATTAGGTTGCCTCACTAAGGATGATATTTTCAAGTTCTGACCATTTGCCTAGGAATTTCATGAATTCATTGTTTTTAGTTGCAGAGTAGTATTCCATTGTGTAAATATACCACATCTTCTGAATCCATTCCTTCATTGAGGGACATCTGGGTTCTTTCCAGCTTCTAGCTATTATAAATAAGGCTGCTATGAACATAGTGGAGCATGTGTCTTATTGCATGCAGGGGAAGCCTCTGGGTATATGCCCAGGAGTGGTATAGCAGGATCCATTGGGAGTGTCATGCCCAGTTTTCTGAGGAACTGCCAGACAGCTTTCCAGAGTGGTTGTACCAGCTTGCAATCCTTCCAGCAGTGGAGGAGTGTTCCTCTTTCTCCACATTCTCACCAACAACTGCTGTCTCCTGTGTTTTTGGTCTTAGCCATTCTGAAAATAATTCTTAACAGTAAAAGAAGTTCTGGGGGAATCCTCATCCCTGACTCAAGCTAAACTACAAAGCAATACTGATAAAAACTGCATGATATTGGCACAGAGACAGACAGACTTATCAATTGAATAGTATTAAAGAATAAGAAACAAAACCATACAATTTGGACACTTGATCTTTGACAAAGAATCCAAAACTATACAATGGACAAAGGAAAGAATCTTCAAAAACTGGTGCTGGTATCACTGGCTATCAGTATGCGGAAAACAGGAAAATAGACCATATATGTCACCTTGCACAATACTCAAGTCCAAGTGGATCAAAGACCTCAACATAAATCCAGATACATGGAGTATAATAGAAGAGAAAGTGGGAAAGAGCAGCAAGCTCACTGGCATGGGGTGAAATTTCTTAAATAGACTTACAATGGCTCAGGATATAAGATCAAGAATTGATAAATGGGAATTCATGAAACTGAAAAGGCAAAGGACATAGACAATAGGACATACCAGCAACCAACATATGGGGAAAAAATCTTCACTAACTGTAAATCTGATAGAGGGCTGATATCCAAAATAAATAAAGAAACCAAGAAGCTAATCTACAAACAAGCAAACAACACAATCAAAAAACGGGGTATAGAACTAAACAGAGAACTCACAACAGAGAAATCTCAAATGACTGGGAAGTACTTAAAGAAATGTTCAAGTGGTCAGGGAAAAGTGAATCAAAGTGAACCAGAGATTCCATCTTATACCCATCAGAATGGCTAGGATCAAAAACTAAGGTAAGAGCACATGTTGGGGAGGATGTAGAGAAAGAGGAAAACTCCTCTGCTGCTGGTGGGATTTCAAACTGGTACAACCACTCTGAAAATCAATCTAGAGGCTCCTCAGAAAATTGGAAATAGATCTCAATGACCCAGCTATACTATTCTTGGGCATAGACTGATAAGGTGCCCTGCCTTGCCATTAGAGGCACATGCTCCACTATGTTCTTAGCAGCCTTCTTTGTGACAGCCTGAAGCTAGCAACACCTAGATGTCCTACATAAGAAGAATGGATACCAAAAATGTGGTTTATTTATACAATGGGATACTGTGATGGTTTGTATATGCTTGTCCCAGGGAGGGGCACTATTAGAAGGTGTGGCCTTGTTGGAGGAAATGTGTCACTATAGGGTTGGGCTTAGAGATCTTCCTCTTAGATGCCTGAAGATGCCCAGTCTATTCCTGGTTTCCTTTGGATAAAGGTGTAGAACCCTCAGTCCTCCTGCACCATGCCTGCCTGGATGTTGCCATGCTTTTGCTTTGATGACAATGGACTAAACCTCTGAAC